>PVJL010000946.1:0-23990 GCA_004026885.1 Lyroderma lyra
CATGCACACACAGACATACACGCACGTGCGTACACAGAGACACACATACATGAACACAGACACACACACACAATCTCTCTTTGCTCCTGTCCTCCCTGTTGCACTACTATCTGCTTCTATCATTCTTGATTTTCAGAATCTTGGCACTGTACTAAGTAGTCACAGGTCTACTGTAATATATTTCTGAACACTAAACTGAATAATAGACTAAAAAATAAATTTTCAACTTGTAGAATTCCAAATTCCTTCTCTATTTTCTATGTTTTGGTTTTAATAAAATCTTTAACCAAATGGATAAGAGATTCAAAGGACCCAAATGTTTCTGGATTTTGTTTTATTATCTTGTAGACAGATAAATTGAATACTTTCTCCATGTGGAAGAGGAAACTAACCCCAAACTAACATTGACCAAAAGCCAAATGTGGATGAGTTGATCCTTAACAAAGCATTCTCTCGTTGGTATGTATTGAACCACTACAATCAAACTCAGATAAACCCGGCTGATTTTAATTTGCTTATCTTTATGTTTTAATTAGAAGGAGAGTTCCCAAAAGATTGCGCTCAGGAAAAAATGTGTAACGTCACTATGTAAACATTTGATTCCCTGTTTCTCTTCATCTTTGCTTTTCCTAATGCAAGCTGATTCATCCATCTTTCTAATTAAGTTTTAAAGATAGAGGTCTCCTATAACCTGTGAAATGTTAGGCACAAGAGGGTGGAAATGCAATTTTACTATAAACTGTAAACAAACTTAGGCACGAGTCATTGGGGCATAAAATTTTTTGAGCTCATGATTCATTATGGGACAAAAGAGCACTTTTATTTAAAAGCCATAATATATGTTCTTTTTAGTTAAAATAGCATTTCATGCAATACAGTTGCAGAAACCTATAGTGGTTGGCAGTATTGTGGTGAGGAAATTGGCCAGGTAGGTGGGGAGGAGTAGGTGCGTATGGTTGGATGGCGTGGCTGAGAGAACATCAGTGGGTGGGAAGACAAATTATCAGCTCGGAGAATCAAAGTTGAGGAGTTGAGTGTTTATGTGCTCATTTTATCCTCTATCACTTATATAAGAGATTTCAGGCAGTTTTCAGGGAATGTATGAGGGCTGTCCGGAAAGTACCCAGCCATGTAACGTGAACACTAGAGGCATTTATGGCCGGTTTTTTTCAGACTGCCCTTGTGAAATATATACTAACACAGTAGTTCCTAAACTATTTGTGGTAAAGACACAGCTTTCTTCGTTTTTTCCCCTCCCTTCTCGCCCCCCATCCCTTCCCTTCCTCCTCCCTCCTTCCTTTCCTCCTCCCCACTTTCTCTTTTTTCTCACACCAACACAGACTCCTACTTTGGAAAAAAAATGATAAGAATGAATTACCAGAAAAATGAAATCTAAAGAAAACACCCAAACCAGCCTCTTCCTTTTTCAGAAAGTTGAGCTCACTAATTACATGCCTAGATGTCCTGGCGATGCCAAATTGCTCGCAATTTGAAATGCTTACTCTCAATTTCTGCCCTTATTCTACCCTAGACCACGCTTTCAGTAGCACCGTACTATTCAAATACAAATTAAAACAAGCAAAGCAAAGCAAGCAGACAGACACCACCCACAACACCCAGAAAGCCACATATTAGAACAGGATGTGCTCCTGCTGAGTTTGCCCTTGTCCTTGATTTTTAACTCTGTTTGGGTTTATAGAAATCCCTGTGCTTTATATGCAGTAGTCGTTACCATTTTCTGGCTTATAAATGTTAGAAACTTAACTAAATTGGCTTCAGTTGGAAAGGCCTTAGTTTACATAAATCTAGACAGAAAACAATGGTCCTGTCCCATTTCAGACTGTACGTCAGCCTAGTCTCAATGGGCTAAATTCAAGGTGTGAGTAAGCTGAGCATACGTACTGTTTGAAATAGGACAGGACTGTTGTTTTCTGTTTAAAACAATACGTATGGTCAGCCTACTAGGAAGACCAGCGTTAGAGCTGATTTCAAAGATTCTTGGAACTTGGCAACGTGGTTATCCCATAACCTCCATATTCTTTGCCTCATCCTTACCCAAACCTCAGAGTGTATTAGGGGAGGGGAAGCAGGTGCAAGGAGACCCCCTTGCACCTGGACCTGGTTAAGTGGAAACTTCAGCAGTGTTGACTGGCCCTGTGCTGGACATGGGGATATAATGAATTAGAGCCAACTTGTCCAACCCACAGTCTGCAGGCTACATGCGGCCCAGGACGGCTTTGAATGTGGCCCAACACAAATTTGTAAACTTTCTTAAAATATTACACAAAAATTAGGCACAGACCTTTTTTTTTTTTTTAGCTCATCAGCTACTGTTAGTGTGAGTGTGTTTTATGTGTGGCCTAAGACAATTCTTTCAATGTGGTCCAGGGAAACCAAAAGGCTGGACACCTCTGAATTGGAAGGAAGTGCTTTTGAGAACCTTTGCCCCCTGTGGGGTCTCAGCTTCTGAAATGTGAGGAACTTGGCTCTCACAGCTCCTGGGAGAGGTGCTGGAGGTGTGGAGAAAACATGGTACTGTGGGCTTGTTGAAGGTTTGGTGTTGAACAAGAGGCACATGTGCTGTGGGGTGGCTGAGCAGGGTGACAGCCAGGAGACCTGGCTGGGTGTGACAAGGGACTGTCAGTGTTCAGGACAGTGCTACTACCTGTCCCCTGTAGGTCATGGACAATGAGCTAGAACATGGGTTACCAAGGAAGCAAGGAGATGATGGTGGCCTTGCAGAGGTAGTTCCAAAGAAGAACACTCTGCCCGCTTCCTTTCTTCTTCTTACCCCAGATCCAGAGAGGGAAGAGTCAGGAAATGTGAGAGGCCCTTACTCAGAGCCACGTGAACAGCAAGTGCCGTGTGGGTTGATGGGGTGGGGAGAACAGCTGGACTGGGTATGGGGTGAAAGTGTTCAAACAAACGGGATGGAGTCTTGGAAGCTGAATGAGACAAAGTGATGAAAAGTGAGAGACTCAAGCTGTGATACTACCCAGGAAAATGCTGCCAAGCAGGAAACAGTGGCTCAGCAACTCTTGGGAAAGACCCCAGGAGCTGAGACACCTTAAGAAAATGGTTACGTCATTAATCACTGTGACTGCTAGGTTGAGAGATTGAGAAAGGCCACCATAGATGTGGAAAGGCCAATTAGGGCACTATTTTTGTATGGTCTGTGTGAAAGATGATCGCGCCCCAGACAAGAGTTACAACAATAGTTACAGGTAGATGAGGATGGATTAGTTACGTATTTTGCAGATAGAATCAAGAAGGCTTGCTAAAATATTAGATGGGTATGGTGGAAAGAGGAATGGATCCCTCTTGATTTTTTGTGGGAGATGGCTGATAAAGCCTGGGAGGGAAGTGGGAAAGGTTGGAGGATCAATCTGATCAATGTGGAGGGGCTACATGCTAAGACAGAGATGCCCACAAAGTATCTAACATGCAGATGTCAAGTGTCCAGCTAGATGTAGCTCAGAGGCCTTCATCTCTGGGTATACCATAAAACTGCAACCATTATTTGGAAGGATCTGCCCCCAGTTGGATAGGAGTAGAAAGCAGCTATACTTTCTCCAACCTGTCTTTTTAACTCCTTTCTGTTAAATTGTTCTTTCCCTCCCCTTGAATGGGGAAATCTCATTTATTTTTTGTTTTGTTTTTTTCAGATTAGTGTCAGGCAATATAAAAAATTGTAGTTTTTGAACTATTAAAGTTTTAGATCCTCATCTAATTTGAAATCTCTGCTCTCCCCCATCTGGCCTACATTTGGACTCTGAGCCCCCCAGTGGGGCCTGCCTTCAGTTCTCTCAGTAACTTAATGATTGTTCTGGGCCTCTGCAGAACTCCAAAGGGCTTGAGTAACGGAAGAGAAATAACTGGTATGATTGAAATGCAGCACCGGTGCCCTCTGAGGAGGGCAGGAGTAAACAGCTGGTATACACCAAGCCAATTACTGCAGAAGCCACCTCATGCCTGGGGAGGAGTCTTTCTGAGAAGAACCTGTTTTGAGACAGCTCACAAAGTCCTCATTAGACACCTGAAAAACATATATCTTTACCCTGAGTCTGAGAGCTTGCCACCCATCCTTGTACAACCTTCTCTCTATCTCTAGAGCTCTTAATGCATCCTTCAAGGAGGGCTCATAGTCTTTATGTGTTTCAAAAGTTGTTTAGCTAAGTGCTAAATGGCTCTCTCAGGTCCTGACTCATATGGTTTAAGACAAGAGGATTGCCCCCTGACCCTAATGGCTGAGTGAAGAATGTGGAGGAAATCTATAGCACACTGATAGTTTCCTCCATGAAACCCATACTGCTGGCTGCTGCAAACCCCCATGCATTCACTGCCTTCCTTTACAGATTCTGTAGGCAGGCAATGGCTGATGCTGGCAGTGCTGCTTTCACTGTCCCCCAGTGTGACTTCCTCTGTGGTTTAGCTTCTTCTGCAGGGTATGGAGGTCCTTTGCAAAGTATTGTGTTGTTCTCAGCCTCTGGGGCTGGACAACTTTACAGTTTTCACAGTGTCAGCTAGATGCAGGCACCCTCTCACAGAGATGGCGTTTAAACTATAGGACTGTCCGAGAAAATGTAGGAAGAGAGATAGGAAAAAGAGGGGCCCATCTAAGGCTCCAAAGAGTGCCAATATTCAAAAGTAAGGCAGAAGACGAACATTATTTTCAGGAGTAAAAGACAAAGAGTTACCATTCTAGATCCTTGTCTACCAGAGATGAAGTTTGCCTTTGCTGTTGTTCCTTGACAGACATAAATACATTAGTTAATGTTGGGATGTACTGTAATTTGTAATAAGTTTGAAAGCATCTGTGAAGCCAAGTATCATAAAATGACCTTTTAAATAGAAACAAATTGCTTTTAGTTAGTTTGATCAGTAACAAAGTCTAACCAATGCAAAGCACTAGTGAGCATATTTTAATTGTAAAGTTCTGTGGGGCAAGGAGGCGAATTTACATGAAAAGGCAAACATGAAAATAAAAACAGAAAATCCATCAATCAACCAAACAAAAAAAGCAGTGGGAAAGCGGCCAGTATTCATTTTCACTCTCATATATAAATACTAGAACGTAATAGCTGGCAATTTCATTTGGTCTTAAGAAACTGACGTTTGAGCTGAAACATCCATTTCTCGGCCGAAATAGCATAAACATATTCTATACTGACACTTTCTATTGTTCAAATATATTTAAAAGGAATAATCTTAAAAACATTTCTCTGGCATGAGTGAATATGTAAATTAATTAAAGAACATATGTAATATGTACTGTTGACATGAAAACATCCAAACCTGTAGAAAAATGTTCTAAGAGTTTATCAGTTTATTTGGGCCAAACAGAAGATATGCATGGAAGCAAGATTTCAACATAAATGCTTCTCAGAACCACACGTGGCAGTTTCTTTTATGCATTTGTAATGAAAGAGGGGACAAAGGAAGATTACATGCAGGTGGGAGAAAGTAAGGTAGGGACTGGGTGACAAGACAGTTAACAAGGTTGTGTGCTCTCTTGAGTGTGATTAAGCTTCTGAGGGGTCTGGAAAAGAGGCATTTCAAAGGTGTGTTAACCTGGATGCACAGAAACACGGACAGGGTTTACTTAAGGCAAAGGTAAGTCTTTTACTAAAGAAGTTACAGGCCTGGGGCATGACTGCCCACCACGACCTGCCTACTTAGGAATTTATGATTAAGTCACTCACTGAGGTTACTTTGGATTAGATTTATTACAGTGTCCCTTTATCGTCCACAGTACCTTCCCCCAAACAACACGAAAAATTCGAGAACGTATGAGAAGTCGTTAGTATTTCTCCACCTGCATTCCAAACAGAGCCTCATGTTTTAGTTAAGGAATGTACTATAAGAAACTTTGCACTATCAATTTTGTTTTGACTTTGTAGTTCAAATCATTTTAACTTCTGGTGGAGACAATTGTGTATATATTTTTAAAGGAAGGTTTTGCTGTTAAACTTAATTTTTAGACTTGTTTAGTTGCAGTCTCTCCCTTAAAAAAATAAAACTCAAAAGTAAGACAAAAGGACTTGAACAATATTGTATGCATTACTGGAACAACAATTACTGTGTATGAAACCATTTTGGACTAAAATATAGTTTTTTAGTATTTTCTAAAGTCTAGTAAACAACTTTAAATATTAGAACCTAGAAATTTTAACTAACACATCAACCCTTTTTCTGAGCAGTGGTAATCAAAACTTTGTCAAGTGGAAAAGGAGCTTTGTGATCATATAAAGTACTAATTATTTCCATTCAAGACTATTTTTAAGTTGTTTGCACCTGCTTTCATGTTGCGAAAACCAGCTCTGGCCATAGTAAAGCACGATCTAACTAGACAGATATCATAAAAATCACTAATGATTTGCTCTGATAAACATGAACAGAACAGAAATGATTTCTGTTTCCTTTAAAATTCTTAATCATAGGAATTCACATTGAAAACGTCATTATCCTTTGTTCTCAAATCATTCATTTGCCAATCGTGCAGCTCAGTTTACTTGTGCAGCTTTCCTACACGTGGCTGCTCTGGGCCCACTCATCCAGAAAGCCTGGCTAGACTTTCAGTCTCGGGAGAGTAGATCCAGGCACAAGCAGTAAATTTGAGGGGGTTCTGGTTGTGCTTAGTCTGCCTGGACGGTTCCATTGCCAGGAAATGGGAAGCAGAATCATGTCACAGGGTTGTTTGTTGAGAATGGAACCGGGGTCAGTGTCCCCTAAGGTTGCTAGGGGTCACTACAGTTCCATGCCAAAGGGAGTCAGACATGCAATACTTGCAGGCCTATAGGACAGCCAAGAGTGGGGGTAGGTCAGCACGAAGCAGTTGTCTGCAACCTGGAGAAAGGGCAGCAGTTCTCACAGGCTTATGGTAACTTCTCATCACTTTTTGTAGTTTTACTTACATTTTAAAAATTTCATAGGTAATTACATGTGCACCATAAAATACTCCAAAGGTACAAATGCGTATATAATGAAAGGTAAGTGACCCTCCAAGCCTCAGCACCCTTCCGCAGAAGAAACCACTTTACGAGCAACTTGGGTGTCCTCCTTCCAGCGACAGTCTGTGCGTGCGTGAGCACTGTGCGTGCGTGAGCACGCGTGTTTGTGCGTGAGCACTGTGCGTGCGTGAGCACGCGTGTTTGTGCGTGAGCACTGTGCGTGCGTGAGCACGCGTGTTTGTGCGTAAATGCATTAAAGTACACGATTTGTATCGCGTCTGTTTGCTCTTTCTTTTCCATTCAAAAACATCTTTCAGTTCATTCTTTATCAGTACATAAAGAAGGTATTTATTCCTTTTAATGACTTCTGCTGTCTCTCCATTATGTTAATTGGGGCTCGACTTGATTCCATCTAACTCATTTCACTTAAAGAAACTTTGCCTTATATTTCGATTAAATCATATGCATGAAGCATCTAGAAAAACACCTGGCTTAGACCAGGCTCTTCTGCTTCTACTTGTGTGACATTAAGGAAGTTATTAAGTTTCTCTAACCTGCAATATTCTCACCTATATGTAATAACAGGGATACTATCTACCTGGCTGATAGGGCTAGTACAAATGTGTGCTTTGTCTTTTAAAGCAGTCATTTCTGGGAGGAGGCCGTTTAGTTAGAGACTGCATTTCCCAGCTTCCTTATAAGTTTTGCCAATGGAAATGAGAAAAAGTAATAGATATCAAGGCCAAGGCAATGAAAACCATAACTACACACGAAAGTATATCATTGGGGTAAAGATTAAATTTAATAAGGTAACATAAGGAAAACATTAAGGCATCATAGTGCCAAGTAGCATCTATTATTAATCTTACAACCCATATATGGCTTTCTACAGGAAAAACCCATAGATTTTCCTATACCATCTTTAATAAAGATGCAATACTTGATCACTGCTCCAAAGTCAAGTGTACTTCACAGAAGCATTAGAAGCAAGGCAGATTTTAATGGAAGAAATAAAGGAGTAAATTTACATTGCATACCTCATAGCAATCAACTTAATAATAATCTCCATTAGACTATTTTTTTTTCTCCAAGAATGATTCTTTAGCCAATAGGTAGGCCAGTAAACAGTCTTTTTTTTTCTTGAGGTTTTTCCTATAAATCTCTAAATTATGTGTCCCAACCAATTCAGATTCCATTCAGAACTTAAATGACCTTGCTTAAAGGACTGCTCAGGGTAAATGGACCCACCCTTCTTGAAGGCACTTTATCAGCAATCCATGTTGCCTTTTGAGAGCCTCAGCTCTTATTTAATCATGTCATTTAAATATTCACCCAACAAAAGTGAGTCTTCACCTAGAAGGGAATTTTTCTGCTAAGAAAAATAAGATTCATTTCCCCCACTCCCAGTTCCATTGGAATTATAAAGAGTCTCTCATTTGACTAATTGCATTGAGGAGATTAGGAAATACTCTCCTCTTTCAGACTAGAATAAACAGCCCCAGAGAAGGTTCTCAAGAAAATTCTTAGGTTATCTCATTAAGGGCAACCTCTGCCAGCCAGCCTCCCTTCTATGCCACAACTGTCCTTTTGAGATTCACTATGGCCTTTGTTTCTGTCCCTCTTGAGGCCACCCTTCACCCTTTTCTGCTGAATGTATTAATAGTTTATGGGCTCTGCCCCTGCATATGCTGAATTTGGTCTCAATAGCACACTCCTCCCTTTCCTGCCTTGGGCAATTTCACCTTGGCGTTTGTACTCATGTCCATTTCTCGAGGCCTCTGCACAGGAACTCAGAGCCTAGCCATTTCACTGAATCTCTGAAATACTTGATTTCAATCCCTGTCCCCTGAACACCACCAGCCTTGTTTATGTGTAGTTGATGAGTTGATTCTTTCAGAAGTCACCATCCTTCTAATGTCTGATGAATCTGGGTCTACCAGTTCGTTGTAGGATACAAAAGGCAGGTGGAAAGACACACATAGTATCTGTGACTAAGCAGGGTGCAAGTGTGAAGAAAACTCTTTGAAAATCTTTTGTAAGAATTGAAACATGTTTAATAACTGTCTTCCCCCAACATACTGTAAAATCTATAAGAAATTATCTGTGTCTTAATTATTCTCTGAAGTATCCTCGGAATATAGCACAGTACCTTGGATATATGAGAACCTCAATATTTGTTAAATAAATAAATGATATAGATAACCTAGAAGTAAAAGGTTACAGGGTCAAATATATATTTTCTAAAACAAAATCCAAATTCCATATTTAAAAAATTAACTAAATAGCATCTCTAAAATGAAGCTAATGGCAAAGTGAGAGAAATTATGACATCATTAAGTGCTACCTGAATGCTAGAGATTATTGTTTTTACTCATATTAGCAATATGAAGTTGATATTCTGATTGTTACTATCTTTGGAGATTAATCACCTGGAAGCTTATTGCATTTTAATAAAAGTAATGTGTCTCTGAAATTTTTATAGGCGCTATATCCTGGCTTGCTGTCCCTGGTATGCTGGGCACAAGAGGCAAATTACTTATTTTATTTTCATTCCTTACCTTTAAAATAAGAATATCATTTATCTGCTATCTAGTTAGATTGCATATATTAATTCAAGTATGTGTATCAGTTCATCTATCTTAAGATTTTTCTTGTCTGTGGAGCAAGAATGTGTCCATGGTTAAAAGAAACAAGCAGTTCTTTTAATATGATGGTTATCTGTGTTTTAGATCGTAAGCCTGCTGTTTTATATCAAAATGTAGAAACAATGGTAAAAAAACTTTATGAAGTTTATTTAAAACAGAGATAAAAACTTAAAATTAAATAGTTCCATATTCTGTTCTTGCTGTTAATAAATCCTTGCTGTTAACTTCACAAATAAACTTTTTCCTGAACTAAAAGTAACTTAAGTATATTGTCACAATGTATTAAAAGCAAAATCTTGTAATGGTTTTTATCCATATAGGGTAAGGCTGAGGATACTTCCATAACTTGATAAGTAGCTCTATGTGAAGGTCATTTCATCACAAAGTGAAGATTTAGATTGGTAATAGGCAATGTCTTCCAGGGAGCACTCAAATCCCAAACTCTTTTTATTCCATCAAAGTTGCTAGAGAATTTTATACCCTTGAATAACCCCCCTCACCATAGTAATGGAAAGAACAGGAAAACCTCCCTTCTCATAACTGTGAAAGCTTCATGGAAAAGTCTCCTAAGATGAAAGGTGATTTCTTACGGAATGTTTCAAGGTAATGGATAATGATGGAAGTCAAATTTCCGAAGTGTTTCTTGAAATCTGGTATTAAAAAAATTCTTTTTAACTGAGTAAATTTTAAAGAGTTGATTTATTCAATGGTTCATGAATCAGACAACATTCCATCTAGCAACTAGGAAGGAGCTCTGAGGATTGTAGGGCATGGAAGGCTTTTATAGGCATTCAGGCAGTTATACTAGCAAGCAATGGATCAGTTATGGCAAAGTCACCCCCAGTAGGAGATGGCAGGCGTCTATCAGGCAGATGACCTCACCATGCTGGTGCAGTAATTCCAAAATGACTGGGTTTAAGATTGCATTCCTGCTAGAGACTGAGGTTGTAATTAAATTAGATACTAAATCTCAGTTTGGTTATGTGGGGCTTAGCATAAGTGGCTCCATTTTGGGCCTGTTGTCTCTTTTTAAACCCTGGAGATCCAGGAACGTAGTGATGTGACAGCTGGAGGCTGAACAGGGCCAGTGACACCTGAATCCCTGACTCCAACACAAGGGAGAAAGATAGATATAGGACTCTCACAGTGTTTATAGATTTAATGATTATTTAATGTGTTCTGGTATTTTCTTAAATATGTCAATCCTATGTTAGTACCAGTGTCTTCCCATTACAAAAGGGATCTTAGTGAGGGAATTCCCATACCCCAGCCTTATGTCACGGAGTGACCACGACAGTGCTCCTATGTACTGAGGGCAGCAGTGAAGTCTCACATGAAAAGCTTGAGAATATGGGAAATAAATTCACCTTCTGGGAGTTAAACTAGTGAAATTGGGAAAAATAAATAATAGATGTGAGAAGAAACCAATAGATTTGTCTATAATTGGATGATAAAAGAATTTTGAAAAGTATTTTAACTCCAAAATGGGTATAGAATTTGATTGTAAGTAGTAAAAAACTGCCCAATCAAATTTATTATAGCCTCTCCTAGGAAAGAGAACAGAAGAGAGAAAAGATAAAAAAAAAAAAAAATTAAAAAAAAAAGAAAGACAAGCTGGGTTCCCATTTCTGGGTATGATGTTTCCTTTTAAATATACAAAAAAATCCTTCCCAGTGCATATACACAACTGATATATCTTTCTCAATCTAATGAGAAAATAATGTAAAAGCATACCTAAATGTGAAAAAGAATGAAATGTAATGTGTCATAGCCTACTCTAGATGAAATGTTCCCCTTGTGTCAATTTTATATATTTTAGAGTCCTAGTGAATATTAGTTTACTCTCCGGATATACAAGAAAGAGAGTGACCTGAATGGGGAACCCAAACTTTCTGGTCACAAGAAATTGATGTATACCATTAACATTTAATAGTCAGCTCGATATATGTACTTCAATATCTTTTAAGTTTAAGTAGGGTGAGTCAGCTAAGCTCAATCAATCCTGAGCACTGCAGCTTGAGAACCAGACCATGGTTTATCATAAAGTCTAAAGGTAATTCTACTGAGAGCCTCTTCCAAAGCTGATCACAGGAGTTCTTTTGATAATATCTCAATCTCATTGCTCCCTCACCTTTTTTCTTTCTAACCTTTATAGATATGCGAGTGGTATTCAGCTTCTATTACATGCACCACATACCTGACATAAATGATCAAAGTCATAGATGATTCACCAAATTGAACTAAGTTCCTGCTCTTTTCTCTTTCCTAGAGGAACCTGGGTTAGGAAATACTCCTAACTTCTCTATGGTCTACAAGGAACTAGATGACAAGAAACGACTTCTGGTTTACATTCAAATCCTACCCTAAAGCTAGTTCTAACCATCCCTGCTTAATTCTACAGCTTTGCCTGCCTACTGCCAGCTTCTCAAGGTTGGGAACTGTGACGTCATCATTTGAGACTTCTCAATTCTTGCCAGTTCCCAGTCTATTGGAATTTAGTGCACACTGCCTGAGCAGTGTCTCTCTCTTACAAGCAGTTTTAAATTCAAGTGGTCACTCCAGATGTTTCCATTCCTTACAGTGTTTCCTCTCAAGAGCTTGATGATTGTTACTTGCTTTGCAGCTAATGGACTCTTTGAGGTCACCCCAATTCATCAATCAGGTTCAGTAACTTTGAACTTCAAAAGGAATGAGGTCTAGTCAAGCTTGTCCAACTTGCAGCCTGTGGGCTGCATGCAGCCCAGGATGACTTTGAATGCAGCCCAACACAAATTCACGAACTTTCTTAAAACATTGCAAAATTATGCAGGAGCCTTTTTATTAGCTCATTAGCTATTGTTAGTGTTCATGTGTTTTATGTGTGGTCCAAGACAATTCTTCTTCCAATGTGGCCCAGGGAAGCCAAAAAGTTGGACACCCTAGGCTCTAATTCATAATGGCATTCTACCCTGAAGGCTCCATTTACCTCTATTTTAAATTCATGGATGCAAAGAGATCTGTAAGAGAGACAACTCTTATGATCTCTTAGAATGTTAACCAAAACTTTGACAAGCAAAAATAAGCAAACTTTCAACAAACAAATAAACTCCTACCCTTATATTGTTTCCCTAAAGTAACACCTTGGCTTCTGTCTAATAATCCAAAAGGCCTCTCCAATAGTTCTTCCTAGAACAGAAGGAATCAGCCCCACTGATGTCTCCAGAGAAAACTATTAACAGTTTTAAACATTCGCTTCAGCTTCTGTGCCTCCAAGAAGTAATTGAATTTTAATCACCATCCAGAAACCCATCTAATGTAACCCTCACAAGAATCTCATAAAACAAGTAGTATTGTCCTCATTTTACAGGCGTAACAACCTATAGCCCAGACAGACAGCTGATTGGCAAAGCCTGGATTCCAACCTATGCTGCTCCTCGTTTTATCTATGATGTTGTTGTCCTAATGAGCACTGGAAAGAATTAATTTATCTAAGTGCTCTGTCACTGAGCCAGGACCTAAGAAACAGACACAAGACAGGTACATTTGATATATGTGTAAGTGAGGGAAGGAGGACAAACGGAGATGAGCTATGCAGGTGTTTTACTCAGAAAACACAGATTCAAGTTATATTGTCCATATACTGAGAGGATGTGGATTGGGGCATGTGGGAGGAGGTGGAAAATAGGGTTCCTAATGAGGACAACTGTCAAACACGCATTCTTTTACTTAGCTCCTACCAGCTTTTGCTTTTGCTCGTCTCTGGGCCCCAGATTCTTGCTTCTGTATTTTGACTTTAATAAAATGTGCCTCTCTATTCCTCTTTCATTTGACAACTCTCCAGGTTTCAATATCTGCATATTTTCACCTTGTCTTGTCCTGCCCACTCTACGCAACCCCATCCTTGTCAAGGTTCTCTGGTTGGGGTGGCAAATCGGTTGATGTTAGGGGCATGTTTCCCCAGCTTTCTGTCGAATGCTCGAAGAATAGATACAAGCTGTAAGGGCTCCTCTTCAAGTAATCATGCCTCTTTTCTATATGGTGGGGATCAGCACACTTGAAAGCCTCTAAATACCCAATTTACCTTTCTTGCTGTGCATTCATCAGACTATATGATGCACAACAACACACAAAACGTTTTATAAATGTTTAAAAATGTTTTCAAATTAGTTTTGATAAGAGGTCTGTTTATTTGATTTGTAGAATCTTAACAAAAGGGCTAGACTTCTGAGGAGGTTCTTCTTACGTAATCTGAGAATGATTTATGTTGTGAATTTATGAATAATTATAGATATTTGCATATGCTACACAACAGTCTTTGGACATTACTTTCCAATTTATTCCTGCTAGACAACTAGTACAAGTCTTAGTGGCAGCTTGGCTGGGAGAACCAGCTCTCTGTTCCTTGGTTCCAGATTTATTACATAATTCAGACTCTTCTGCCAATATTAGGTTATTTATTATTGCTCCATTCTCAGCTGTGACAATCATTTCCTTGTATCAAAATTAAAGAATTCTCTACACCTGAAACTTAGACAATGTGATATATAAATTGTATCTTAATTGAAAACAAAGACATTTAATTTTTTTAAAGTTTTGATAAAAACAGAATTATAGAATTCTCATTGCTTGTAACAAAGTTCACTTCAATTACAGATCTTTAAGATACTAAAATGTAAAGGAAATTGCTTTCTTCCAATGTTTTAGGTAAACACCTAGAAATAACTTACTTGTTTTGTCCACCTCTGAAACTCTGAGCTCTGTGCATATTAAAAGTACGTTGTAAATTTGGGCATTTGCTTTGCGATAAGCTCCAGCCATGCTATCTCCTGATAGTACCATCTAGCTAAAGGAAAAAAAAAGAATAAAGGTAAACGACATGTGAAATGTAGAAAAGGGTACTTTTTAACAAGGCAAGCAAAGGTGACTGTGCTGGGATCAGGCTTTTATAAAAATGAGCCTTTTGTGCAGTCTGCCTCGGGTGGCATTAATATGTCACGGACCCGCAGGACTGACAGCATGGCTCCCATTCCCAGCCCCAGAGTTTGACATGAGTGACACCTTCTTCCAGTTTACTTTCATGCCTTCCCATCATTACCCTTCATGAGCAAGCTGACTAAAATATTATTCACAACCACCAGAGAAAAGTGTATGAGGCATCGTACAGAGTTCATGTAAGAGATAAAACTCTGCAAAATCCAACCATTTTATTCATTTTTGCACTGGTGATTTCGTGGCAGATGGACCAATTTTCCTTGATAAGCTTTTCCAACTATCTCCAGGATACATATATTAACTTTGCAGTTTATATTTTCTTTAGTTTTTTAAAGGATGATATAACTTTTATATTCTATTACAATACATATATCTTTATTATATGATAAGCTAAATAAAACAAACTAAGACATTACAGATAAGCCTAACACCCCTCATCTACCAACAGCAACCTTAGATGCCTCCAAGAAGTAACTGCTTTCATTTTTTTTTGCTTTATATCCTTCATACATTTACTATGAAGTGTATATGTGTATGCATCCATATAAAAATGATATCGAGTGTTGTTTTTTACATAAAGGATACTATAGTTTAAATATTGCACTTGGTTTTGTGTTAGAAATATTTCCATGTTAGTATATATAGATTTATTGCATTTTTAAAAGATGATGGATAATTTTAAAAGATATTGTTAAGATGATTAAATAAATGAAATAAATTGTGTTTAGTACATAGTTCCTTAATACCCTGATATGGTGGAAAATCAGTGAGGCACATGTAGAGGTACAGACATGAAAAGATCACTAAAACATAGTGAGTGAATAAAGAGAACAATTTGTAGATTCTGATCAATATGTAAATTTTTCAAAAACATGCATATTTTCGGGTATGTGTGTTCATCATGTGTGAATACATTAAAAAAAAGGGTGGAAGGATACATCCTAAACTGTTAAGTGGTTGGTTTTATTTTAGTGTTGGCTTTAGGTTTTGGTGTTGGTGTGAGCTTTCATCTATTTTATTAGTCTTATTTTAGTTGGAATTTTGGAGATATTTAGCAGGGACAGCTAGCCAGATAAAATACATTAAACCAGACATGACTATGTAGTTATTATGACTTGCTTTGGCAGCACATACACTGTGCATTTATTATATCCATAGATTATACATATACTTCCTTCATTCTACTTACTGATATTTTGATCAACAATAATGAAAATGCATTGATCTCCCTCTCAGTGCTAGGCACTATGCTAAAGCTGTAGATAAATGATAAATAAAGCTGTAGTATTTTTCATCTTTTACAGTTTTCCCTAAGTTAGCTGCTTATCTGAATCAGTTGGTGGCTGTTATTAAACTTTAACATTTCTAGTAGCTGGTGAAATATTCCAGAGCCTTACTCACTCATTTTCCTACTTCATTATTTTCTCATTCCAGTCCATGGTCATAATATCAACTGTATTCATAAAATTACCATTTCATTTAAGAAGAGTTCCTTCTTTCAACCCTATATGAAACAGAACAGCTAGGGAAGTGACCCCAGTGCATATGGTTTCTTAACTATAGATCCTAGGTCTAGTTATTTCGTTCTAGTTTGTGAGGTTTGAAAAATGTTCCAGCTCAAAATTGTTTTCACGTATCAAGGCAAAGTTAGAAAGTGGAAAACCCATGGTAGGCCAATTTTTCTTTCTTTCTTTTCTTTTCTTTTTTGTATGTGGGCAGCTCCCTGGCTGGGAATCGAACCCAGGCTGCAGTGCTGACAGTGCCAACGATGAAGCCTTAAGCCACTACACCACCAGGGAACTCCCCAATTTTTCTTATTAATATGTTATTTCAGGTTCCACAGAACTTGGCAAATGTGTTTCTGATTTCCTGCTAGTTTATTAAGTAAAGATCATCTTATATCATCTGAGCAGTATTAACATCCAATAAAATCTTTCACTATTTCACTTAAATGTATTAATTTCTTCAAGTCCAGTTTATATATAACTATTGTGGTTAATAAATTACATTCACTACAGAGTGTCTTTCTCTCTTCCCTTCTCTCTCTCTCTCTTAGCTATTAACATGCATACACACAAGTAATCTTAAAACTGTTCTAATGTTCATTCAGAAATCAGTAAAGGCAAAAGTGATAGAATTCTAGAAAAATTCCAGTTCCACTAGGACAATTTAATCTCCAGTGGTCTGGAAAAATAATTTAAACAAAGATGGACTCCTGAGAACTCAATTTGGTTCAGGGATCATGGTTCAAAAGTTTGCTCAACTAGAAACTTGATTTTATGGCTACACATGGGCCTTCACTGTGTTTTCCATTTGTTAATAAAGGGGGTGTCATTACAATAATCCTGTCCACAGTGGCAAGAGGGTGACTCAGGGTGAGCAACCTATGCAAAAGTGATACAGAATATTGGCCATCTCTTACTTTCCTCTAAGCATACTCATTCCAAGTATTCATGTTGTCATGCTCAGAACAACCCCAGCTGGGAAAGTGAGAATAGAAAAGAAAATGAAAGGCGTCAACCTTGGCTAAGACAAGGAAATCTTCCAAAGAGATGAACTCAGCTGTATTATAATAGCATTAAAGCATAATGATTAAGAACATGGGTTTGGGGCTGACTCTCATGTATGTAATGGTAAGGAGAGAAGCTCGATTACAAAATTGTCTTTTCTTTTGATTATTGTTTTCATGGCATATCTTTTTCCATTTTTCACTCTCAGTCTATCTATGTCTTTATATTTAAGGCATGCTCTGTAAAAACAACAACAACATCATATAGTTGCATCATTTGGACAAAATTAGACAAATTTTGTCATTGAATTACAGTGTTTAGTACATTTAATGTTATTACTAAAATAGTTGAGTTGAAGTCTACTATCTTTTTATTTGCTGTCAGTTTGTACCATCTGTTTATTCTCTTTTCTTGCCTTCTTTTTATTAATGAAGTATTTTTATTTCATTTAATCATCTTTATTACTATATTTTGGGATTCTTTTAGTGTTTTCCTAGAAATGGAGAAGTAGTCTATCTTAAATAAGCAATTTTGCCATATCTCAAACTATGGAAGAAACTTTTTTATGATTTTCCACCTCATTTGCTATTGTCATATATTTTACTTCTGGATATTATTTTATCCCCACAACACACTTTAATCCTTGTGGATTTTAATGGTCAGTATTCATTTACTTTTACCTATGTATTTACCCTATCTGAAGTTGCTGATGACTACTTGAATTTTTTTACTTCCATCTGAAATAATTTTCCTTTTTTTTCATTGTTTTGTCAATGAACTCTCTCAAATTTTGTTTATCTGAGAATGATTTATTTCAGTAAATACAGAATTCTAGTTTGACACTTTAAACATGTTAATCCGTTGACTTATGTCTTTGTTAGTATACACTGAGACTTTTTTTTCTTAAAAACAATGTGTTCTTTTTGTTTTCCTGGCTGCTCTTAATATTATTTCTGTACCTTGATTTTTGGGAAGTTAACTGTCATGTGCATAGGTATCATTTCCTTTTTATTCACCTTGCTTGGAATTTAAAGAGCTTCTTGAATTGGAGGATTCATGTCTTTCATCAGATTTGCAATTTTTCCAGCCATTATTTTTTCACCTGTTGCTTGTATATCATTTTTTTCTTTTTTTCTAGAATTCCAACTACACATGGGTTAGATATTTTGACTATGTTCTACATTTATTGTGCTGTTTTGGTCTTTCCATTTTTTTTCTCTCTGTAGTTTATTTTGGATATTTTCTAGGGGCATATTTTTGCATTTCCTAATCCTGTCTTCTGACCTTTCCATCTTCTGTTAAACCCATTAAATGAGGTATTACAATGTATAGTTCTAAAGTTTTTTTTTTTTAATCATTTTCATAGGTTCTCTTTCTTTGTTGAAATACTCAAATGAATAAAAAAATAGTATAAATACTTAATATTTTATTTACTTTTGTCTAAATTCCCAATAATCCTAGAAATTTTGAAGTCTCTTCTATTTACTCCAATGTCTGCATCACTTCTGTTTGACTTTTATCTCTTTAGTATTATTTTTTAATTTCATATCTTGCCTATATAGTAATTTTCATTGTATTCATATGTGTTATGGACTGAATGTTTGTGTCCCTCTAAAATTCCCATGTTGAAGCTCTAACCCTTAATGTGATTGTACTTGGAGACAAAACCTTTACATAAGTGATTATGGTTAATGAGGTCATGAGGGTGGGGCCCTGATCTGATAAGATTAGTGTCTTCATAAGAAGAGATGCCAGAGAGTTTGCTTTGTCTCTCTGCATACACCAAGAAGAGGGCAGGTGAGCACTCAGCAAAATGGCAGCTGTCTGCAAGCCAAGAAAAGAGGCCTCAGAATAAACCTAACTTGCTAGAAACTTGATCTTAGAATTCTCAATTTCCAGAACTGTAAGAAATAAATTTCTGTTGCTTAAGTTCCCAGTCTTTTATGACAGCCCAATTTAATGCAGTATGCTTGACATTATAGATGATAGTTATAAAGGCTCTGAATTCTATGATCTTTTTCAGGAGTGTTGGGTGTTGTTTTGACAGGCAGTTAATTTACCCGTGGATTAACTTGTTCCTGTCAAGGCCTCATTTTAGTCTTTTTGGTGGGAGGGGGTGTATTTCAGATTCAAGTTACTCCAATTAATAGCCCTTATTTCTAATGCATGGTCCCCATTTCTAGAATATGGTCTTTCTAAGGTCTCAATGGAATGTCCAGGCTGTTCACAAAATTCTCTGAACTCTGGCTAGGCTCAGTGCCAGGATCTTCCCAGAATTCTGAGATCTCTGAACTTTCCACTTAGCTTTCAGACCCCAGGAGGCTGCTCTCTTACTAGGTCTCCCAGAGACTCACCAGCAATGTGCTGCCCAGAATATAGACACGGTCCCAGGGGCATTTCCATGCAAATGTCTGTGTGGTCTTTCTGTGGATATCCTCAGGGACATTTTAACCTTCTGAACACAGCTACACCAGTAGCCCTGCACTCTAATCTCTTACCATTGTTTGGGTGCAACTTTCATGGACCAGGGCCCTTGAAATGCCCCCAAGGAGAAAACATGGGTGAATATGAGACTAAACTCAAGTGCATTCCCTCTGTCAGGGATTACAGCCCTGCCTTGGCGGTTTTCCAAGGCTTCCAAACAGCTATTTGGTATGTTTTGGTTAGCTTTTATAGTTGTTCCCCATCAGAGGGAAAGTCCAATCATAGCCCAAATCAGATTTTTCCTTGCCTACTGTCGAACTAACTAAACAATAACAACAATAAATACCTCCCACCTCCCACCTCAAGTCAAAAGATAATCATTAGCAGCAGCAAAACAAGTAAAGGAGTATCATTTCTTGCCATAAAACTTCAAAATGAAACTTCTAAGGAAATAAAAGATCATGGTATAGACTGTTCTGCCTTCAAGAAGCAGAATTGGTGAGTCATTAGATCCTGGGAAACCTTTTTTATCATAGTGAATACCTCTAAATTTGGGGTGAAATAAACTGAACACCTACCTTTATCCTCTCCTGAGAGGAGGAGGGGACAGAGGGAGTAGTTATAATGAAAATGGCTTAGGGGTCCGAGAATGAATGGGGGAAGCCATCTAAAGTCTAAGGGGACCTTTTCTTTGGAATGTTGTCTGATCCCGGCAGCCGAGAAAAGCAGATCATGTGACCTTTAACAGAGGCTGCACTGAGACTCAGATGATCTCTCCTCTTTGCTTTATCTTCTCATCTCAGGATGGTAGATCTTAGAAATGCTCAGCCTTCAAACCATTGCTTCATAGAGAAAAACAAGTCTCAGGTAAGGTAGGGAGAGAGCCAAGTAGAATTCACTTATTATGTATCACAGAAAATATATCTGATTAAAAAATAAACAACATAATAAATGCAAAATATATAGGAAGAAAGGAGGAAAGAATCATCACAGGCAGAAGTAGGATAAGGACAAAATGAATTAAAAACAACGAAGAAAGGAAGAGATGAGTATTCTCAATTATACAATACAGCACCTATAAGACCTTGAAAACACTACTTAATAAAGAAATGAAGGGATTAGTCAAAATAAAGCATCAGTAATAGAAAAATTATGGTAAAATAATTAAATGAATTTCTCCTATTTAAGTATAGAACTAAGTTTAGACTACTTTGGGAATTAGAATTACAGAACAAAATCAAGTATTACAAATCTTGATGAAGAATAAATAATACAGAACTAAAAGTATAAGAGGAAAGAGGGAGAGAGAAAGGCATAATAAGGCAGCTAATTTCATCCTTTTTGAAAGGTAAGAAGTCAAGTGATGGTGACTAAAACAGATATCTGGCTAAATATAAACCATGCAAATATATATGAGCAAATATATTGTTAAACATAATGTATTCATATCTAGGTTTATGTAATAAATTTAACTTTAGAGGAATCTTTACAATAAGATATCTCACGAAGTAAATAAAGACCTAAAGTTCAGTCACCTTTTAAGGTTCACTTTTATTTCTTTTATTTTCTGCTTAATTAAGCATATTTTTAAATTAAAAATAGCATGCATTTATTTATTGCAAATGGTGTGATAGCACTTAGCATAGCCATAGGCCATTTAACATATCTATGGATTCATCTATGTCCTATGGTATCTGAATGATGGTCCTCTCAGGATAACAATGGTTATTTCTGGATAGTGTGATTTGGGGTGGGGGGGATATTCTACTTCTTTGTATTTTTCTACTACTTGAATTATTTACAGTGAACATGATTAACAACTATAGACACACATACACACAATGTTAGTTTTTAATTTTCTAGGGCTATACTGACTCTTCATCTACCAATTTTGTGGTAGAAGTTTTAATTGAAGTCAGAAGCCAGGCGAAGACACTGGAGGATGACAAAAACTCCCCCCAGGGGAATTCCTGCCCAGCAAGCGAGTATTATGAAGCCCCAAGTGCAGAATATTCTCTCTCCTTCTTACTGACCCATGAAGTAGGCCATGTAAGGGAGAGGGGCTCCTTTTTGCTGCTTCTGAGACCAAGGAAACGCTTCCACTGAACATCGGATACTTACTGATGATACAGTGCTGGGTGTCAAACCCGGAGATAGCTACTCGTCTCTCTCGGTAAACACATTCAGAAACGCAGGCTGTGAATGCAAATACTTCCCTAGTGGAAAGAGGAGCGCTGGGCTGTGTGGGCTCAGACGGAAAATGGAGAGAAACAGGTGCCACAGACAAGGTTCCAAAAAAACTGCTGCAAAAGAGGATTGGCTTGAGCCTTCTTCAATAATTACAATTAGATACCCATGGCAAAGTGGAAATTTCAACTCAAGTCTGTAAATAGGAGACATATATCTCTATGTTTATCTCTACCATCTCTATATCTGTATCTATATCTACCTACCTACCCTTGTATTTGTAGATACTTTGTATTAAATCCTTCATGCATACATGATTTGCTAGACACAGAAGGTAACATACGATTGATACCTGAACATCTTAATGCCACAAAATTCTATGTAATTGGATTTCTATAAAATTCTACATAATCAACCTGGGCAATTCTTTCAATATACCTGACTTCAAAGCCTCCCTACCTGCAGAGACATAAAATCTCTTTTCCAGGCATCTTTCCTGGACTTTCGACCCATATGCTCAACTTCTTACTGGCTATTCTACCCCAAATTCAGCACATAAAAAAAGAGAAAAAAAAGAAAGAAAACAAAAACCCCATGAGCAATTTGTTCTTTCTCTTCATTTAGCTGTTTTTTGAATACCCACTATCAGGCATGATGGTAGAAGCTCCTATACAATATGAGGTCTGTCCGGAAAGTACCCAGCTGCAAAAGTGTTCTCACTGTATTGACAATGGCTGGATTTTTTCCCGACAGCTCTTGTATGTCCCTACACTGAGGAAGTTCAGGTTTACTGGTAAAGACTGAGAAATACAAATGAATGCAATGCAAACACAGTGATAGACAACAGGGAGCTATGAGACATAGAATCAGGTCTCTGATCCAGGTGTGTGTCGGGGGGGAAGGAGAGAGCTTGGTGATCAGAAAAGCCATATGGGATAAAATTGGAGCTTTCTCGAAGAATTAGCAGAACAATTCATGCATAGCTAGGTAATCCCAACATCTGCCACACATTTACGTCCTTCCTAGCATCTCTCAGTTTCCAATCCAGCCTCGGCTTGGTTCCAACAAGATACTAGCCTTGGGCAAGTGATTTATCCTCTCTGTTTCCTCGTAGATGTCATGGGGATAATTAAATTTACCTCCAAGGGACGTTTTGAGGCTCATTTGAAGTCAGGAATAGAAAACACTACGTAGCGATGCTTTCACACGCAACATTTTAACTAAGGAAAGAGGTCCTTGCGCGAGAACCTAGAGGCCGAGAACGGAGCAAAGGAAAGGGGAAGCCCGACCGAGTGCAGCACAGAGAAGGCTGTTCCAGCGGGGGAGGCGGTACCGCAGCAACGCAAGGCCCTCGCGCCCGCTAGGGGGCGCCAAAGCGCCGCACTGCAGCACCCCGGCGGCGGAGCGCCGCGGCCTCGGCCGGGCTAAGCTCGCTTCCTGCCGCAGTCCCTCGGCCGCTAGTCCGAGCGAGCGCCAGCGAGGAGACCCCCGTCCGTCGCTCGTACTTGCTGGGGCCGCCGCGGCTCCCACCCGCGATCGCAGCAAGACACGCAGCCTGCACCCTGGGCTGCGCAGCGTGGGAGGGCTTCACGAGCCAAGGGGACCGATTCGGAACTTGCAGGGGACCGCGGCTCTCCCGGGCCTGGAGAGTGTGAACAGGTGAGTGTCACGCACGTGCCCAGGTGGCTTTTTCGGGACGACTTCCTGCAGGCCCTTCTGTGCCCTTGAACGTTTGGTTTCTGGGTCGGGCCTCCTGGTCCCTGGGTCCCCCCAGGGTGGCTTTGGGGTTGGCTAAGGAGAGGTGAGCGCCGCCGCCGGAGTTTGACAGCTCCCTCCGAGGTGGACCGAAGAATGCCCTTTTCACTCAGGCTGCGTTTGCTCTCTAGGAGGAGAGCAAGTGACCTGCAGTCAGTCCCCAGTGGGCTTGTTTATCATTCCAGGATACCTGTTGCTTTCAGAGCAACGCCATAGCCAGGGATCTCATCGCTATGGGTGTGCTGCGTTGTAAGATGAGGACAATTTTCTGGTAATGGGACCAGGAAAACTTGATTTCAGAACCAGAGAAGGGGCCACCCAAAGAGAATCTCATTCCCACGACCAGTCTAAATTCTTTGCTTCCCTAAACAGCTGCTCTTTATTTTAATGATAAATACAGAAGTTTAAAAAACTATTATTACCTTATAAAGATGCTTGCTCCCCCGCCCCTACCCCCAAGAGGAAGCAGAAAGCATGGGCCTTGATAAGTATAGTCTTCCCAATGATTTGTTATGAATGAAATCTTTCTTTAAATAAACACATTTTAA
>PVJL010000946.1:24090-165290 GCA_004026885.1 Lyroderma lyra
CCCGCCCCAAATAAATAAATGAATCAATTCGTGCATTAATAATAACAGAATATGGAGGCGAACTTCTTTTGTTTTTTCTTCTCTCTAAGCTTTCTTTTAGTTCCTTTATGTTTAGGAAAAAAAAAGTCACTTTGCCTTTAATCTCTTAAATATCTAGGTGTGATTTTAGCTTTAGGAGTGATAGGGACTCAGAAGTTTTTGTACTAATAAAGCATTGCCCACAAAAAAAGTGAAGGGTAACTTCTAGACTCAGCCAGAACATTTCTGTACAACAATTAAAACAAGTATATATATATTTAGATCGATGTCACGGAAGGCCTCGGTTTATGAATTCTTTTGAACATCAGAAATTTGGCAATAGGGCACTTATTACAAAAACTTACAGTTATCTTTGTTTTCTATCTTGTCAAATGTAACTTTTCACATTTTCATGTGAGAAATAAAATGTTGAAAGCTATGTCAGTTTATATATTCCTATAAATGATTTTTCTAAACATGACATAAAATTGACAATAACCAACTGTATCTTTTATTAGGTTATAAATGAAAAAAATAACCCAAACAATTTCTCTTTCTTATGTAAAATTCCTATGCCTCTGAGGCCCTTTGGGAGTTACTAAAATATTTGACCTGACAAATGTTTTTGTTTTCTTAAATCACTTTTGAGGCTACTTTGATGAAGCATCAATCAGATAGATAATTACTCAGATTTTATGTGCATGGGAATGAACAGTTTTGCAGGAAATAACAAATCGTTGTTTATACACTCTCTAGACACTTCCATGATCTGTGTTTCAGAGAAATGCTTGCCATCATTATTTAGAATTTGTATAAGTACTATATCTCTATATATTATGCTTCTGTGAAACTTCTGTGATGAAGCACGAAACACAGCAGCCTTTTCTTAATGAATGCATATAAAATAACAAATAAGGAAGACCTTTTATCTTCAGCCAAAATATGGGACTAGGCAAATTACAGATGTTTAAGCTTCTGGTTTTTGTACTATTTATGATTACTAAGAAGTTTTTTGCATTATTGGGGATGAAGTAAGCAATAGCTAATGCTAGTGTTGACCTTTTCATCTTTTAGAGGATGTTCTGGCATTTTGAAAATCAGCAAATACAAAATTTGTTAAGTACAGGTTGATGGCTTAGGTGTATAAAGAAGAAAACAATTATGCCTTAATGTCTTTGTAGAAATACTTTTCTGGAAGGAATTTTACTGTTTTTGAAAATTTGTAGATGACAAAGCACTGGCAGGAGCATCTTACATGTTAAGATAACAGATTTATGTCTCAAAATTATCTTTACAGACTGGAAAAATGGATGGAATGAAGAAGACTGATGTGATTCAGTTGAACAAGGAAAAAAGTGAAATCTTGTACTTAGGTTTAAAACACTGACTGTAGAAGTTCAAAAGGGGGAGTCTGCAGTTCATGCGGGAGATGTGAGCCTTCATAGGAGCGACTGTGAAGTCATACAGTCGGGGTGCCCAGATAAAGAATAGGGAAAACCTCAGTGAACTTTCACTGGGTCATTTCGTCAGGTCACATCTCAAGTGGTGAATGCAGTGAGTGTCACGTTTTTAGAGTGAGAGCTCATGTGGCGAGGAAGGAAGGTGCAGATAAAAAGAACATAAGACTGACATCCCATGACGAACGAGGAAGATGCCAGCCCTCATTTACCTAGAAAGTAGAGCCTGGGATGAAACACAGGACCCTCAGAGCTACTAGGCTACTTGACAGGTTCTGAGTCAAAGAAAAGAAGCTGAGTTAATGCTTCCTTGTCCTCCCCGCATACCTAGGAGTGGGAAATTAGACACAGGGTGGTTGTTGGATGGTTTTCTGATCATAAGGATTCCTGTGAAGGCTGGAGGAGTCCTTGGGTTGATCCCAGGACTCTTTCCAACCTCTTCATGGTACTAAGAACTTAGGTGTCCCTCCTAAGCACCCACCTATCTGAAATGTGCTTACATTGTATATAATGTAATGTCCCAAAATGTTAGGACAATACCTTAAACTAATATACTTGAGTTGTCATTAAAAAGGAATCAGAAGTCAGGGCATGGCATTTATCTTTTGTGTACCAGGCATTGTGCCCAGAAAAATATAAAAATATGATCTACAAGTTATATATCAATTCCTAGAACATGCATATCTGTCATGTGAATTGGTCATGTGATGTAACATAAACTGAGATATTATAAAATTTAAAGCTTGAAGTTCAAATTCAACTATTACCTTGGAGTTGACTAATATGAATGTACATTATTCAGCCTAAAGGGGGATTCAAAATGTGACTTTCCCCATCACATGTTTGTATATGAGATGTTTGCAGACACATAGTAAATCCATGTATTCTCATACTTCAAATAGTTGTTATCAATTACTGACAAAAACAATGCCTTCATTAAAAAAATGCTTTCAGGAAGTACTTTAGAAAATGCTAGTGTATGTGAAAATGCATATGTGTTAGAACCAACACAGATCTGAATTCAAGTCCTGGATCTGTCATTTCATTAGCAGAAGACTTTGCAGTAAATTTCTGTAGCCTGCTCACAGGATTGTACGGGAGATCAAAAGGGAAAATGTTGATAAAATTGAACGATGGCTGGCAAACAGGTGACGCTTAATAAATATCAATTCCTTTTCCAACCACTTATAAATTCTCAAATCTCTTTTGTTTAAGGATTGCAAATTTATAATGATATGGTGAACCCAAAGGCTGGAACCAAAACGATTTTCTCAGCTCTTTAATTTGAACAACAGTGAATTGTCTACCAACACCCAGCATGGCTAAAAGTGCAGAGGTCAAACTGGCAATATTTGGAAGAGCAGGCGTGGGCAAGTCAGGTAAGTTGTGTTGTGGTTGTTCGCGTGTGTGTGCGCATGTGTCTTTGTTCTTGGGATTGGGCAGGAGGGTGGTTGGCATTTCTCATATTCTCATGTGTTGTTCTTTTAGATGAAGTCTCTTTCTCTTTATCTAAGCTTTTATTTTGCATAACCAAATTTTATGTACTCTTTTGCTTATTTATGATAAAGTAGCTCTGTTGATAATACATAAGGCAATGGATACATCATAAGTCTTTGTATTCTGAGGAAGGATATTAAACAAACCTCCAAAGAAATCAGATTACGGGAGTTAAAAATATATTTGTTCTTTTTTCTATATAGGAGATCCTGAGAGGCCAATTTTATATCTCATTTATCTTGATATTCTCAGCAACCAGCCAATGTCAGACACATGTTGGGAGCTTAATAAACGCTAATGGGTTGAATACATCTTTACAAGAAACCGAATTGCATTATTGCCCGACATGTCTAAAACTGGGAAGGACTGGTGAAAACTCAAAATGACCAAGCAAGACAGCTATTGCCAGGAACTCTGGGGTGAATTCAGTTGTCAAATTCCAGCCCACATTAGTAATTCTCACGAAAGAATAAAAAGACTTTTTAATTCCCCACTTCAGAAAAGGCTTGCAGACCTCTAACATTAAGCGTGAAATGGAAGTGAAGACGTATCTAATCCAATGTGAAAAATATATGTCAGGTTTTATAATGAAAGAATACTCAAGTAGATATTACTAAAATGTCAGGCAACATCCCTTTTCAGTTAATGTTCCCTTGATCTCTTACGGGAGAAAAGACCCATAATTGACTTTGTACATAGAGCTTTCCATTCTTAGGAAAGGACTCAAAGAGCCATCTAGTAGGAGTGTGTGTGTGTGTGTGTGTGTGTGTGTGTGTGTGTAGAAGGACATCTGTTGGAACCATCCAAAACAAGTCATCCACATAATCTTAAACAAACACACACGAACAGCTTTTAATTATGTGACCCACCTCTCTCTCCTAACCTGCTTTCTGCTTCAATTTGAGCAGTAAATCTTCCTTACTCCTAAGTCTCTCTCTTTCTTTCAGTTTTCTCAAGGGTGCTCTTTCCTGCCATCAGCCTTTTCTTCTACTTGCTGCTTGTTCTTGCCTGTGGCAGAAACCAAGCAAAGAAAATCGATATAGTTGGCAAGGCTAAGAAACTGCCAGCCTACAAGAGATTGAAGATAATGAAACTCCTCCCCATTAATCTCCTCAGTGTTTCCTGATGGTGTGAGAATCCAATTTCTGTAGCTGGTGGAAGGAGAATGAGGGAGCTGTTTCAGTGAGTGCAGGGTGAAGGCAAGGGAGTGTGCGGGGAGGCTTGTGCTGCCCACAATGGCTCATTTAGTTTCTTTGCACTGAAGGGTCCAGGCCTGGGGCTGACTGCTTATCATTCATTCATTCTTTGATCCACTTATTCATTCAAAACTCACCATAGGCAATCAAGGAAGGGCATTTTTAACCTCATACCACTTACCAAAACAAACTCTAAGTGGTTTAAGAAGTTAAAAATAAAAATTCAGTTGAGAGAACCACTTAGCGGTATGTATCGCCAACCCTTTCCCATCTCTACTCTCTCAGGGCAAGCTGTATGCTTTCTGTCAAGGGTGACCCGTCAGTCTGAGCTTAGACCCCCGGTTTCCTTTGTCTTGGACCAAATTGTTTCAATTACTCTTCTCATTCTCTACTGACCCTTTTTCCTTATGCATTTCTCTGTCCATTGCTCCATCTTTTTCTTTTCTCCAAGATTATTGAATGTAGGCTTTGCCCTTACTGTCTTAACTTTTTTTTTTTAACCTCCCATTCATTGCTTAAAACATGGCAATCTTCCATTGTAATAATGTTATAGAAACTGCTTTTGGGAAGGTCACCGATCAATATAATGAATTTTTCCCAGTTCCGGTCTTCTTAGACCTCCTGTTACCATTCAACACAACCACTTACTCTAAAACTCCTTCCTTCTCAGGCCCCAAGGACATCACACTTCTTGGCTTTCCTGCTCCTTCTCCATTGCCCCTAACAGCTACCTTCATGGGCTCCTCTCCATCAGCCCACCTCTCAAAAACTGGGACTCCCAAGAGTCTACATACCATCCTCTTGTCTTCTCACTGCATACACTCTGCCTGGGGCTGAAGAAAACACCTGCATGTGGAGTACAAATTCTGATGACCTTGGTTTTGTTCTATGTGAAATACAGAAATTGAACTTGTTCATTGAGGTGCTTGCTAACTCTAAAATCCTATGAGTCTTAATGAATCTTCTTTGGACTGGTCTCTCTATCCACCTAATATACATTCTACCATTTGCATTTATTTTCATTTAGGTGAAAATGACAATGATAGACTACATGCCTTTAACCAATTGCCTTTTGTTTGTCATTTATATGCAGATCATGTTTGCCTATTTCAACATTAAACTGTTTTCCTGAGACCTCGTAACCACACCTCACATTTAAAAGTTTGACTACCAGTTTGGCTTACCCATGGGAGAAAATCCCAAGACCTTTACCCATACTTCATTGAGAACAACCACAGAGTACTTCATATCTATCAACTTTGAAACCAGACTATAGCAATACTGAATTCCTGTTGGTTCTAATTCTTTGTTAGTATGGATATATAATGTCTCTACCTAGTCGTACCACAGGTTCATCTTCCTGTTGCACAGACTGTATCAGTTATTTGAGTAACTTTTGTTTTTTTAAGTCTGCAAGAAATTATACCTGCTGGAATGTAACTGCAACTCCTTACTTACTCAGCCTTCCAAAAATGGACATGACCTTTGCATGGGCTTATGCAATCTGTTTCTCTCCAAATACCCAGCATGGAAAGTATTCCTTGGGGAGCCAGCTTGAGATCTTGGAGTGATAGAAGCTGAGCATCTCTGATATGAGTTGGGTCCGTACAAATTATTTCAGAGGCCCCAAGTCTTACCTGTCTCATTCACTTTGCCCATACTCAGTACCAAACTGGAATTTGGGGTAAATAAGATCATATTGTCCATTTGCTAGCAGAGAGTAGTAGAGCCTAAAGCATGAGTTGTTCGATTCGCCTCCCAAATCTACTTTGTTAGCTGGGTGAACTTGGCAACTTAAGCAAGTACTTTACTTCTCAATCTCCTCAACTATAAAAATGATATCTCAAAGAGGTGTTGTTAGGATTGAATGAGTTATATTCAGGTTTATTATAACAGTCTATGGTACATAGTATGTGCTCAAGAATTAGATTATGATTTTTTTGAGTTATGCTTATTTTAATTTGTAAGTTATTTAGTGAAACATACAATCAAAGATATATTTACATTCACCTGGACATTTTGGTTTTCAGTAAAAATCAGAAAGCTTGTAAGACAAAAATTCTTTATCGCTAACTTAGCACCCTAAATGCGCGCGCGCACACACACACACACACACACACACACACACACACAACTTTCTCTGTCTTTTTCTCTTAAATTAAGTCTGGTTAATGTCAATTGCAGCTGACCACTGATGATCATAATACTTCTTGTGGCTTATATCTTGGGAATCTTGGGAAACAGCCAGAAATATGTTAGTGTCATTAATAATTAACACCCTTAAATTTGAAAGTGCTTCTGGTGTGTATGTAGTAGACAGCTTCCTAAGCCCAGGTAATAGATAAGTCCTCTCTGTTTAAAACAAAATGTAACATTAACCAGAACTGTTTGGTTGACATGTTAACCGTAGAAGTGTCATTGTAGGCAGCACTTAGTAATGTGTTAATTACTAAGAACACTGATAAAACACATGAGGGGTGTGTGTGCGCGTCACATGCATGTGTGCGTCTGCACGCGGGCACACGCATGGACATAGGGCAGTATTTACTTGGTCTTTTGCATTGGGAAGCTTCTTCTTCCTTCTGTCTAAGTTTACCTTGCAATTCTGTCTGATAAGGAGCTTGCTTGCTGGCTCAGGGAGCTTGCTGGCTCGGCCTGGTGTACCCCGTGGGCATGCTTCTGCAAAGCATAGAGCCACAGTTTTCCAGCTCATTCCATATGCTCTTGCCCCAGCAGGGCAAACATTTACCTTCACCAGCTAAGGGTAAAGCCCTAATAACATGACATGTAGGACATAGATTTCCTTACTTATGTGTGTCAGCCTCCTTTTTGACAGACTCCAAGTAATTAAAGCAATAAAAGCTGCTGTAAAACCTAGAATACACACCATATGTATTTAAATGCTTCCTGGATTCATAGGATTAAAATTTATAGTAAGTGTGGGAGGGGCTGAGAGAAAAACAACCGAAAATTTAAATTTAGTGTCACAGTTGACATTCTCATTTTAGAATTGAAATCTTGTGTGCCATAGTTAAATGTATTTCTCGAAAAGGCTAATCTCAAAGTTAATTGAGTAATGCTATCCTCTAATTCAAAAGTCAATTAATGCGCTCACCTGTGAAGGCTTAAGTTCATAGATTCAGAATGCTGGGCTAGGAATTGGGTGCTGAACACAAAAAGTTGTGCTATTTTTTTTCACACAAAGAGAAGTGGTTTACCTTTCCTTCGTTTTTCTTGTCCTTGCCCACGCATGCGCTTGCTCTCTCTTTCTCAACTATAAAAAGGTTTTAAAAGGATTTTCATTTTATTTTCAAGTAGAACAGGGACTATTTTTATTTTAAATTTGATTTTCCAATAAACATCAAATGCTGCTTTAACACATGCATATACTTTATGGTTTGGGTAGGTTTCTGAGATCTCATATATATAAATAAAAACAATACCAATAACATCTTGGGTAGGTCAGTTTCCTTTTGTTATGAAACTAACCTTTGTGGTTTGGAATTTTTTCTCTACTAAAGTGGCTGTAAACCAATTTGTTCCCTTCACTTTGACTTAAGGGTGAGGTATAGGACATTGTTTTCAAGGTACTTCTTAAAGAGGAGAAAGATCTAGGGTAACTGGGGTATGTAAACATCTCATTACAATCATGTTGTTTTGCATGCTTTATTAATGATATATTACTATAATGTTTGCAGAATTTAATATTAATCCATAATATATTTATGTTTGTTTGAATGTAAGAACTACTTTCCCCCGAATCAGGGACTACCATGGACTCTTCAGGAAGATGTAGCCGGTTGATCTGTAGCTTTAATGACACATAGGCTTCCGGACCAGTTTGCCCACCACAAGTATAGGACATAACCTCACATGAATGTGAGCACTGACAGCATTCTTTTCCTACTTATGGTCCCAATCAAGTTCTTGGTCATTCTTGTTGTAAAATAATATAATCCTAATGCTAAATTAAAAAAAATTGTCTAGGTAAGAAGAGGGACAGATTGTGTTTCAGGTGGGTTCAGAAATATCCACAGCTTCAGGAAAGATGTGTGTGTGTGTGTGTGTGTGTGTGTGTGTGTGTCTGTGTGTGTATGTGTAGAAGCCTTTTCTAGGTACTTACTGAAATGGAAGGACTACCAGAAATGAGGTCCTTTGGTTCCTTGTATCATTGATGGTTAGAGGAATAGTTGTTTTCTAAGAGATTGGGCCAAAGGGAGGAAGGTGGCATTGAGACAAGTTTCGATGGACCTAAAAAAATAGCCATTCTGTTGTCATAAAATATGGTGATATGGTCACCTGTGGTTTTCAAGTGTGTATAGTTTTCTTTATCTACAAAGATAGAAAAGCAAAAAAAGGCAAATAGCATAGGTGAGTTGGTTTTCATTGTTTCTTTTACCACAAGAGGAATAAAAGGGTATTTTCAATTGCTGGTATATCCCTATGGACATGTGTAAAAGTCAGACTCTGTGCAAGACATAAGTCACACTGACTTTTCTTGCACGCCTCGGAAGTAAAGCCAAGGTGAGGAATGGTACTTAGGTATATGTGGTCTTAGAAAATGAAAAAAAGAAATGGGAAAGAAATTAAAATTGTCAACATCAGTTGTCCATTGGTGGGTAGTTAAATATGCTGTAGGTTGGCAATGACCAATTTTTAGGCTTTTCTCAACAAAAATATAATTATGGAGGAAACAATACTGGAAAACAAAAACAAACAAAAACCATGAACTGTTTTTCAAAGCCGAAAGGACATATCTCTGCCTCTGCTTTTTTCTATTGGAATGTGTTATTAAAATTCAGTTGTGGTTTATTATTAATGGATGACTAATTTATTCATTGAAATATTTTCCTGTAGTTATCATTCATTCATCATTTGGTTCCATTTTGATTTTGACTTGTTTTCTTGGCAACTGATAAGGACTAACTTTGAGGGGAGACAGTAAAGAAAATTGTAAATCATTCTTGTAATTCCCCTTTTTATTCCTGGTCTTTTTCCAACTTATGGGTTTGGGGAAATCGGCCAAATTTTCAAGGTGGTACTGGCCTTGAAGCCAAAATTCCAGTACAAATGCATCTCTGTTGCTACAGCTGCCTTTGAAAATTGATGTGGTTTCAGAAAAAAACAGCCATAATTTCTTCCATCCCATTAAAAATGAAAGTAGTCATATAATAAAGAAAAGACAGTTGAAAGTAGGTGATTTCAGTATGGAATCAGCAAATATGTTAAGCTCATATATACCAGGGCTGTCTGGAGAGTGTCCAGCCAAGTCATATGACAATGTTATGTTGACAATGACTGAATTTTTCCAGAAAACCATTGTCTACATATACATGTATGTATAAGTACATATATACATACAAGAGCTGTCCAGAAAAGATTCAGCCATAAGTGCCTCTATTTTTCATATTATATGGCTGGATATTTTCTGGACAGCCATTGTATATACATATATATGTGTGCGTGTACATATACGTATACATATATATACACATATATATGAGAGACCCCTACCCAGCTTCTTAGTGCCACAGCCGAGGCTGGAATCTTTACTTATAACTCTAGGAAGGCTCTGGCACTTGGCTACTAAATGTTTTCATTTTGTATCACTCCGCTTTCCCACTTCCTTTCAAACATGGTAGAAAATGAGATGATCATTAGAATTTTATAATATGAACCTTATAAAACTGACGAGTTATATTTTCATTAAAAATTTCTAGTAATCCATAAATAACCAGTACGTGGTGACGTTTCTTAGGAGTCCTGGGCGTATTGCGTGCCCGTCAGTTACAGCTACGGCTCTCAGCGGCCTGGGTGTGTGAGAAAGCCCCCTGCAAGGCAGCATTCCATGGCTTGCAGCTTTGGATCAAGTGGAAGGAAACTGATGCATCATTTTCTGCTTAAGAATAAATTTCCTGTTGTTATCCAAAAAGATTGTGTTGCACTATGTCCTGTCAATATGATGGAACAATTAAAAAAATGGACCCATTGTACTGACTGGAAGAATCGGGGTTAAAATTTGAGCCTCATTCCAATCATGTCTCTTTGTATACATCTGTCAAATGATATGCTCATTTGCTTATGTATTTATGTATTCTGATGTGGGTGGAATAGACTTTGAAGGTACTCTGACAAATTATGAGTGAAACAGATGTGGTCTTAATACTATGATGTTCTTCTTGTTGACCTCAGTTGCCCCCTGTGTCCCTTAACATGTTTGGAAAAGCAGGATGGGCAGTTCTCTGGCAATCGGCTGCTGGGGCCCAGAGGGATGCTCTCACCATCAGTGTTTCTCCACTGAGTCCGTCACAGTACACACTACCCGGAGGTTTTGGTTCCTATGCTTTGTAGTTTGCCCTTGCAAATATGTGAAATGAATAGTTATCGAGTCAGCGGTTTTTTTGTTTGTTTGTTGTTGTTTTTTTTAAGTATCAGTAGGTAAGAGGGGTGGAGAGTTTAGGAAAATAATTTAGAGTTCTGCCTTATTGGAGAGGAAGCATAGCCTGTTATAGAATGTTTTGATAATTGAATCTTACTCTTACTAAAAAAAAGAATTAATGCTTTAAAACAAATATTTCTGATAGCTTTCTCAAATAATATATAAATATATGTATCTGTATATATGTATATTTCCCTCTCATCTCAAAATATGTTTTTATTTATTTATTCAATTATTCATTCAACAAGTATCTGTGGAACCAACTTGGTGTTGTAAAACAGCTTGCACATACTACAGGATTCAGGTGTTTTCCAAAAAGGCAGAGCAGTAGCTATTGCTGCTCATGATTATTCATATACATGGAGCCTCACACAGTATTTGACAGACACCGGGTCCTTAATAAAACCATCAAACTGACTTAGGCTATGTGGTCTATACATGTTCTATAATTTTAGTAAGAGGCATATATTGTAAATGGACTCTCTATTATAATCAAAGTGGTTTCCTGGCCTGCACTTGTGTATCTTCAGTGACAGGAACTCAGCATGCTTGGAAGCAGACCATTCCATCCTTAAACAACTGTGTGCATCACAGTCCTCCAGAGAAACAGAGCCAATAGGATACACACATACACTGTCTTTCTATCTATCTATCATCTATCATCTACCTACCTATCTACCTAACCTCCCTCCCTCCTTCCCTCCCTCCCTCCCTCCCTATCTGGCCTGGCAAGATTGAAGTCTGTAGAGCAGGCTGGTAGACTGGAAACTTAGGTAGGAGTTAGTGTTGCAATCTTATGGCAGAATTTCTTTCACTCTGGGAAACCTCAGGTTTTGTACTAAAGGCCTTCCAGTAATTGGATGAGATCCACCCACGTTATTAAGGCTAATCTTCTTTACTTCATGTCAACTGATTGTAGATGTTAACCACATCTACAAAAAACCTTTACAGTAACCCCTACACAATGTTTGATTAAATAACTGGGTACTAGAGCCCAGCCAAATTGGCTCATAAAACCATTGCAGCAACTCTTCCTGTTTGTTACTTTACCGTCTTTGTAACTAAAGGTTGTTCATTAGTCTCTACTTGTTGACTTTAAGTTTAACCCCTTAGGGTTACGCAGAACACTTTAAATCCCTCTTCCTTATGGCTGTCCTAAATGTATTTGGAGATAGCTGGCATGCCTCAACCCATGCCTGAGTTTTGGCTTCCATAGTCTAGTTAATCATAGTCACCTAATTAGCACTACAGAGATCATGGTTTCTAGTCACAACACCATCCCTGCTGTTTCATACCCCAGAAAGTATAGGGTGTGGAAATGAATGCAGACATTTCAGATGTGGGATCAGACCAGATCAGAGCACAACTGTGATTTTGCTACTGGGTACTTTGTTTCTGCTAAGACAACCTGAGGTCACTATCACTTTCAGGGTGACTGGATGCAGTGTTGGCTACTGGGGAGTTTCATGCAAATGATGTCTTTTTTGTTTGTTTGTTTATTTGTTTTTAATATGAGCTGTTGCTGAGTCAAATCTTTCCAAACCTGTATCTGAATGTGAGTATGTCTAACCTAGGTGTAGAAGTTTATTTTCAGTCTCTTAGATTTACTTATCCTTCTGGACTATTAGAGGCCTCTTGGTTCCAGCATAGGTCTCACATTCTTACCCATTTTCTGTCATCTATAAATATGTGCATTTTGGAACATTATGGGTCATTGATGCTCTTATTGAATCATAGAATTTTCCACTTTGATATTATTTAGCTCATTGAAATGATGAAGAATCCCAGTGACTTTTGGGGGGGGATAATAAAGTTAGTAAGGCTAAACAAAGGTCTTTGTCTCTTGGTGTCGGGGCATTAATACCATATCACATTACTTCCATGTTCATTAAATAAATTCAGCTTAGATTTTCCATTAAAAGGGTGATCTGGAAGGAAGTCTTATAGTTAGTATCCCTTGTTGAATATTCTATTAACATTTGTTATTTCTGTTTCACATTCTTGTCTTAGGGCTCACTGTGGTCAGCGTTTATTGATCCAAATATCTATGCTGTTCAGAAAGTCATTTTCTAGAATATATATACTCATTCCAAGATATGTATGCATATTTCTGTACTAAAATGACCGAATCTATGTGACTTGGTACTGCTGCTGCAAATCAGCTGGGTCAAAGAAAGGGTTTTCCTCATTTGTTTATATTGTTAGATATCAAACTTTAGGCTGCCTCAGAATCACATGGAGAACTTGTTAAAATATAAGTTTCAGGACCCTATCCCAAGATGTTCTCATTCAGAAGACCTGGAGAAAAGCCAAAGAACTTGTATTTCTAACAAGTTCCCAGATGATGCTGAAGAAGCACATTTTGGGAAACATCATGTTAAATTTGCTAACTACTCAATTTCCAGTTAATAAGTGTTTTCAACTTTGAAAAGCGCCTAACTTTGTGAGTTACATTAATAAACATTGAGTACTGGGCATTGCCGTGGGTGATGGCAATGCAGCAAGTAAACAAAACAGTCAAATTCTCTCCCTCCATGAAGCTAATATTCTAGTGGGAGTAGGCTAAATGAGCCAAAAAAGACTTTGTGGGGCAGAGCAAATGTGAGGCTTTTCTGTGGTTCCTTAAGGCTAAAAATTTTTTTATTCACATCATAGTGGGCTGATCAGATGTACCATTTTAAATAGGATAGAAAACAATGGTGATGTCCCATTTCACAAGTATGTGTGTTCAGTTAGCTTACTGTTACCTTGAATTTAGCCCAGTGAGACTAGAGTGAGCATAGGTATCACAGGAAATGGGAGAATATCGTTGTTTTCTATCCCATTTAAAATGGTACATCTGGTCAGCCTATTAAGTAGGGTAAGTTTTGTTTAAAAAAAAAAGTAAGCCTCAACAACTGTGACTTGCTGAGCTTCGGTTTTAAGATAATACTTGGAGCTGGTTGGCAATAGTAGGAGGGCGTTGGGCTAAACTAAACTGCTGTGTTAAGTGTCTGGAGGTTAAACATATTGTCTAAGACCATGGAATCCAATTCTCTATGGAGAGAAGCTAAGTAGATGACGTAGGAAGTGCACCCATCATCTTAAGCTTATTAACACCAAGCTCTACCCAGTCGAGTTAAAGCTAATGTGGAACCAAATTAAAGTAAGATAGTTTCTCCCCAACATTTGGGAAAAAATTATTTTAAATTGTTTTCTGACAGTGTCATTTATAAAACTTATGCAATGGTTGTGTAGACAGCATTGGAGTATTAAGAAAAGTTCATAAGTTTCCACTGTTTTGGGTAGAAAGATACCATCTTTTTTTTGATGATGCATTTCCCTTTCTTTTAAAAAGTACTTTTAAAAGTTATCTTCTGTTTTATGCCATGGGGAAGTAGTTTAAGAGGTGAAGCCAAAATAAAGAAAACATAAATAAGAATAAAATCCTGTCAACATGTATCTGTCTGAAAAGTATTTGACTTCTTTTTATATTAAGAACTGCATATATTACAGCTGAACCTAACAACTGAGTCAGCCTCCTAGTCATTTGGCAACACATATTAAGTTAGATGATTTAAAGGAAGACCCGACTCCACATGGTAGTATGAGTAATGGTTATCTGTTCCAATGCATGGGACTAGTTTTCCATTCAAATATTTTGTATCTTGAATCTGTTGTTTAGCAGTGTTCCAAAAGAGCTGAAGTCAGGAGCACAGTCACTATGCATTTAAATCCTTGAGTCCCCAAATTTAACCCATTATTTCTTATGTCTCTCACTAACTGATTTATGAATATTTGTGAAATTTCTCCATGTTCCCAATTCTTCCACCCTCTCCATCCTCCCACCAAATGCCTAATACATTGTCCATATTTGTGGGAGAGGTCCCGACAGCATGGTAGTCCTTGTTTTCAAGGACCTTATAGTGTATCATTGGGCATATGTAATATGACTTACCATTAGAAATCAGATAGTGATAGTTTTTGTTCCAGCAAAATGATTGATTTTTACAAAATTTTATCCTGAATGTTCTTTAAGAATTGTCAGAGTTGCAAGAACAGTACAGAGAGTTCTTTCATACCCTTCAAGTAGCTTCCCCCAATGATAACATCTTAGATAACCACAATACATTCTCAAAACCAGGAAATTGAGATGGACACAACGTCAATTATATGGCATGACTACAGCTAAGCTGAAGATGTCAGAATGATTCATTTTTGATTCAGTTCAGGCTCAGGGCCCATATGAAAAGACAGTTGGAAGAATATAGAAAGAGAGCCCTCAAGGAAGGACAGAGGTCACCATGAGTTTTCAAAAGCTGAAATCTAATAAGCTATTTGTTATCAGCAATTTATGTGTTGGGGTATGTGCAACTTAGCAGTTTAGATCATGCTTAATACAATGTTCTAGCAGTTTAGTTCAGGCCATAAATGCTATAGGAGTTGATGAGAGGAAGAGAAATCAGTGGGAAATACTTGGGGAGGCCTTGAAGGAGGCAATGAAACTAAAATAGTACAAGTTCAGTGGGATTGTTATGGCGGGATTGTTTTATGTTAAGAACAACATACCCTCTTAGTTTTTAATCTTTCAAAATTCTGATGTTTTCTTCATACCAATTCACAGATGTCGTTACTGTTGGAATTAGAAGGGGAAAAAGGACAACAAAGTGATAAAAGCAAGGGATAGGAACTAAGTAAAGGTTATGAAGACAGGAGGACTTTGAGGATCTTGCTGATTCCACCCCAGGAAAGGCCCCTTTGAAGTTTCCCAGGGCCAGCTCATCAGTCCTCATTTCTCTTCAGTGGCAAGTGCATGGTCAGATGACTTACCTTGGGTGAACTACACTTTCCCCTTCAGTAAAATGCAGATGATAATTGCCCTCTCATATTAGGACTTTTGTGCATCCAAACCACATGATGTATAATAAAACCAGCCATCAAAATGATCAGCTAATGCTTATATCATTGACTGGAAGACAGCAACTCTTATAGGACTTGACACATATGCATTCATATAGTCATCACAACCAATAAACCTAGCTCTATTATTCTCTGTTCTTGGCAGATGAGGAGTTTGAGGCCCAGAGGAGTAACTAAGTAATTTGCCCACAGGTATTGACAGGATTCAAGCCCAGGCAGTTTGCCTCTGGTGTCTGTGTTTTTATCTGCAATACTCAGAAAAATTTCTAACAAAATGCCATGCATAATTGTTGGTGCTGAACAAATGTTTTCTTGCCCCCCCTCTCTCTGGCCTTCTCTTTCTTGTTACCTAGGAACATTCATTTAGATTAATCAATATTTATGAAAATACTTTACTTCACTTGAACCATTACTAGAGAAAAGTGAGGAACCAGAGGAGGAAACTGTGATTAAACTGCTAAGAAATCTTACAGCATTATATTACATTTTGATTCAACTCAGTTTTAAAATAATATTTCTATTCCAAATTCTGCCTACGATTTTATTCTAAAACCTCATATTTGGTTTTTGAGGCCCAGCAGTATGTGAAAGAAGTTGTCAGGAGGAGGATGAAAATTGTAAAAAATGATGGAAGACTTAACATTTAATGTGTAAAAAATGTGAAGTGTGTTAAACATCCTCAATAGAAGGGGAGGATACATTAATAATTTGACCTGGAAGAGGCCCAAAAGCAAAACTCAGAAGCTTTTAGAAATATGAACGTCCTAGCATGTCAACATTTAGGAAAATATATAGTCAAGTCAAACATTTTAAATGATGATACGTGTTAAAAATATTGGATTATAGAGATTTTCTTCATTATTTATCACAGTAGGAGGGTGTTTTTTTCTTCACTGAAATACAAGATGTTCTTGTGAACCAAAGAATCAGGCTTCTACATAGGGCAAAATGCCAGAAGGCTTCAAACATTTTATGAGAGCAGATTGGGTAGGATTGGATCCCATCAGATAACAGGAGATCTTTTATCTGCCATGAATAATTCATGATTAATTATTGCTAGAGACTTCTAGGTCAATAAATATTGTTAAAGATGATGATACTTTTTATAAATACAAAGGACCACTACCATCATGGTTGATGCCTGCTTTTGATTCCAGAATGTATTATTCAAAATTACATTATGGTAGTGCCTTTTTAATAATTATCATAAACAGAGTTGATGACAAAATGCAAACTTTACATAGAGTTTTCTTATGTCATTTTTTCCAGATGCAGTAAAAAGAAAGTTTTGTTCTGTACAAATTAAGAAATTCCTCAAACCAATTGTCATGAGAAAACATGAGCCTTTGTAAATGTGTTTAATTTAAGGTATGAAACAAGATTTTAAAATTATCTTTTATTTATGCAATGTAGCAGTGACATAGTTAGTAAGTAAGCACTTTTACTTGATCTACCAAATGCTTTTGTCTGTCTGCTCAGCCAAGAGTATCATCAGTCCCATGCACCTTTTGCTGAGTTCCAGTATCATTTACACTATTGATAGATTTTATTCCTAACATGTTCTGGTTTGAATGGCTCAAAATTTACTGTATAGTAATTTTATTACAGTGAAAGGGCTTCATTTTATTGAGAAACAAATGCAAACAAAAAGAAGGAAATTACCAGGAAATATTAAGTTCATTTTGGAATGCTTTTCTTATGAAGACAAAGGTAGAAACAAACTGAATTCCTCAAGCTCTACATTTTAAAGATACTGGACTAACCATTAGATTAAATTAGGTAATTTTCAAATCTCCACTGTTATTCCATGAGTGTGTTTGCTTGCATAGGTGCATGCTGGCTAAAAGTACGACTCCAGAAAATCAGAACTAAACCAACTATGAATAGTGGGGTCTTCTATATTTTAAACCAATGGAAAAATTTGTGATACTAATGGGCTTACTAGTTGGTCTCTATTTAGTCTCGTCTTTAGCTTATTCTCCCTATGTGGCAAACACTAGTCTAGAATATAGGAATATAAAAACAGCATCTGACTAACTCTACCCTAAAAGTATAGAATTGCATTCAGAATGGGAAGATTGGAATGGCACCTAGTAGATAATATTGGGGCATAGAGGAAGAAAAAAAGCACAGATGGTCTTTTCAATAAAACATGCCTCAGAAAGTCATCACCCAAAGGAAACATTTGATAAAATTGTGTAAACTATAGAAACAACAACAATTGAATCATTTCAAAACATCTGCTTTGGAAAAAACCTGCCTTTATTTTGCCACCCAAGACCTCACCCATTCCTGATTTATGTGAGGTAGATTTGGGGCTTTTGAGCCGAAGAGGTCTAGCTGAGATTTTGGACTTTGAGTAGATACTGAGATGGGTTGAGACTATTGAAGACCTTAGGATGATGTGAGTGTATTTGCATGTGGAATTCCGTTTGGAGGCCAGGGAGAAGAATGTGAGGGACAGAATAAATTGCTCCAAAGGTGTTTGTGTCCTAATCTCCAGAATCTATGAACATGTTACCTTACCTGGTGAAGGGGAATTTGCAGGTGTGATTGAAGTTCTGAACCTTGAGATGGAGAGATTACCCTAGATTATCCAGGTGGGCCCAACCTAATCACACGTGAGGTCAGAGTCCGAGGTCAGGGGGAAATACGGCAAGAAGGAATGGCTGCGGAGGCGAAAAGTTGCTGGCTTTGAGGGTGGAGGAGGGGACCATTAGCCAGGAATTGTGAGTGGATTCTAGAAGGTGGAGGAGACAGGAAAATGAATGCTCCCCTACAGCCTCCAGAGGAGCCCTAATGACCTGTGGTAGACTTCTAACCTACAGAAGTGTAAGTGGTACATTTGTGTTGTTTCAGAACACTAAATTTATGATCATTTGGATTCTCTTGCATGAAAATTAAGTGGCCCTCCCAGAAGCTTTGATTTCAAATAGTGAGAGAGTGCTGAGAATAAATATGCTCCTCACAGAATAAGGCGTCTAAGTCTGTGCATACATTTTTCCCCTTCCCATGAATTTCAAAATAGCCTGTGAAAACTCAGGAATGGAGTCCAAATCAGACTTGGGTACAACCAAATGGATGAGGATGACCACCATCCTGAAAAGTCATAGCTAGTCAATTTCCAAGTCTAGTTGACCACACTGAGGGATCACCTGTGTGAGATGTGACCTGAGGGGACTTGACTCCTGCACCTTAAAGCCTTTGAGAACTATGCACCTAAGAAGGGAGGCTACTAACAGTAGGGAAAACCATATGGATTTATCAAAGGACACATTCTTCCTAAGAGGAAGGATGGAAACATGATAAACAAACAAACAAAAAAGAATAAAAAATAGAGCCAGACTTTGTGAACTAAAGGGGCACCAGGTGTGGAACGACCAGGCCAAGTGACATCCTCATGGACAAAGTAGTTTGTGATCTTCAGGCATCTTTGCTTTCTGGCCATTCTGAGGGGACAGACCTGAAGATAGCAAAGCCTATGACACAGGATGAAAGACTCAGGCTCCTTGGTAAAGGGAACGTGGTATCTGAGGCACACTAATCGGTGCCCCTTAGCTAATCTGGGGCAGTCTGCCCTTCCTTCTCTCGACACTGCTTGACCCTGCACACACACAGACGCACTGAAGACAGGTAGCTACGGACTTCTGTTCTGCTTCCATCTGTGTAGTCAGAAATGTATAAAGCACAGGACTCACATTCCTAAGATAACTTAAATTAGCTTCTGATATTCTATTCTCCAGGTGTGAGGGCCCATCGACAGCAAAGAATAAAAATAGTTTCTTTATACAACACCAGGCACTTTACAAAGTATTTTGTTTATTCTATCTCATTTAAATAGCTCACCACAACACGGTAAATTAGGTCTTATTATAATTTTTCTCTACATATAAGGAAATTGAGGCTCAGAGAGGTTTAGCAACTTGCCCAAAGCACTTGTGTAATAAAGAGCAGAACCAGTACTTGAACCCTGCCGTGCTGAACTCAATGCTAGAGTTTCAGGCTCTGCTCACACTGTTCTAGTCAGGAATAGCTCTATCTCAGCCTTCCAGTAACATTAACCACAGAAAAGAAATACCTCCCATTTGTTTCACATTTAACTATTTGTGATTTGTGAGATTCTCATTCATCTCTGAGAGACTGTACCTTTCATGAACCTGCTGATAACTACAATCATTTTGCAGCCCAGTCGCCACACTCCTTGGATTCAGATCCTGGTCGCACTGCTTCCTGGTCGCACTAGAATGTTAAGTTACAGAATGCAGGCATTCTCATTAACCCAGCACCCAGACTAGTTTGACACATTTTAGGCGCTCAATTAATATTTAGAGAATAAAAGACTGCCTCAGTTGTCATTATAGGTACTACGTGGGGTAATCCACAAACATACTTAGAACACTGCCTACCAACTAGTACATGCTCAGTCGATGTTAGTGATTGTTATTATACTTGAGATTGAAGCCCTTGATTGGTGATGAAGGCCTGTGGTCTCTTGAGATGCCGAGGATGAGGAGAGTTGACTATTTTATGATTGGAACCATCCTCTCTCATTCTTGGCCTTTCTGGTTTCTCTTCTCATTCTCATGTAGGACTGTTTTGTTTCAATGGCAGCAATTAGGAAGGATTACACAGATATTTATAAAATATAAACTGTTCTATGAAAACTTCAGAAGAGCCTTTCCTCTCTAGTATAATTATGTGTAAAAATACCTATCTCTGAATGAATTACTGACAGTAGCCATTTCTAAAGGTCTTTAAAAACAATTTCTCACCCCAGAGAGGTGGTGTAGGTTCAGTTTTCAGGATAAACTAAATGCTCACCACTTAGCAAAAGCTTTTCCTGCCTTGATGCGTTTACTTGAGGTGACGCTTAGCATATTTGTGGTGCCAGGTTCATGGTCTTAGAAGCAGAAGAGTCCTGACTGAACTTCATACCAAGGCTTTAAACTTGAACACACTTGCTAATATGAAGCCCATGCTTGGGGTTGCATCTGTTTGAGAAACACTTCCTCAGGGCAAAAGAGCAAGACAAGGTGTCATTTTCTAGCATGCTAATGCCAGCCTTATGATGAGCTGGCAATGTTAATTATCTCTGTCCAAGAAACCCAGGGTCATTTCTTCAGTTGGAAAACCTTCGCCTGGAGAAAGCAAAATGTTCTTTCTTTCCATAAATAAATAAAAGGTGTGCATCCACACTACTTCACTGCGATGGGCAATGTGCTCATTCCCACACATCTCTAGCACTGGGCTGCTTTTTCATTTGACTTAAGATGAATCCTATTCAACACATTGTTGACTAGAGAGGGCTCACTCATGTAAACTTGTGGAGGAAGCTCCAAACCTTTTCCAGCTTTTAGAACTTCTGAAAGAAGGAGGGAAGTTATTGGATCATGTTCGTCAGGTAATCAGAGGTCACACAATCATCTTTAGGGGGCATGGCGGGGTATGCTTTGGATGTACACAGCCCAGGGAGCATTAGGGGTGGATGGCTATGTCCCTTCCACATGCTTGTCCATTCAGCTTATTGAATATGACAAGATACACAAAACAGAAAACCTTCTGACTGAGTGGCTCGTCCCCTTAATGTTTTCTGATGTAAACATGACTCAGGGACGGGAGCGTAGGATGGGATCTAAAGCTGTGCACTGTCTGGGGAGGAGGAGGAGGTATTAACCATGTATTAATCATTAGTGATGCAACTTCTGGGTCTGTTTGCTTCTGTTGGTGCCATATGGCAGCCTCACTCTTTCCTCCCACCTTCCTGAACTGATTTGCTTTGGACCCCAGTTCAATCTGAGACAAATGAATGCTAATGGATGTAGGTAATTAACCAAACCAAACAGGGGGAAGACAAAAAAAATGAACAAAACAAAACAAAAACACAGCCAAGCATACAAGGTAAGTGGAGCTTTTCCATGGGTGGTTACAGAACCAGGCTACACAATCATTCATGGAGCATGGGGAAGGCCACCTACTGAGAAGGAAGAAAACGAGTAGGCAGAGGAGACTGAGAGATTCACAATGGCCTCTATGTTGAGCCAACTCTTCATTTCCCAATTAGGTGCCCTGGACATTCAGGGCGGGGCCACTTGTGTGCGAGGAGGCGGGGAGAGGTCAGGTGGTGCTTCGTAGTTTGCACTGCATTCCATTGCTGCCACCTCAAGTTCATGTTCAGCCCTATTGGACCTTTACCCAAAGCAACACTCCCAAAGACAGTGTGGGAACCTTCAATTCGGCCACCATCTCCAGGTGGCTAATTAGAATCTTTCCATTTCAACAGTTGTTTGTTCACCAGCCATGGCTATAATGATGTTCAGAAGAGCTTTACTCAAGTCACTTCGCAAGCATTAATTTTATAAGCTCTCTAGCAGTCTGAGTAGTACATTAAACTTTTCCACGAAGTGTGGGTTGGAAGATAATACACACAGATATCTCAAAGCAAAATGAAACAAAAACTCAATTTCTGATGAAAGTAAAGAGGTGAATCTTTGACATAAGTTATATGCCATCTGGCAACTTGGAAATTGGTCTTGCAGAGATAGTGAATATTGAGATGATTGTGGAACCTAACACCTCCAATAAAGGTTTCTGTATGGATTCCATCAAGTTCTCAGTGGCCGATTAACCCAGTACCCTACAGCAGCAACCAGAGGGTGGAAAATGGACATAGCAAGTGATCCTGCTATTGTCAACAGAATTGCTTTTAACCAATAAGGCAAAATGGAACATCTTTCTTTGGCATCTGTGCCTTGGATATTATGTTAAGCATTCCTGGAAGAGATGGACTCCAGGCTTTTAAACAACACCAAGACTGTGTATATGGTGTGTGAATCGGAGGTAATGGAATGCTAGTAAAAGAGCAAAGCATTCCTAGTACAGATCTCACTGAACACCAACTTTTATCAGGAGATCAGATTTGTTCGTTTTTTTTTTAATTAAAAACGTTCAGTCTAATAAAGCCTGTTTTCAAAATCATAGGTGCTGAGGGGAGAATATATATATTTTGGGAACTGGGGAGCAGCAGACAATACATGAGAGAGTGGGGCAATAGTGTGTCAAGAGACCCGTTTCTAGTAACTTCTGAATGATCTTTTGCAATCCTACTTAGATGTCTCCTGCCTTTGCTCCCTAATAGCAGGCCTGGAATGCGCTATTGAAAGTCACTGCTTATTATTTAGAGCCCAGCCCGGCTCTGGAATAGATGTCCCCCAGCTGCACACTCCCCTATCCACCCTTCAGCAGATGATTTAGCATAATCCCCTGAAGGTTCTCGAAACAGGGAAATCACCTTAAATCCTTGCACAGGATTTAAGCCATTGTTTTTGAGTCATTGTTTTTGCTTGTGCTTGTAAAGATACTTACTTTTTTTCTCCTAGCAAAGTGAAATCTCAGATTCAAATCCTTGTTGGGGGAGGGGTGGGAAAGTAGGAATGAAAAGGAAGAAAACCTCCTTTTTACGGGATAATAACCGGAATCGTTTACCTACCGCTGACACTTGGGAACATGAAAATGCATGCAGAGGAAATAATAATCAAGTGTTCTTAGGCAGATTTCTCTCGTTTGCAATGATATTTACACTGTTTCTTACTTAGCTCTCTTTTCTATCCAAACTAGACCCAGAGCCGAAGTGTCAGCTTATCAGGATTGTCTCCCAGCTCAAAATTCAGCACTCTTTCTGCTATGTTGTACTGTCCATTATTATGTCATGAACACATATAGGTTTCTAAAACAGCCGTTTTAAGTTTGTATTAATTTGAGGAAAACAGGAGAGAGGACTCCAGTGTAGGGAGCATGGGAATGGGTATAGAGTTAAAACTATCACAGTGTTCAGAAAGGCAGGTATAATTCTCCAATAAAAGGAACCAGAACTCTTAAAGAAATCATTGATTCCAGAGCTGGAGCAGACAAATGAAAAATGAGCAAGAAACATCCTGTGCTACCAGAAAGTAAGGAAGTGTTGAAACATCAGAGAGTAGGGAGGCATGCCTATCAGCCTGGAAGGACTGCCAATGGCCAGAGTTGGAACCGTGTGAGCAAAATTAATGACATATAGCCAATAATTGTATTTATCATAACCCAAAGGATAAAATGGATATCCTTGAGTCCACACTGATTTAAACAAATACCTGAATAAATAAATAAAAGAGGAAGGAATTACAAGTTTCCTTATAAAACAATTCTAATTAATAAATACAGAACAAATGAGGGAAATAGAACTCTAGAACACCACAGTAATACTTGCTGCAGACAACCATGGGTGGAGTTGTGGGTAAAAGTTTAGGCAGAGATAGGATATTTGCATAACTTAAAACTAGCTCTCCTTAAAATAAACACTTAATAATTACAGAGGGAAAAACAATAATTTTATAGTGAAGAAACCTGGCTGATACCACCTTAACCAAGTACAAAAGGTTAGCATCACCAGGAATAACTCATATCGACATGGTGACATTAGGCATTGAGAAGGACACTAGCTCTCTGACATTCTTTCCAATAATGTATAACTTCAACCTAATCATGCATTAACACCAGAAAAACCCAAACTAAAGGATGTTGTACAAAACAAAAAATAGCTGTCTAACATTCTTTGAAATTATCAAGGTCAGAAAGACAAAGAGAGACTGAGGACCTGTCACAGATGGGAGGGGACTAGGAGCCATGACAACCAGATACAACATGGGATTCTGGACTGTATCCTGGAAGAGGGGGAAGAAAGGACATCATTGGAAAAAGTGATGAAGTCCAAATAAAACCAGTAGTTTTGTTGATAGTATTATACCAATACTCATTTCTTAGTTTTGATCATTGTACTGTAGTTACCATAGTCTTCCATGTATAAAACCATACTTTTGTCTAAAATTGTTAGAACCAAAAATTGGGGGTCATCTTATACACTGGAATAACAAATTGATATTGATTTCTTAATGTTGGGTTAGAAGAGTAGGGGTCATCATATACATGGTGGTGTCTTATACACGGAAAAGTATGGTACGTAACGTGTTAACATTACATGACAGTGGGTGAAGGCTGTACGAAACTCTGTACTATTTTTACAACTCTTGTCAGTCTAAAATTATCTCAAAGAAAAAAAATGATCACATAGGTGATAGTTATCTCTCTATACCTTTCAACTCTGCAAAATAAATGGAGTGTGAGGCATCTGGGATAGTGGCAAGATAACTGCTTACACTAAAACTTGGCATTTGTTCCTTCAACAGCTACTCAGCAGCCACTAGGTTGACTCATTGTCTCAGGGATTTAGCAGCTAACAAGCCAGACAAATCCTGACAAAGTAGGAAGTGCCAGGAGAAAGGAAGCGTGTGGTTTTATGGGAAAACACAGAAACAACACTTAACTTAGGTTGGGGACGTCAGAGATCACAGAGCTGAAGATGAGTATGAATTAGTCAAGACTGGCGGTGGGCGAGAGACTACAGGGTGGAGGGTGGGGGGATAAGGATGTAAGGAAAAGCATGGAACTTTTGAAAATAAAAAAAAAAAACAAAACCCCACCATAACAACAACAAATGTTGACATGGCTGGATCATGGAAGTCAAGGGGAGCTAGAAAGGCGAGCAGCCACCAGGTTGTGTTAAGAAGTTTGTAACCTAAATGGGATGGGCAGCTACTAAAGAGCTCCAATCAGGGAATGATATTATTAAGATTAATACTTTAAAAAAATTAGCCTGACTTTCATGTGAGAAATAGATTTCCAGAAAGGTGGGGCAGAGGCAGAGGTGGAGGGAGACCAATTAGGAGGCTAATTACAATGGTCCCCAGCAAGGGATGGCAATGACCTTGGCAGTGGTAAGTGCTTTAAAGAGAAAATGGGCATGTTCAAGAGAAAAGGAGTGAGCGGAGTGGAATGCAATGGAGTAGAGTAAGGGAAAGAGGTCAAGGCATTCTTGAGGGTGATGAAATCATATGGGTTCTTATGGGTCACTGTAAGGACTTTGACTCTTATGGAATGAGATGAAAGCTATTGGAATATTTTAAGCAAAAGAGTGACATGCTATGGCTTATGTTTTATTTTTGTTTTATTTTTTTTTCCGCTTTTTGGTATGTGGGTAGTTCCCTGGCTGGGAATCGAACCCAGGCCGCAGCACTGACAGCACCAGTGCCAAAGCCTTAAGCCGCTACACCATCAGGGAACTCCTGGCTTATGTTTTAACAATAGTACCCTAACTTCCATGCTGAGAATGCAATGTAGTGTGTGTTTGAGGAGGAGCGATTGAAAACAAGGGTAGGAACAGAAAGGCAACTTGGGAGACTATTTCAATAATGCAGGCAGGACAGTGCAAATATAGAACATTTCCATCATCAGAGAAAGTTCCATTAGACTTACTGCTGGGGAGAGGGACAAGGTGGGATACCATAACTTCCTTTGGTGACTGATGTCGAGAGGTCAAGGGATCTCTCTCTGTACTCTGAGAGGACATGGGGGTCTGGGCTCATCTCTTAATTCCTGCTAATGGAGAATCAAAAACTGTGGAGGAGATAATAGATTCCTTCTCTTCTCAAGTAGAACATGTATCTTTCTTTAAGAATTTTAATTTTGGCTGGAAAAACCCTTTTATGGAAAAGCAAATAAAATCCTATGATTACAACTTTAACATAATATTGGCATAAGCACACACTATGTGCTCTCATTACACGCTAAGTACAATTTAAATGTTATCCCATTTTAATCTTCACACTTAGTATGTAAAATGTATTATATCGCCATTTGTTGGTAAAGCCAGAGTTGAGAGAAGATAAATGACATCCTCAGGGTAGGAGCTGGTGTTGGAACAAGAACAGATCTCAGACACCATCCTGTTTTCATGCACATAATTTACACTGCCTCTTTTCTGGGCTTTTCTTCATGCATGGTGATCAAAGAGGAATGTTATAGATTAGAAATCTTTGTACATGTGTTTGTGTAACTTCCTGAATGTATCTGTAGAGACACTGTGACCTTCTCCACATAACAGTGGTTACCCAAGCTTGAATCTTTGAGCAGAGTGTGCTTTCTTATCCTTTGTCAAAAGCTTATTCTATTAGAGCATGAAAGATAAACATCTCTTCATCGAGGAGGCATTAAAACTGGCCATGTGAGAAAAAGAAAACACTGGTGAGAATACATGCACATGAATTGGATGGAGGTGGGGGACAGAAGTTAGGGTCTTGGCTTTGCCACTAATTAGCCTTGTGACCTTGGGCAAGTAAGTAATCCATCTCTCTGGATATCTATTCATCATCCTTAAAATAAGACTGCTGCCTGTTTAAGAGCCCATTCTAACTGGGTCTCTCGACACTCCAGCTGGGTGTTTCTCTCCTTATTTACTCTGAGGGGAGGACATTTTCTAGGTTCTTTGGCATTTGTTTCAGTGTATCTCCAATATTTGCTTATTTCCTGATAATGAGAGGAAAACAATATGAGCCACATGATGTCATAGTAAAGTCTTATTTCAATGTAATTCTCCTAGTACAACTCAAAAAAAGGTCTCAACGTATTTAGTTTAGCTGTTAAAAATAGCCAAATGACCAAAAAGCAGTTAAGTACGAGGGCTGTCTGGGAAAACTCCAGTCATAAATGCCTCTATTTTTCACATTACATGGCTGGATACTTTCCGGACAGCCCTCATATGTAAGGCCTTAATTTCCATTTGTACTTAACAAACTTAAGAGCTAAAAGTTATGACTGGACACTGAGGTATGAGCAAATTAATAATAGTGCTAAGATCCCAGATCTGAAGAACTTTCGGGCTGCCAGGCAAATTATATTTGAATTTTGTATTAATATGTTAATATTTAGCATTTGGTTGTGCTAAGTACTGCATTTATTCTCAGGTTCATTGTAACTTTCGCTCTCCAAAAAGAGTAGTGTCTTTTACTTCGATTTCATTATTGTGCCTTAAGCCTACTTGTTGACGAACGCTGGTTCTATCACCTCTTGAAACTTCAGTTTTAAGTCTATTCTTCTTTCATTCCCACCTCTTTCAAAATTATCTTGGCCATAACTCCTAGCTCAGCCTAGGCTAGTGGAAGAGGTTTATCCATATCCAGTGAGAGGTGAGCTGGACAGTCTAATTATCTCTGTAGGAATCTTACTGGAAACCAATCTATCCCTTGTGTTCAATTGCTTTAAATAGGAAGAAAAAGAAGAAAACAAACCAAGCACCCAAGTCCTCCTCCATGTTCTGTGTTAATATTATAGCAAAGTTAACAAGAAGCTTTTCCCAGGCATTATTCATTGACTGGATCGTTTGGGCCGTCCCCAGGGCCATTGCCTCTTCCCAGCTGCTCCATTAATCTCTGGGAAATCCCCAGCACTGCAACTGTCACTGTATCATTGAACACTTTGTTATTTTCTGCATGGTCCTGTGCTTTGGCAGCTCCTTTTCACTACGAGCAGGGCCTGTTCTTTGTCACTCAGGCCATATGGCTGTGAAGAAGTAGCCTTCCCATCGTTCCTCTTTTTTTATTCCTGTGGCTTCTGAAGCAGCAGTTTCCCGTTCGTCTTCCTCCCCTTCTCCTCTCCCTCCTCCTTTGCACTTCCTCCTTCTGCTTCCTTTCTTCCCTGTCTCCTCGACTCGAATCCAGATTCTCCAAATAACCAGATCTGAGGAACAACTGGTTTTCATATGCATTCTAACCTCTTCCTACTCAGAAGATTTAAGATTTTAGAATTCAGTGCACATTACTTTTTAATGTTTTCTCCCCCCCAACCCCCTTAAAGGTTAATCTTCGCTTTGAGCACATGATCCAGTAAACATGTAGACAATATGGATTGCTATAAAAGCTGAACAGAAAAAAAAAACAATTTCACCTCCTGATGTTGTTATTAGGCTAGTAATAATTTCACCATTACCACACACTGATGATACAGAAAGGCATTTTAAAACCATTATTTTTTTCCAGAGAGTCAGACCTCAGCATTTTCCCTTAAGATACCCTATTATTGTTCAAAAATGGTGCCGTTGCTTTCACATGTTGGGCAGCTTTTTTTACACTAAATGAAGCGTCCTCGCTTAGCGGAGGGTGGTGTCATCCCAGGAGAGCTAGGGGAGTGAGGCGTTCTAGGAGCAGATGGTCTCTGAATTCAATTACAGCTTCCTATGCATTCTTGCATCCCCTGTCCATCAACTCTTAGCCTTTGGGTGCACATCAGCAGTAGGTGGGAGAGATTTAAAATTCCTGATGTTTAGGTCACCCCCAAGACCAATGTAAAAGGATATTGTTATGGGGAAAGTGTCCCAAGAAAATAATACTGAGAAGGGGCCAGGTTATGACACAATTTTCTCCTTAAAGGGAGACAGTGTGCTGGAACAGGCAATCCATGAGTTCTGGAGTCAGAACCTCAATAAGCACTGGCACCACTGCCTACGAACCTGGAGCAACATCCTTGACCTCTCTGAGCCTCGGTTTTCCCATTTGTAAATGGGAATAATTGTACCTAGGCCTTATCATGAAGTTTAAACAAGAAAACACTTATAAAGTGTGCAGATAACATGGGCACGTCCTAAGAACCCAATGTGGGTGATCTGGTGTTTGGCTCGGTGACTCCACTCCACCCCTCCTTTCTGTCCCACGTGCCACCCTCTACGCCCACTAACTCACAGTACGTGGTCCGTTCCTCACAGTTCTCTTCCACAAAGTTCTGTACATGTTTTTCACTCTAACCACAAGAAGCTGTCTCCTTTAGCAGTTTATTTGTCAAAGTAATATTTACCCTTTAAGACTTAGCTCAGCATCTACCTATGAAGCATTCTTCATCTTACCTAATCAGACACAGGACTCCTGTTGTAACTTTCCTCCTGCACTTTGTACGTGCCCTGTGAGGGCAAAAGGCATGCTCATAGTTTGAAGTCCCATCTATTTTCCCATTGGATTCTAGTTGTTAGGTCAGGAAGTAAGTCCTTTTGTCTTGTATCCCAGTGCCTAGCACAATACCGAGAACACAGTAGGTGTTCGATACATATTTTTCGAATGAATAAACACATGAGTTCTTTTTAATATCTCTTTCACAGAAAGTTTGGAGTTTGCCCCAAACACTTATCAGGAGTCAGAAAGGAGAGAAAGATGCTGAGAACTAGTCCTCCCGGGGAGATGACCTGGTAGTCAGAGAAAAGAAGCTCAGAAGAGGACAAGAGGGTGATCAATGCCATTAGCCTCTCAAGGAAAAGAGATTTGACTGTTTATAGAGGGTTCACATTCAATCCAGTAAACTGAATTGAACTGCAAGCTTCCTGAGGCTTGTCCATATCCATATTGCTTCTTGGGTCCACTGACACTCAAGCTGTGGTTGCACACTGGAATTACCTGGAAGCTTTTTAAAAATTCCTAGACAGGCAATGTCCTAGACCAGGCATCAGCATTTTTAGCATTTCCTCTACTGATGTCAGTGAGAAGTCAAGGTTGAGAGCTATTACCCAGCACAGAACCTATTTTAATTCCTTGCCCACAACAGAGACTCAAAAATCTGTTTTCTAATTGTATAACTGAGCCTTTCCCTCATTGCCTGACTCCATTATCTTAGCTGAGAATGACAGCAAGTAGCAACGTTTTCCAAATACTGAATTTGAGTCAGCACAAGTCCTTAAAACAGACAGGAGTAACTAATTTGTAGCTTCGGGGAATGAGCCTTTGTTATTACTGGGTTTTTATTGTATGCTTATTTTTGCTGTCAAACCAATATAGTATGTTCTTAGGATGGTAAGACAAGTCTAAAACTATTGTGGCAGAAAATGCTGTTTCAGGGAGGAAAATACAGTGATGTGAGGCCTGTTTCTTCCAATTGACCATTCAGGTATCTTGTCATCACAGCAAACAGATGATGGTCCCCTGTAGACATTGGCCCATTCAGCACACAAAGACTGCTGGGCATTCCCCCAAACTGTTGCTCTGAACTTAATTGTTGCTGTCAGTGCAAAAGTGCACGGCATCATATGGCAAAGGGAAGAATCCATGAGGGTCAACATAGCCTCCATTCTTAGAGATGAGAGAATGTTTATCGCACATTTGAGGACAGGAGGTGAAGGAACAGAGGGGAAGAGGAGAAGGACCATTTTTCACTCTGATTTGTCTTACTGTCTTGGAAGTCAAAGAATACTGATTTCCAACCAAGCCTCAGAGCCCATGGATTCATGTTGAGACGTGCAGTGCCAACGTGCTGCTGATTGCTCCTGGAATCCTTGTACGCCATGGAGAGAAATGTTTAAAAGCTCGTCTTTCATCAGCATTCCTTAAGGGGGTGGAAAAGATGTTTCTTATAGATTGGCATAAATAAGTATCATTAAGCAGACTGACTTCTGATTGTTCAAAAGTGCGTTGCCATAGAAAAAGCAGCTTAACTCTTTCATCTTCACAGATGTTTAATGTAGTACCTTGTAGTGTGCCTAAGATTCATATATTATAAAGATAGATGGTATTTGCATGGTTTTTCTATTGCTGCATGACAAATTACCATACATTTAGTGACTTAACACAACACTCACTTATTATCTTACAGTTTTCATGGGCCAGAGTCCAGGATCATCTTAGGTAGGTTCCTTTCCAAGTGTCTCTCAACCAAGGTGACACCTAGAGGCTTGACTAGGGAAACATCTGCTTCTAAGCTCATTTAGGATTTCCATGGAATTGATTTCTTTGCAGTTGTATGCCTGAGGTCCCCATTTTCTTGCTGACTGTCAGCCAGGGACCTCTATCAACTCTAGGGTTGCTTACAGTTCATTGGCATGTGGCCTTCTCACAACATGGCAGCTTACTTCTTCAAAGCCAGCAAGGGAAATTTTCTCATTGTAGTCTTATATTAAGAAACATAATTATAAGGGTGATACCCCATCACCTTTGCCGTAAAAGGGGGACCAAAAAAAACCCCTAATTATCTTTTGGCAGGCAGGCCCCTTATAGTACAGGCTGGCCCCACTAGGCAAGTGTGCTAGGAACCCATCTGCATCAGTGTACCAGCTTATTGTGAGAGGCTGTGTGCAGCTTCAGTGAACTTTTTTTTTTTAAATTCATTTTTATTGTTAGACTTATTGGGGTGACATCTGTTAGCAAGGATTACATAGGTTTCAGGCATACAATTCTACAGAGCATTGTCAACTTGTTGTATAATAAGTTCACCACCTAATGTGACTGCTCTTTCCATCACCTTATATTTAGTTTTCCCCGCTCCTCTCCCACCCCCTCAGTGAATTTTTTTTTGGAGACTCATTCAAGGCAAACTGGTTGACTAGTTCTTCCGCCATGACAATGCAGCTGCCCTCATTGCCCTGAGTGATCAAGTAGTTTTTGACCAAAAAAGGCATGACCCCTGTGGTCCACCCTCCCTATTCACTGAGTTGCACCTGGAGCGATGTTTTTGTTTGTTTCCCTGGATGAAAAAAGTACTCAAGGGGAAACATTTTGCTGATTTGGAAGAGGTGAAACAAACAAACAAACACAAAAAATGGTAGCAGCACTCAAAGGCATCAAAACAGCCGAGTTTAAAAACTGTTCTGAGCAGTGGTGAAAGTGTCTCGGTAGGTGTGTTGCATCCAATGGAGAGTACTCTGAAGGTGACTGAGGTTTAAATATGTAAGAATACATACACAATTTTTTATAAGTAAATTCCAATTTGTGTGTGTATGTGTGTCCCCTTGTATTCTATTAGTGAGAAGCCAGTCACAGATTCTACACTCAAGAAAAGAGGTGTGAGGGGAAGAGTTGTGCAAGGTTGTGACTCATTGCTATGCCCCTCAGGTCTGTGCTCACCACAGTATTCTAAATAGGCATTTTACTAAAGTTATTAATTTAAACAAACCCATTTAATAAAGGTGGCATAATGTGGAGTAAAAGAAAGAGTACTGGGATTATGGTGGTCTGCAATTGTGTAGCTCCATAGCCTTAGACTCCCTAGTTAGTTAAACTTTGAGACTGAGTTTTATGTCCAGTAAAATGGGAACAACTGACGTCTATGATATAGAGTTGTAAATATAAAATTACACATGTATTTGAAAGTTCCTACCAATGGTTCAATAAATCTTAGTTTCCATTAAAAAATGATCAACAGAGACTATTTTAGTATGTCTGTGTCCTTGAAAACCAAGATCAAATTAAATCCTTCTTCATTTAACTCAATTTCTGGAATTTTAGCAACTTATCTGAAAAATAATGCTTTATAACTTGTTCTCTAGTAAGTACGATGAGTCTCTATATGGTGGGTCAGCCTCCAGTTGAATCCTCCAAGGCCGGATGAAACAGAGGGAAATAGAATCAGACAAATAGAGGTAACTTAATTACCCTAAATGTTTCCCTCCATACAAAAAGGATGGAAGAGACACATTTTTAAAATATGGAACGATAATGAAGATCTTAGAATATCAAGCTGTCAGTCAAAGAATTTCATCCCAGCCCACACGGTTCCTTTTTAGGGAATGTGTTTGAGGTTTTGGTTGTTAAAGAACACTATTTTAGGAATATAGACCATATCTCAGAAACAAAGAAACTAAATCTTGTTTGTTCTATATTCCAGTTGTTGAAACATTGAAGAATTGGGGTTCAATTTATGTGTATTCTGGCTAGGATGACCAGACATACCCTTTGAAATGGGACAGAAAGCAATGGTACTGTCTCGTTTCAAATGGTACATATGGTCAGCCTCGTCTCACTGGGCTAAATTAGTGGTGTCAGGAGGCTGACCAGATGTACTGTTTGAAACAGGACAGAACCCAACAGTACTGTCCCATTTCAAGTGGTACATCTGGTCAGCCTAATTCTGGCAATTCTGGCGATCAGCATAATATCTAACTGTTTGGGGAAATTGGTATAAGGATAGCCATCAGGAAAAGGGTGGCCTCCCCAAGAACTCATCTCCTGAGGAATGAAGTAATGTTGGGGAAGTCACAGGGAGGCTATTTGTGCAGTGCTTACTCTGTATTTGACGAAGTACTGGAGCTGCTTTTCTGTCACTCTCCATCAGGGTGTTATATTAGGTTAAGGGAAAGTAAAATTACATCTGAAACAGAATGTCTTTCTTTATGCCGGCCCCCACTCTTTTTTTTTGTGGTATTTCAAATTATGCCATTTAAGAAAGACTTTGGTAAGCACCTCAGTTCTTATTCTGAAAGGACTCCTGAAGGTTGACTCTCTTAAGAAGTACAGGAAAATTACATAGTCGCCCCCAAAGTGACTTCGTGATAGGCATTTTTCACAATTCGCCACTGACTGCTTTTATGACATACCCTCTTGTCATTATGATTTGCTGTCACTGGATGCTGTTAAATTCATCAGTTCAAACACAGTCTGTTCCCAGGTTTACAGCTTGTAATAATGATTGGGATCTCGGTGCATTCCTGATAAATTAGGCCCATATAATCACGTAGCATGCATGGGGAGGTAGGTCTACTAGATTAAAAATTTCAGACATTCTGCTTTATTTTATCCTCTTGAGGAAAAAAAAAGTTTTGTAGGTCATATTTTTTTCTTTTTAAATAAGTAAGCCAGAAGTTTAGCAAAGCAAAGACATCCATTTGAGGATAAATAAGACCTCCTTCCCCGCACAACGAGTCCTATATGCAAAGGAATATCTTTCTCTTTTGTTTGGACTAGGCTGGTTGGGATGAACTACCTGTCACTACTATACTGATTTATTATTCACATTATTACAAAATATAAAATGTAGAAATCTTTAAAGATGAGATTAAAATCAGTCGAAACAGAAGTTTGACTCTTCGCTCCCTGCACCCCTTGGGAGACCACTGCTATGTGTGAGGAACTCACAAAAAGGCACCAAGTGATCGCCTCCATTTCTTCCCTCCTCCACTTGGTGCTCACCCCTGCGTTCCGACTCATGAGTCTCCTTGGGTTTGACACGTGTGTCTGTTGGATGCAGGAGCTGGGGAGTGACAGTGATGTAGAGTGGGTTTCCATAAGTTCACATCACACATTTCACTTTTAGAAATTACTTGACTTCCTACAGAAATTTGATAGAAAATCAGAGGTGTTAAGTGTTTGCTTACAGGCTCCTCATTATGCTCTTCAGAGAAGATGAAGAGATGAGTAGTTCTGATAAAATTGGGCATGACTCCTGCTGGACTCATGACAGGCTGACCCTCAAATGTGTGAGTTTAGGGTTGATCAGGATAAGCCTTTGCTTTCCACACTATTCATGGGCCTCTGTGAGAGTTGTGCTTTTCATGAATTTACGATAAACTATAATAAAATAATTCTTCTAAAATAACTTATGAAGGCCAGATATTTAAAAAGAAGAAAATATTCTGTAGCTTTCCAGTTCTTTGACATCTGAGAATGACAGATTGTAAAATAAACATGCTATAGGCATAAAACTTTGCATAACACCGGGGAAACTCTTCCTGAGTTAGAAATTAGGCACCTGAACTGTAAGTTTGGATCAAATATCATGTTTTGTGCCTTCACTGATTTTTTTTTGTCTTGAAAAATTGATAGATGCCTATATTTTTTGGCTAACAAAGAGAAAAACTTTATTAGTATATATTTCAGGAAGAAAACACAAATTTTTGAGTTTCAAAATGCTGTAAAATCAGTATGCCCTTACACATTTAAATATGTAAACAAAATTTTTTTATTTGGCATTTACTTTTTAAAATTCCTGTCTAAGTTGATTACTCAGTTTTAATACTCCAGTACTTTCTTGATCAAATCATATATTCTCCTGTCTTATCTCACAGGTTTATGTTAAAATTTAAATGATATCATGACTGAAAGGACATTTTTTCCAGACTATTAAAATGATAAATAATGAGTTATTGTTACATTATATAATTACACAACACTGTATTATTATTATTACATATCAAGTTACTATCTTTATGGTCATTGGAATTTAGGTCTTTCGTTCCACACATCTTTCATCCCATTTTTTCATAGTGTTTGGTTAGGAATCTCCCATTAATACCTTCTTAATGAGATAATGTCTGTAAAATACTTTGAAGTCATCAGGAGGTGAAAAATCATTATTAAGTCAGCATGTGAAGATGAACTGTTATATGATTTGTTGTTGACGTCATTCTGGAATCAACATGTGTATGTAGGAAGCACATGTATTGCAATTCAGCAATTGGCTTGTCTCTCCTAGAATTATAGATATATTTTTAATGGCTTCAAATGGGAGAAAAGAAATAAAATATGTGCTTTATGATGTGATCTTATATCTATGAGTCAATATTTGATTTTTTTAACTCTTGAAACTTTCATTAGCCAATAAGTTATCCTTTGGCCCTGTTATGTTTAAGACTCAGGAAGAATTACTTGGTGTGGGTGGATAATTCTTTTAGCAAGAAGCCAGGAGACCCTTTTTAAACTTAACTTGTCAGTTATTTTCTTCTGAGATAAAATTGTCTCATGAATTGTAATTTAATTCTTTAAAGTATAAAAGAGAAAATGACTGAATTTCCAGATGGCTGACAGGGGTCATAATGACATTCTACCAGAGTTTACTCTGTGAATAGCAAAGCCCCTCAGTGACACCTTGCAATGACCTCACAGTGCATTTTCCACCTGCCTGTAGGGGTGACATCACCTATCACCTTTTCTCCATTCTCCACTCTCTTCTTGTTGACATAAATGTAGAGGCCCACTCCAGCAGGCCTTAGTCATTTCCTTTCTTCAGTGTGGGATGGAGAGAAGGTTCACCCAGACATAATAACAAAATAATAAAATCTTCTCATGTTCCAGGAATTGTTCTAAATATTTTATGTATATTAATTAATGTCTTAACCCTGTGAAATAGCTAAGGTCATTCCTGGTTACAGATGGGGAAATAGAGAAGAGGTGAAGTAAGTGGTACAGCCAGGATTTAAAACCTAGCAGCCCCGGCTGCCAACACCCTGCACTGTCTCCTGACCATAACTCTGCTCACTCTTTAAGTCTGCAAAGCCCAGCTATTAGCAATCTTGATGAATGGGGTGTCTGTGAACACAAACAAGGAAACAAATCCCAAGCCAGCTTTTGAATTGGATGTGGAATTTCATAAAAGTGTTCTAGCTTCATATTTCACATATTGTTTGGATTATTAAGATTTTTCAGGATGAAGACGACCAGTTTGCTGGCTGTTGGGTTCCTGGGTTAAATCCACATGACTTCGTCATTATAAGACTCATTCAGGGTCTCCACTGTCCTGGGACGGTTGAGGCTTTATTTGAACTGCTGTGAAATCTTCTAAATGAAACCAGAGTCTCATATGCAGAAGGTGAACCAAAACCAGATTTTAAAAGCTATTGATGTTTGTGTTTGGTTTCTTCCTGGCTAAAGGATATTTCCCAAGAAAAAAGAAATCAGTGGAGGGAAAAAAAATGAATGTCTGGATGCAATAAAATTGTCACTATTAATCATTTATACATGTTAGAGGAAATGAGACTGAAAACATATGAAATATCTTTATATATCATAGTCTGCCTAACAACCAGAAGCAACTTAGCTGTGTGGTCTTATTCCCCAGTTTGTATAAAGAATAATGGAATATTCTACTTTCCACTCCTAGAGCTGGGAGCCCCTCCTCTCACCTCTTCCCCATCAGAAGGGCACAATACATCCCCCATAGACATGAGGCTTCTCTCCTCTGAGTGAGGCCGACAGATCCGCCTTAGAGTTTTCTTTATCAGTAGTGCAAAGGGTGGGATGGGGTTCGAATCACCTAGTTCCTAGCAGATGGGAGGGCTCTGCATCATCTCTATTGTCTTCAGCCAGTGTGACTTCAGTCCCAAAGCCGATGCCTTCAGTTAGAGGTCGCTGTGGATGATTAATGACATTTGCCTTAAGGGAGTGGGGTTTTGCATTTGAACATTCTTGGCCACAGTCTTCAGAGCTACTGCTCGCAGGAAGCTTGGCTGTGGGGCCTCTGCAGAGAAGCAGGGCTCCTCCTCATGCCGGAGCCAGAGTCAGGAGCTCAGGCATGAGGGCCCCAGCTCTCCTACTTCTCGCTCCAGGACAGGGGCCAGTTTGAAGAAGACTTCTGGGCAACTGAATGGCCCAGTGTAGGGGTTCCCAGGGCCCACAGTACCTGTGCCTTGTGGGTTCACTTCACACTGGAAATAGGGCTATATCTTTACTTTTTAAAACTTTATAATTGAAACCTTTGTTCACTTCCTATGTCAGCGCTCTGCAGAAAAATTCCAAAGTCTCCATTGCTCCCCGTTTGAAAGGACAGTATTACATTATATTTCTTGACTTCCCAGTTTAGGAAAAAGTTAAATTCCTAGCTAGGGAATAAATACTGTTATCTTATCTTTTTTTCTTTCACTTTCCTCTATTGGAAACCTCCCAAAACAGATTCATATATGTGAATTTTCTGTCTCTTCCTCCTCCTTCTTAAAACTACTAAATTCGGCCCACCTGCTTTTTATTACAACTTTGACCTGGCCACTGACCCTGATGATCTGTGTTCAAGCTCGTGAAGTGCTGTTCTGTGCACTTGGTGCAATGGCCAGACATGATCTTTTGAAGCTCCCATTGTGCAGTGAATAAACTGCAATAAAGCATGATTATAACTGGAGCTGCCCACACTCTATCCCTCAGTGTTTCGATTTGCTTTCTCTGTTCATTGGTAACTTTCCCTATGAAAGGCCATGAATCACTCTGTTGTGGCTTTCAGCAACGGCAATTGAAGTAAGAAGCCCGTAGGCATTTTTTCACACGTCTCTCTTCGTGCCTTGATATTTTTGGATGTTACATAGCAGCAGCAAGCAAATGTTTCCTAACAATTTTTTGGAGAAAGATACAACCTCAGTATGGAAGATAATACAGTCAGGGAAATAGCCAGATAGTTCAAAAAAATTTTCGTGAAAATTCAGAAAATCTACATGTTTAATTGCAACACTGTGGGCAAGAGATTGCTTTCGAGCAGGTACAGAACTCTTGTGGTGGACTTGAACTTACTGCAGTTCTATAGTTCAATTTAGATAAAAACAGTGTAAAGCCCTAGCTTTCAGACTTCTCCAAACTGCATGGCTTTTGAAACCCTTCTATTCCAAACTGCCTTTGAGACTGCAAAAAGTTATGACCAATCACTTAAGAAGAAAAATCGCTGCTACCTTCAGAAGCAATTGTATTATTAATAAAGGACAATGAGAGTTTTCACTTGGCCCAGGATAGCTAAGAAGTATAGATACCCTCACTTCTGACGCGCGTGCGCACACACACACACACACACACACACACACACACACATGCATTCCTACCACCCACTCTTCCCTACCCCCACATAAACACACATATTCTCTTGCTCCCCAACTTCGCTTCCCTTCTTTCTTTTACTTCTACATTTCTGATGTCCAAAATCTTTGTTTAACTAATTGTAAAACAGTTGTGTTTTAGGCAGTACATCATCTACAGAAAGTAGTAAGTTATAATTTCAATACAAACACTTAGTAATCAATTAAGAAACTTGTACTGTAGATACTCACTTCTTGTTACTGAGATTAAAAAGTTACAGATTTTTAACACAGCTGTAACTCCAGAAAACAAGTTTGTGCTGATGGGGGTAACCTCTCCAAGGAAACCATTTTCTTTTTCATATTTCTAATGAAATTAACCCTTTACAAAATCTCCATGTAAATTGAGGAATTGAAAAACATTGCATGTGTCCTGGATGAATGTCTTGGAGATTCTATGTAGTCATTTAATTTGTGTTTATGATTTGGTCTTTACAAGAGGTTTTATTATCCATGTTTTGCAGATGAGGAAATTGAGGCTCAAATATAACAAATAAGTAACTTGCATAAGAGAAGAACCTGGAATATAAATCTAGGACTCCATGAACTCAAAGCCTACTCTCTTTCCAAATGAAACAATAGTCTATAAAATTAATGAAAAAGCAAACAAACAAATAGGTGTTATCTCAGATACCTTCTTTGGTAGTATACTGATAATTTCTGATACTTTAATTTTGCAAAGTATAGATGAAGTCAATTCAGTAGTGCCAAAGTCTCAGAATTTATATTTTTACTAGAGACCAAAGAAAGATATTAATAGTAAACCTTGCAGAAAATATAATGATGCCATTTTTAATGGGGTGGGAAGTTAGCATGTTTCAGTCATAAGAATAGTTGAATGAGAAATACATAGTTAGCCATTTCTAGAGAACTTAGAGCTACTCTTGAAGTTCTTTTATTATAGAATCATGTTCTTAATACATAGTCAAAATGAGAGTATTGCAGAGTATTCCTCCACTATAGCAATGATGTTTCCACTTCCCTGCTCTACTTAAGCAATAAAAATATGAAATGATTTTCTTCAACCATCCAGGTAAGGGTTTCAACCTATTTGGGGGAAAAGCTATGGAGAGATCTGGAGATTATTGCATTTAAATGTCTAAATGTAGGCTTCCAACTCTTTTTCTCTCATGTGTTCCATGCTTCTGGTTAATACCACAAATAGTAAAGTGTAATATCATGGGTACAAGCAGCATAAATAATTTAATAGGTAATGCAAGATGAAAAGAAAGAGATGGAATCAGATCGCAATTTCAGTCTTTCATTTTGGTTCTCACTTTTCCATTCTTGTGTCCTTCACAGGCTCTATCATTGTTAAAAAAAAATTTTTTTTGTCTTTGTTGTAGCATTTTAGATGTAGGCTAGGTATTTTATAGAGTAGAAGCTTGATAACAAAATATTTCTTTTTAAGCTGACATAAGTATCTTCAATTTTAAAATATACTGTGATTGTTTTTACTGTTTTTCATGTTCAACCATGGGGCCATTGAACTTATTAGAAAAAAATATACTTTAAGTTATTCTATTAAGCAATGGTATGAATTTCAGAAGAAACTCATAAATTAGTCAGCTAAATTATAGAGGGAGAATTTTTCCTGTATGAGTTTTAAAGTTTTTAAGAAATTAGAAGTTATCATGCCAAAATACATTTTTAAATTTATTTAAAAATAAACAGAGGATTGTGCATACTTGTATATTATTTAGATATAGAAAAATGGACATTTTCAATAAAATCAGTGGTTTTCATACATTATCATAACATTTTACTAAAATATCAAAATGGTTTTATAGTGAAATAAATTTGTTTACCCTTTTTAATTTTTATGTTTAAATGTGTGTGAAAGTGGTTAATTAATGGAAGTGAAATCTTTTATTGAAAGATCAAATATTAGAAAGGTGCTAGAAGGTAATGCATTTCCCAATGGAAGAAGAAATCTTACATTATTCTGGTTTTCAAAAAATTATTAAAATATCTGTAAGGAATAAGAAAATAAAATACTAACTAAAATTTTGTGTACTCTGGTATTTTAAATTAGATCTTTATAATCATGAAAGATGGATTTTTTTGCATTGTTTTATAAAGTATTTATGGGCATCACAGCAAGCAGTTGTAATGCTATATTTCATCAGACTAGAGTTCTAACCATTTTCAAACTCCAATGTACCCAAGTACCTTATTTCTAATAGAAAATAAAACTAACTTATTCAGCATCTATTTTATAATTTTAAACATCCAGTGTCCTACTTCAAGCTAATGTGGATCCGTATATGTTTATCAAGCAGTTATGTGCACTAGTAAAAACAATAATATGAACATAACCTGTAAAAAGGTAGATGAAAAAGTCCCCCTATGTTCTGCAAAGGTCTGATTGCATAGGAATATTGTGTTCTGTTCTAAGTACCAATGATAAGAAAGGCATAACCAAAACAGGGGAAATAGAATGAAAGCTCATTTAGGAAACTGAATCTTCTATGTCATATGAGGAACTATGTAATATGAAGAAAGGGCAGAAAAGAAGTATGAAAAATTAGGGTTCTGCCACACATCATAAATTCATAAATTTTGAACTAAAATATGCAATCACTGAAATAAAGCAGATGAAAATAATGATGAACAACCACTTATAATATATGAAAAGTTTCAATCAAATTCCATTTTCCTTTAAGAATAAATATCATAGGAAGTTTCTGGAATGGCAGAATGAGGACCTCTATCAATTTGCCCTTCTGTAAAAGCAATGAAAACACTAGTAAAATCATCAAAATCAACTTTGTAGACCTCTGAAAATTAGCCAAAGTCTCATAAAAATCTGAAAAGAGTTTATTTAGGGAAAAGATGAACCTCATTAAGAACTGTAGGGTTTGTGACATTTTAATTTAATCTACAATTGTCACTCTTTTCCCAGCTCTGCAGTAGTCTTGAAAACCAGCAGCCACACAACCACGGTAGCTATGAAAAATGACAACCTTGCAGTCAGTGTGGGGGCAAGCAGATTAGATTTGGAGATGCACAAAAAGTTCTATCTGTACAGCATTGTCACTATTTGACTTATCTCACAGCCTATGGAAGAGCCCAGTCAGGCTTCTTGTTATTTGATCTGACTCAAAACACCTGGTGGAGAAAAAGCTCTATCCCTAAGGCATTTGTCAAAAACAAACCAATGGTGAATGTTTAACATCGCAGAAAAACAAGAGCCTGGCCAAAACCTTAAAAGGAATATAAGAAAAATATGATGTCCATAGGACATCCCAAGATCTCGAGCCTGTACTCATGTCAAAGCTGTACGCATGACCAGGAAAGATATGACAGATTCCCAATCCCTCACTTCTAGCTGACCTTGAATCTCTGTGCAAATGAAGTCTAAGGCAGTATAATAAGCCAACTGATGGAGCATTAAAATCTTATGCCCCAACACATACATAGAGCTTGACAGTAAAATTTGGAAGACTTATTTTTTTCAAGACATTGAAAGAAAACTCTGAGCAATCGTTAGTTGATTAATAAGTTAACTGAACAGAGACTTTGGCAGTTACACACTACAAGAATACAGACTTTAGTGGATCGATCCAAGAAAGTTACAAAACAAACAGCTGCAACAACAATAAGAAAATAATAACAGCAACAACAAAAACTCATTTGGGAGGGGGTAACCTAATTTCCAAAGTTTCCATGTTATATTATTTAAAATGTCCAATTTTCAACAAAAAATTCTGACCACACAAAAGAGTAATAAAGTATCATCCATGCACAGGAAAACAAGCAGCCAGTAAAAACTGTCCCTGAGGATCCCAGATCTTAGACTTACTTGGGAAAGACTTAAATCAGCTTCTTAAATTTGTTCAGAAAACCAAAGGAAAATATGCCAAAACAATTAAAAGGAAGTATGACAATGAAAGTCATTGAAAACATCAATAAAGTGATAGGAATAAAAAACCAAATAGGAATTCTGGTTTTAACGTTATGAGAACTAAAATGAAAAATTTACTAGCAAGGCCCATTAGCAGATTTTAGCTGGCAGAAGAAACAATCAGTGACTTCGAATGTAAGTCAACTGGAAATTTATCCAATATGAAAAAAAGGAAGAAAAATAGAGTCTTAGAGAAATGTGGGACACCATTAACAATCCCAATATATGTATAATGGGAATCCTAAAGTAGAAGAAAGAAATAATCAGGAAGACTATTTAAAAAAATAATTGCAAAAAAATAATTGCCAAAAACTCCCCAAATTTAATTTTTAAAAACTCCATTAATATACATATTTAGGAAGATAAAAATTAATTCCATTAAGATAAACTCCGGGAGATCACGCCTATACTTACCTTAGTAAAACTTTCAAAAAATAAAAAGAGAATCTAAAAAGGAGCAAGAGAAAAATTATCTATCACATATATTGAAGCCTCATTATGAATAACAGCTGACTTCTCAGAAATCATGGAGACCAGAAGGTAATTGGCAGACATACCCAAAGTGCTGAAAGGAAAAGACGGTCAACTGAGTGGCAGTCAACTGAATGACAAATAATTCAAGTTGCTGAACTCAATATACAGCAAAACTATGCTTGTCAAATGAGAAAGAAATTAAGATACTCCCCCAAAAACAAATCAGAAAGAGTAATTACCTTTACATATAGCTGAGATGTTGACCTAGAGTGCCTTAATCCTGCAGAACTTTTCAGACTGTTTTATAATATGATTATCCATCATATCTTCTAAAAACGTGTTCATTCAGAACAAGGGTCTGTGACCATAAGCTAGAGTCTAGCCCCCAAATCAACATACTGTTTCAGAGATTGGAAGCCATTGACTCCTATAAAAAGCACTTGATAGCAATGATTCTGAAAACGACATGTCCAGAAAGTATGCCTTTAAAGAAAATATGAATATTTCTTTTATTAAAAATAGACTTTATTTTTAGAGCAGTTGTAGGTTCGCAGCTGAAGTGAGTGGAAAGTCCAGAGAGTTCTCACGTAAACTCCTGCCCCCTACTCTCCCAGCCTCCCTATTAACATTGCACACTGGAGTGGTAGTTTCTATAATCAATCAGCCTACAGTGACACATCATTGTCACCCAAGTCCATAGTTCACATTAGGTTTCACTCTTTTAATATTTATTTTTATATAATCTAGAGCATTAATTTTATTTAAATAAAAATTTATCTTTATGATAAAATGATCCTGAGTCACATGAGTAGCTGAATTCAGTTATGAGTGCCTTTTCTCTGTATGTATTTCTAACTAAATTCGGTGGGGTTTACAACAATTAAAAATATAAAACACTTTGCAAACTGGGTCTTAACTTCTGGTCTCCCCAGAACTCCTGCGTGTAAATCAATCTCTGTCTCTGTCTCTGTCTCTGTCTCTGTCTCTCTCTCTCTCTCTCACACACGCACACACACACACATACACACACACACACACACACACATTGTGGATGATGTATAGGTGGGTACCCCCTTTTGATATTGCCCATGTGGTATCTAGCTTCTGTCAATGTTCCCACCTCCTGCTCTCTACAAAGTGTGGGTTAATCATTAAAAGGGGAAGTTTAGTATGGGCCAGGGACTGGTGTCAAATGAATGCCTGGCTTGAAATGTATACAAATAAAATAGCCTACATATTTGAGAGGGGGTCCTTTATAGCTAGAAGTAATGCTACAGATCTGCCTTCATATGTTGCCTCTTACAGAACCTGTTAGAGCTGAAACCATTTAAACTTCACCACTTCAAACTCTGTAAGCTTGTTTGGGTTTATGGCTCATTTCCCTGTCAAACCAGAGGGAACTCCCATTATCTTGTTTTACTTCCCTGCCTTGGGATCCCTTTGATTTGTAAGTCAACTCAAACTTTTTCTTCCCAAAAGTCATTAAAATAATATTCTCATATGAAAGAAAAAGCTTTAATGTATTAACACTGTCTGTTTGTCCATCCATTCATCATCCATCCATTTCATCCATCATCTATTTGCCAATCTACCTAGCTACCTACCTAGCTACATACCTGTCTATTTATTTAAGTTTGGTTTCCCAGAAGAGAAGCATCTTAGTGGTGGAAAGATCATGGACTTTTTGAGAGGGCTGGGTTCTGCCCCTTACTATGTACTTGGGAAGGCGGTAAGAATCTGCATCTTTGTTTCCTCATCTGTAAATTGGGGAAGATAATATTAAGTGTATAGGATTTTAAAGGTTAAGAGAGATCATGTATTTGGAAGTGTCTTTATTACCTATACCACAGCAGTTAGCATGGCTGGGGTGCTGAGTGGGTGTGGAGCCATCATCTCTCATCAGTCTCCACTTAGGAACCAGCCAACACACATCTGAGAAAATGCTCACTGGGAGCAGCAGCAGAAGCCCAGCCTGTGAGCACAGATCCGGGTGAACCAACAGCCCATCCCTGACATACATCTATCATGTGACACCAAAAGAAGGAGACGTGCCATTTTTAAGGCTTCACCGTTTGCCAAGTGCTCTCTTGAATGCTAATCTCATTCTTATTTTGAACATCAAAACAGCCTTCTGAAGTAGTTGAGGCACAGATCATTGGCTCCATTATAAAAATAGAAGACGTCTGGGGAGTCAAGTGCTTCCTAGAGGTTCTGTAATCGTGAGCATTAAAGTTGGATGGAGGCTGAGTCTTCAGACCCAGAACAGAACGCCATCGCTGCTGGGCTGTTCTGCTGCTAACGAGGCAGAGGAAGAGAGGGCAGAGGCCAGGCAGTGCTTGCACCTCACTCCTGACGTGTGATGGGCAATTGAAGCTGGACCCCTGCATGCATCCTGGTCATTAATATTGAACAGGAAAACAACACATAGATCTCATAACATGTAATCTTTTTAGGAGAGTAGGAAATTGCACGCGTTTTGATTATGATGGAACATTCTATTAAAGTGGACCCGTGAGGCTCTGAATGTGACGACAAAAAGGCTAAAAGCTTAATTGGTTGACTAGATGAGAAGCAACCATTAACCAGCCTGGCAGGTATAATGTAGGAAGAAAATGAGGTCTAAAATTGACCCTACCTTCTTGGGGACGTAATTTCTAATTATTATTCAACTTTCAAAGGACAAGGTGTAAATCCATGTTGTCAATCTAACAGCCTTTTGCCTTGATTTAGGCAAAGAACCAATTAAAACTTTACTTTTATAGCCAGAAGTGGGGAAAGATCAAACAAACAAAATATCAAATGATTTTGTGTCTCTATAAAAATCTAAGGACCTGTGGTCCTCAGGTCACCAGCGTCAGTGTAATCTTGGAGATGCAAGTTCTCAGGCTCTGCCCCAACCCTACCAAGTCAGAAACTCAGAAGTTAGGGTTCAGCAATCTCTGTGTTACAAGCACGAGGTGATTGTGAACTTTGAAAACCACTGCTGTAGAAGAGTCAGGCGTTGATGTGGGGATGCGGTGGGGTTCTTTCAAAGCAGATCCTAATTGTCCTGATTTCACAATCGAACACAAATGATGGGTTCTCATGGAGTTAAGTCCTTCTTCACCTGGTAGTGGTGTGATTACCACCTACCCACCCTTTTCTACTTCTCCTGCAACTAGTGACCAACACTTAGGTCATGATCAGGGAAGATGGTAGTCATGGAGCAGAGTGTTATCCAAGCACCTCTTTGCCTTTGTCTTTGCTCCATGTCTAAAAGATTGAGATGGAGGGTGGAGAGGATAAAGTTCTAAGATGAGCAAATTGCAGAGTTATCCTGGGGGTTAGGAGTAAGGCGTTAAATGATCCCCGAGCAGAGGTGACTTTCAGGGAACCCTAAAAATGTATTCTGCTGGGAGTCTTGTGGTTATTGCTATTAGTTTTTGACCTTCCTGGATCTCCCTGGTAGCAACTCCAGGGTATCATGACCCCAGTTTTAGAAAAACCATTTTGCTCATGAAAGCCTGCCCTGCACGTGTGGGCAGGGCTGTCACTTAAAGCCACTCTAGTCACTGCATACTGCAAATGGAGGTAACTTGTGCATGGACATTCTTACCACCACCTATGGCAGCAAAATAATTTGCCCAAGGACAGGCCTGAAAGAAGGGAGCCCACATTCCCACACCATCCATTCTGTGAGGTCCCCTTAGGGAAGCACAGACTGTATATTTTCAGGAAGTACAGTTTATTATGTTGTTTGAAAATGTTACTCTGAGCAACAGATGTTATTTTTGGAGCCCAAGCAACTTTATTTTAGTGAAAAAAGCCTTGGCAGAAGTTAAAAGATTGTTGGCTGGAAGAAGTGGTTGGTATATGGGGTCCCGATCTCGTCTTCTTAGTTGTGCTGTGAGTTTATAGGCAGGGGCAGAAGCCTGTAATTTGCAGCCTTGGAGTGGCTGTCGCCCTGCTCTGACGAATGCTGCCAGCACTCAGCAACAGGCCGGGGAGCAGGAAAAGGCCGAGCGTCTGACTGTGGCCTCAGAATCCACGTGGGTTTTGGTTCACTTCATGCCCACCCTTCCTTGAGCTTGGAGTCTGCTCTGGAGGAGCACTTTGAGGGCCTGAAGAGAGAGCACAGTCCTCAGAGTCAAGAGGATTATGTACAATTTGCTCCCCCATTGAAATTTTCAGGGCGGCGTTCTGGCTCGAGGAGATCACCTCACTGGGAAGCTACAATAACGAGCACCCTTTTGGGGATTCTCTCCAGGGGCAAAAGGCCAAGTTCCAGAGGAAATTTAGTTGTTTCTATCTTCTTCTCATACACCTTCCACATTGCTCATGGGTAGCAAATTAGTGAGGGAAATAGAAAAGGAAAACTCGATGTGACTGCTTAGTGTTTCAGGGGTGATCCCAGTGCAAGGAAATAACCAGTTGTCCTGTTTCAGCAAGGCTGATGGTCTACAGATGGACACATGCTGCCTCACGGGAAATTCCTGTTCGCCACATCAAGGGAGTCCAATCTGATGAGTGGGGACCCTCCCTGGTGGTGATGAAGGACATCCCAGGGGCTGGACCGAGGACCCAGATGATTTATTTTGAATCAGCATCCTGACTCAAAGTTGAGGGTTCAGGCCTTGCTCATGTCCTTTAGGAGAGAGAATTAATAAGGGCTCCTTAGGCTGTCAGGGGCTCAGGAAAAATTCAGCAGGTTCAGAGTCAGCTTTTGGGGTGAGCGGGAAGTTAACTTGATGTTGGCCCAAACACTTGGTTGTTTAGAGAAATTTTAAAGTTTGGCAGGTAGACAATGAGTTTGGAACTGACTTCAGAAGCACTGGAGAGGAGGCTGGGCCCGTCCAGGCCCCCTGGAGACGCAAGTGCTACTGGGAAGCTTGCTTCAGTCAGGATTGGCTCGGAGGTCAGTGCAGCAGGATCTACTGAGATCCAGTCTCATTCACAGTGATGTGTGCTGGTCAACTACCCGAGTCATTTCTGATTCCTTCCCAGCCTTTCCCTGCTTTTCTCTGTTTCGCATGGAACTACACTTCCTCGGCCCCCTTGGCCTTTGCCTTCCTAATATGTTGGGCCAGTGTGAGGCAGAAAATGGGAAGAGAGGAAGGAGGGAAAACCACAGGATTTCTCCCCCACCCTGTGTTTTCTGTGGTGTCTCCTGCAGTCACTACATCTCCTCCAGAGTTCTAATTACCTCAAAAAAAGCCTCTCCCTCCAAGATCCCATCTCCCACAGGCAGTCTCCACTGACTTCTGCTCCTTCTAGAAGGAAGGCTCTAGTTACTGACTTCCTCTTTTTGTCCCTTCAGCCCCGCTGTGGTTATAGCTTTCTGACGTTGCCTTTCCATCTCCTCACTGTAGGCTGACCAAACGTACCATTTTGAACAGGACAGAAAACAACAGTCCTGTCCCATTTCAGATGGTACGTATGTTCAGCCTAGTCTCACTGGGCTAAATTCAAGGTGTCACTAGGCTGACCATACGTACCATTTGAAATGGGGCAGTACCATTGTTTTCTGTCCCATTTAAAATAGTACATCTGGTCAGCCTACCTCATGGGCTTCTCAGTTCTTCCATCATTTTGGATAACAGATTTCTTGTATTAAATGTCCTCTGTTTGGAAGACGTAGAGTGTTTCTGATTTCCTGGCTCGACCCTGTGATACACTTCCACTGAACAGATCTGCAGTTGCATCCAAGACCACCTGACTATTAAATTACTTCTTTCCTCTAGTGCAGATTTATGTCCTATTGTCTACTGGAAACATTTTTTCTTTCTAGCCCAATTCTTCACATCCATGTTGAATTTCAGTTCCTTTGGGTTCTCATCCTTTCTGTCTCAGATCTGTATATTCATCTTAAAATTATGGGTACTGTTTGAGATACAATCTAGGGAAAATGGCTCCATGAGTCACAAAATTAAATTATAAATGCTAATCTCATCCCTTCTCCTTCCCTCCAGACTGAGTCATCTACTTTTCCTAGTACGTTACTGCTTTCTCCACCGGGCAGAGATAGTGTCTGCTCAGGTTTGCATACCGCTTCCAGCACTGTTGGCTCACAGCAAACGGAAAGTGCTCACGATTTCCACCTACAGCTCTCATGTTTCAACAAAAGGCAGAAATGCCACGTCACCACGAAGCCAGGGATCCCCATTAACACAGCCAGGGACTCAAGAGCAAACAATACTTGTTTTGCTTCAGCAAAGTGTCAAAATTCTTAGCAAAAATTTAGGCTTAACATGAATAACTCTCCATAAAGCTGTTGCAAATGGTAGTAATTTAAACTATTCACAATATAAATGTATATTATAGGCTTCCAAGTTTGGGTGCTATATTGTAAAGAAGCCTGGGTTCCATTCTTCCCTGTGCCAGTCATCACCTATGTGACCAGAAGCAAGACTTTTTTTTCTGGGACCATTCTTACATTTGCAAGAGAAGGGAGTTGGATTAGATAATCTTTAAGTTCCCAGAAATATAAAGTTATCACTGTACAGTACATTTGGTTGTATTTTTATTCTTCATGCTTTATTTTCCCTCTTTGAGAACAAAAGACCTTCTCATGAACATAGAAAGAAAAGCCTTTCTCTGCTCTCTTTTCCCACTCCAGCACTAACTGAGTGCCTCGTATGCCATTGTTCTAGAAGCAGTGTTCTAGCAATTGGCTCTAAGAATGGGAGAAAAGACACAGGGAGGTTTTGAGTCTGGATTTTCATTTGAGTAGTTAATTTTCATATATCCAAGCTTTCCCACTTCTCTTAGCTAAGAGTGACTCTAGTATATTGAAAGACTTGACCTCCTGATCTTTTTCCTTTTTATTCAGATTGATTCACTGCTTTCCCCTGGTGCCCCTGCCCGGTATGGGCTTGGGGACATTGCGCATAACTAGAGTAAGCCGCCATTTCAACAATGAGGCTTGGGTTCTTCTGCCCTCCTACCTTTGTTCCATGCGAAAACACTGAAAACTTTTTAAGTGATTCATTTTGATTAAGGCAGTTTCTGTTTTCAAGTCTCAGCTTAGACAATACTTCCTCAGGAAAGTTTTTCATGTTTCTACCCCAAGTGTGCATTAGAGTGTGCTTCTACAATGCCCTCTACTTTCCTTACCTGGGAGTACAGATATCAGAACCAGACTGGGTTTAAATTCTGCCTCTGCCACATAGTAACTGTGGGAAAATGAAACCACAGACTTAATTTTTAAACTTGTGAAATCGGAATAATAGAGTATATACATCCATTTTTGGGGAGGAGCAGTAGGATTTTTAATGTAAACCATGTAAAACAGTGCCTGGCAATTTAGTAAGTGCTCAATAATATTGTTTGTTATTATTGTGATTGTTATTAACATCATTGGCTGTTTAATTATGTGTCTCTGTCATCAGACTCTAAATACATGCAAGTAGAGACTGTGTGTCTTTTAAGTATGCTCAGAATCCAAACTCCTAATACAGGGCTTGATACAGAATGGGTGCTTCATGAATATCTGCTGAGTGAATGAATGAATAAAGGAATGAAAATCTCGAATATCTTTTTCTAAAATGAATGTACTCCTAGAGGAAGTAATTGAGTACATAGGCCATTCACACTGAGTGAAGGGAATGTGAGTATCTCCTGCACAGGTAAAAAATAAATGGGAAGAAAGTGGAAGGGAGGTCCAGACCATATGGAGAGAAGTCTGTGCACTGTGTACGGGGCTTTCAGTAACCAGCTTATCCCTGACATAGGAAAGTACTTCAAGGAAAGAGAAACAGGCTCCAAATCACTCTCATCAATCCTGAGGCTTTCCCTAAGATAGTCCACACATGGAGTTTTTGCTGTGTGATCGTCGATTTATATGGGGTAGACCTGAACATTCAACCATGCCTCTGCTTGTAAGAAACTTTTCTCCCTAATGCTTTAGTGCAGGTTGAGTAGTCTAAGATGTATTTTTCCAACTCAGGTCTTAAATTTCTATCTCTGTTATACTACACCATCCATATGATGGCACAAAACAGGTTCTTAGTTCCTAACACTAATGCCATGTCCCCAGATGTCTTTGGACAAAGTGTGATGATAATTATTATGACACTTGGTGACATGCAAAGCATTTTATTGCACACTATCTTGCTTATTATAGTAATGCCCTATAGGGTGGATAGGCTGAGTATTATTATTATCAGTATTTTAGAGGTGATGAAATTGCTATTAAAAGGTTAAATAACATGTCTAAGGTCAAACTCACCTTCTGCATACTTTCTATTGTCTGATTCTTCCATGCTGCCTTTATAGATGGGAGCCTTAGAAAAGTTTCCAAAAATATAGGCTTAAAAAAACCATGTGTCAGTGGCATATGCACATCTCTTGCATCTGCTTCAATCTCTGTGTGCTTCATTCTAGCCCCAGAAATGTCCTGGGCCAGGTAGGGTTACTATGCTACCCAACAAGTGATTCATACTGAGATGCATTGACATCAACACAATCTAGCACTGCTTCTTTCACTGCAGTATCAAGGAAAAAATTAAAGCAAAAGTAACCTAAATGTGCCATGATATACATAGAACTCCACAAATTAAAACTGCTCAGCTACAGAGAAAGTATATCAGACATCATCGTGAAACATATTTGCAGTTTTATACAAAGAAAAGTTTGTTGTAGGTGCTAAGTAGCTGTGGTCATTTTTCTCCCTGTCCGTTATCCAAAATTTAAGATAATCTCTAATGCTCCTTTCTTCTTATATAAACAGTGGAATTTCACAATTTTCCTCCATTAGACAAAGATCTGCTAAATCTTTTTCTGTTCTCAAGGAGATAAATTGGGTTAGAACATTCTGATGTTTGTTTTATTTGGGGTCACAATTAACCTCATATCAATAAATATAAAGAAATGTCTAGAATCAGTAACTAACATTTTAAAAAAGTCCTACAAATTAAAAAATATATACATATTAATAGTTAAATCAATCATTTTCCTTCCTGTAAGAGTAAAAACAATCATCTTTATGTAAGACCTGAAGATTTAGCAAGGCAGCAAAAATGCAAAGGAGTGGAATGTTGTCAAGGTTGTGCTCAGCAAATGATGGAGACCTGTCAAAAGGACACAGGAGCCAGCCTCAAAGGGCTCTCACTGGCCAAGTTAGAGACAAAATAATTATTGATACTAATGGATTATAGCCCATTGAATAAAATAAGACTGAGTTTATGTTGACACAAATAATATTTTACAGTAGACTACCAACTTAATAAGTGTAGGAAGAATGACAGATGTAGAAAACTACCATTTGGGAACCATCATAGTACTAATTGATTCAGGAAAGTCATCAGTGCTGAAGCTAGTGGGTGAAAGTTTGATGAGGGTCAGGATATCTACAGAGTCTCACAGTACGTCCCCAAAATTATTAATAGCAAAAGGAAAAACAGCAACTTTGCAGGGAGAGACCTGAAAAATGCCTCCTTGATCAAGTAAATGAGGTTAACCTCATCAGCGATGGAACGAACCAGCAACCTGTGCCTTCTGGTATGATTTACTGAGAACACAATATCACTTCTGTGGCATATCTGCCTTCAGATGCATAATCTGAGTGTAACCAGGAGAAAATGTTAGACACATCCAAGTGAGGGACACTTTAGTCTGTCCCTCTTCAAAAACCGTATATTCTTTAAGATGCCTTGTACTCTTCAAAAATGCCAAAGGCTTGAAATATTTAAAAAAAAAAAAAAGACCAAGGAAACATTCTAATTTACAAGAGAGTGAAGAGATATAACAACTAAATACAATGTTTGCTCCTAGATTAGATCCCTTACCGGGAAAAAAACCAACAACAAAAACATGTAACTATAAAAGGCGTGGAAACAATGGAAGTAATTTGAATATAAACCATGGATTAGATAATATTGTATCAAGGTTAAATTTTCTGATACTGATCATTGTACTCTTCTTATATTATAAAGTATCTTTATTGTTATAAATACATATTGTACATATTGAAATATTTAAAGGTAAGAATGCACAATATATCCAACTTATCCTCTAATTGTGCAGAAAAATGTGAAGAAAAAGTATATATATATATTCAGGGTGTCAAAAAATGTACACACATTTTAAGAGATGTTATCTATGTATTACTTTTTGAAGTTGAATTGAATTACAGTGGCCATGTGTAGTATGCCATTCGTTCAAAAGATGGCATTAATCAAATGAATGCTAGTGTCACCATGTGACAGGCAGGACAGTCAAAGAAAATGGTCTACCTATGGGGGACTTTAAAGGATGTGGTGTACCATAGAAAACCAGCTACACTAGTGGTACTTTGGGAAGAAATTCAAATGGCATGCACAGCGATACAAGTGGACACTTTGGCCAATGCTCCTGAAGCAGTAGTTCGCCATAATCACAAGTGTCACTGTGAGCACCTCTTGTAATGACAGAAGTCAACTGTGACTTGTATTCATCTTTTGTTATTGGTATATATTGAGAATTACAATTCGGTTTTTTCCCTTTCTTAAAATATGTATACATTTTTCAGCACCTTCTGTGTGTGTGTGTGTGTGTGTGTGTGGAGAGAGAGAGAGAGAGGGAGAGAGAGAGAATGGTAAAACAAATGGGACAAAATGTAAATAATGGGTGAAGGTAGATAAAGAGTGTATGAGAGTTATTCTATTTTTCATAGCCCTTTCTGTTTGACAGCACATTTCAAAAAAGTGACCAAAAATACTGGAAAGTAAAATTTCGCCAATCATTTGCGTTTCACTAGGATAGGAAAGAAAAGGCCGCTTCCTCAAATAAGCAGCCAAACGAAACGCTCACTTCCTAGTCATCAGTTACCTTTGTGTCTCTCTGTGTTTCGGAGTTAGAGTTGTTTTAATTTTTTATTTTGTTTTATATTTAATTTTTGCATTTTTAAGTAGAAGGTGGGAAGAAAAATGGGGAGAAATTGTAAGTTTAGCCACATCATTTAGAGACAGGAAGCAGTTGATGAGTTTTAGCACCATATTTTCATGACACAGGAATATGGCTGTTTCCCAAGAATAACCATAAATTACATCCTTCAAGTCAGCCCCAACTGGTGGGAATTCATATGACAAATTACTTGCTGGTTCTCAAGCTTCTTGCACGTCCCTCCTGACATTTTGGCAAAGCGAAACCGGGGGTGGCTGGATTGTAAAATATTTCCCCAAATTACAGAATATTTTAGAGCTGATACCAGACCTACACTCTTATCTGCTGACTACAAATAGTTCTGAACTATTCTGGTATGCTTGCGCATCCGCCCTATATGCAAACTGAGCAGCCTCTCCTCTTTCCTCCTGCCTTCTTGGACTGAAGTGACCTTGAGTCCAAAATGAAACACAGAGCCTATCCACGAAAGGGGAGAATCCAGAGGAGGTTGAGGAAAATAGGCTGACAGACAGGGCTAAGAGATGATTGGCAAATCTGTAGCACGTCCTCATTTTCTCTTTTCACAATAGGCTAGGGATACTTTATAACAGGCACTGGGTTGGCATTTTATCATGTATTATCTCTTTTATTAATAGTTGGACTGACCCGACATCCCATTTAAAATGGGACAGAAAACAATAGTCCTGTCCCATTTCAAATGGTACATGCGGTCAGCCTAGTGTCATTGGGCTAAATTCAAGGTGTCAGTAGGCTGTCCAGATGTACCATTTGAACAGGTCAGTATGGTTGTCTTCTGTCCCATTTATAACAGTAGGTCCGGTCAGCCTGCATTTAGTACCTTAGATTTCTGAGATGGACACTCTGTTTATCCCCTTCTGGAAGCTCAGATAGCTGAAGTTTAGAGAAGTAAAATAATTTCCAAATGTGAGTGGCAGGGTTGGTATTTGGAAAAAAAAAAAATTTGCCTGACATCAGAATCTCGTGAAACTTTAACTCTCCTGTTCTATTAACTATATTGATCACCTCTCTACTTCTTTCTCCTGAGGACTCATGGTGCAATGATAATGCCATTTCACACTCTTGCCTAAATTGTATCCTGGTTTGGAAAGACAATGCCAATCATTATACAGGTTTTCCGAACCTAGCCATTTCATTAACAAGCATTCCTTTAATCTACAGGACGATAATATTTGATACAATGTTACCTCTTGGCATACTGTAAGATTTTGAAGTGACTTCTGAATCATTGAAAGATGAAGATTAACTTAACTTTTTTGAAATTGGTAATCTTAATACAATTGCTGAAAACTGACATGGTATTTGGGGCAAACAGCTGTTTCAGGATGAGTGCACCACTACAGTGGAGTTCTTAACATGAGGTCCAGGCCCACCAACGGGTCTATGGATAGATTTCAGGGGGCTGTGAGCTTGGTTGGATAGGAAGACATTTCATCTTCATTTTCACTAACCTTTCATTTTATTCGAATGAAATTTAGCACCACCTTTCGTGATGAATATAGACACAAAGCACAGTATTGAAAGTCAGACCTCACCAATACAAATCACAGATTTCTCAATCATCTCAGTAGATGCTATTTCAAAATGTCATTTATACTCATAATTAATTGTAACTGATAATTATTAGATAATTACTAAACTTGTGACTAGATCTTATTTAATGTGGTAACAAAGCAGCAATGTCATTGCTGTATCACAAATTTCGTTATTGACATAGTTTTGTAACAATATGCCAATATTTTCAAATATTTTAGTAGTGTTATTTCAGTTTAGTTGGTTTTATTTGTAGTGACGTGCTTTTTCATGTTACGTATTTTACAGTATTATTCTGAGAATCGGTTTACAGGTTATGCCAAGATGGCGCACGGCACAAAATGGTGAGGGCTTCTGCCTCGGAGCGCAAACCCGGCACGGCCTTACACGGGCGTTCCTGGTTTAACAACTGGCCGCTCTCAGTGTCCTGTGGGCCCCAGGCATGGAGAAAGGCTCAAGCTGCTGGAACGAGGTCACTGTGTGATACAACAGGGACTTGCGACCCAGCTCGTCCCCGTCAGAAGAGGGACACCGCCCTCCGCGGCCTGGCCCCGGCCGCTTCCGGGTCCGGGGGGCTGGGCAGCACTTCCGCCCAGCTTCCCTGCCTGTTCTCCTCCCTACTCGATTTTAATGAGCGCAGCTCTGCTGGCAGCAGCCCCAGTGCGACCCCGGTGCTCTGGGGAGCTGGGCCTGTGTTAGCAGGCCACAGGGGTGGACTGGAGCCAAGACTTTTGTGATTCTCTCCACCCTCATTTTCTTGTGAAAACACAGCCCAGGAGGACTATGCTGGAGGGTTGATCAACTTAGCTATATATTTGCTTTTCTGGAAACTTAAGTTGTCCTTTCATGTGTCATTTTCTCTAATTTCCTTTTTTTTTTTTTAATCCTTTATTTTCCAAGAGGCATATTCTGGTCACACCTACACAGGTGGCACCAGGTGTGTGCATACTTTTCTGATACTTACAATGCATCACAGATCCTTACTGAAAAATGAAAGATGAAAAAACCTGGTGGTGTTAGATTACTTTCTATATTCTAATGCTATGCCTGCTTTTTCTTTTACCTTTATATTTAATTGCTGGCATTGGATACTTCATCTAGGTTTTCTTGTTTGGTCCTTTTTTTGTTCCGCCTGAGTATTTCTTAGCCATGTTTCACATCATAACTATGATCATATACTATGAGGTGTCTGTTCCAAGTCTCTTTGTGGAGTAATGATCAACACCATGTGGCATCAGTGTCTAAATAAATGCCTCAGTGTATGTAACTGACATTTCAAAAAAAGAAAACGTATGGTACTGTAAGCGCATGTAAATTAGCTTCTCTAAAGCGCCTTCATCAAATATCAGGTCCATTCTGAGGTGTAATATATTTGCAAAATTGTCATTGTAAAAATTCTGTTTGCCTGGTAGTTTTTAAGTCTTTATCTTACCCAAGAAATACGCAGAGGTAATGTTTATAAATGTGATTGATGAGAGTGACTGAAGCAAGTTTTAACCTACATCGATTGCCCTGTTAGGCAGAGGACCAATGAGCTGCACATAAAGAAATCACCAGAAAATGTGCTGTGTTCTTTGGCCATCAATGGATGTCCATGGTCACTTCTTGTAATTCCAGCATTTTTCGCATTCATCAGGCTACTTGGCTACATTTTCCTGGAAGGAAATGAAATGCAATCAACCCTTGATTCTTTCTGGTGATCAGGGCCCGTCTTCCTTCAGGAAGAGCAATAACCAGACTAGAATTTGTTTGGCTTCATAATGCAACATGTGTGTGTTTAGAACAGACTTGCCTCCTAATTGCTTTGGCCTGGCAAATTGCATGAGGAACTCGCTTTATGTGGATGACAGTGTGAAATGGTCCAGAACCACATCAGGTGGTTGAATCTAAGAGCAATCTGGACACAACTTCTGTGCTCTACTGGTTGCCAGGGAGACTCAGGGGCTGAATGGGAGGCAAAAGACAGGGATTAGGAATTTACAAGGGCTGTCTGGAAAAAATCCAGCCATAAAATGCCTCTATTTTTCATGTTACACAGCTGGATACTTTCCGGACAGCCCTCATATATCTGTCTTTGATTCCTGCAGCTGCCATAACAAAATGCCACAAAACTGGATGCCTCAAATAATAGAAATTTATTGTCTGACAGTTCTGGAGGCTAGAAGTCTGAAGTCAAGGTGTCTGCAGCACGGCTTGTGCCTTTGGAGGGCTGCAAGAGAGACTCTTCCAGGCTACTCTCCTAGCTTCTGGTAGCCCCAGGCGTTTCTGGGCTTGGCGATGTGTTCTTCCTGTGTCTTCACGTTTTCTTCTCTCTGTTCATGTCTGTCTCTCCGCCCAAATTTCCTCTTTTTATAAGGATGTCATCATACTGGATTAGGGCTTAGCCTAATCACCTCATCTTAACTTGATTATCTTCAAAGACCCTCTTTCCAAATAAGGCCACATTTGCAGTTACTGATGGTTAGGACTTCAATATCAACATCAAATTAATCTATAACAATATCTATCTTGAAAGATCACCAGAGAGAATAATTTGTAACTGTCAGTGAAATTTCTATGAATCAAATCATTTGCCTTCAGCAAATTTATTTATACTATTATGTCTTATTTAGGTGACAGGATGCCAAAAGTAATGCACCATGAATATTCTCTTCTATGAATTAGAAAGGCTAGTCAACCATTCCTACATTTTCTAGGGACCGTGGTTCTCTATTATTTCCTCATAGACCTTGTTGACATTTTTCTGAATTTCACTGCTTCTTCATTTGCAAACACCGAACTCTTCCTTTTTTATGTTGGATAACAAGCAAATATCTAAAGATCGGGGTAAAGGATTTCTTTTGTAAGTAAAGTGCTCATTTGGGGTTCTGTTCTTTGGGAAATTTAATCCAATTTCATTCATTTTAGACTTTCAAAGTCTGTACCCCTGGTTTGTATTTTTCACTTTCCCGAACAGTAACTTTCACAGTTGTTAGCTGTGTTCCCCTAAAGGGGCAGATCATTGTTATCAAGTTTAAAAGTAAACACCTGTCACAACCCCCCTCATTCTTTCTTCCAAGAAATTCTAAAGAAATCTTGGGTGACCCTAGGGCTCTGATGAAAGGCTAAAAAAACACTCACCCAAAAAATAAATGTGTAATAAGTCACATTTTTTCCATTACTTAAGGGAAATTGTGGTGTTAATTCTTTTCTTCATCTCTGGGGTAAGTGTAAATTGTGACTCACCCAAACTAGGTCATTCTTAGACAATAAATATTAGGAGTGATGACTTATAAGGAGATCGCATTGATGTGTAGTGAGTAACTGCTTGTCTGCACGTATTAATTTAATGAGAAACATAACATTTCCTTTGAAGCATCACATTAAAAACAGGAGAGCATTCAATTTAAGTGAAAAGTAGTGTTAATTTTCAAGAAAAGTTATTATGACAAAATAATCTTTTTCCCCCAAATAATAATGTAATTGTATTAGGCTTTAATACCTAAGAACATGTGTTCTGATCTGGTTCCCATCAAAAAAGTTCTATTAAATTTCAAATATGATGTGAAAATTAACTTTAAAAATCTATTTGTTCATAGCAAATTTCTATTCCTAGTACATGGAAAACCACAGGAAGATCTTCCAGCTGGATGGGTTTCCTCAGTTCTGGCTGTCGGCTTCACTCCTAGGGCATGCTACATGGCTTGAATGTTCAGTGGCACAAATGGGATAGTGCCATGTGTTCTCGGTCTTAGTGCAAACCTGTGCTGTGTCCAGGATCAGGGCAGGACAAGGTGAGGACCTCACTCTCTAAGAGGTGGCTTGCTTCTGAATCTATGACTTTGTTAATGCTGGCTTCGTCTTGTTTTTCTGCCAATTCTAGTTGCACATCCTTCTGTGACTGCCACAGTGGCTTTCCAAAATGACTATGGCCAATATTCTCTTCATTGAGCAATAGTATTTAGCAGAGCAAAACAAAATAGCATCAAACGTCTAATATTTTATAGTTCCCAGATAATTTTGTGTGCCCTGTAGTTATGTTAGAGCCCTTTATTTATAGCCAACCTGCAGGTAAGAAGGTGATCTTGTCATTAATTTATATCATCATAGAGACAAACTCAGTACTACTTAGCACTTGGGAAGCACTCAACATTGTAAAATAACGCTTTTACAGTCAAATGGTTATACCAATTTAAGACAGTCATAAAGTAAGTGTTACACATGGATCCCTTGATAAGGAGGAAAAACTTACCTGAATTAGGCAGGAGAAGCAAGCACAATAAAAGTGGAATTCTGTTGACCTACACATTACCTTTCTCTGCTTAGAAATGGTGGGTAAAAGGAGTGTTCAACTCTTCCTGTGTTTTGTATATACTGGTAGCGCCCTCTGGTGGATGACCACAATTCTCTTGCACCACTCAATTCCTGGCTATTTCATTGCACCTGAAGAATTTGTATTTTTTGCTACCAATTAGTACGGTTTCCCCCAACTCTGACTTGGTAAGGTTTACCTTCAGAATGACTTGGGATGCCACAGTCTACAACCCAAGTAACTGGTGTGTGGTTTGTAAAAAATATCGAAGGTAAATTTAACTGAAGTGAGTATCAGTTTTTACCATTACCCTTTGAATTTAATCAGCTGCCTGTGTGGGTGCAACTTAACTGTTGCGTGCAAACGCTTGGCTTGGGTGCGTTTGTGTAAATGATTCAAAGCTGTGGATTGTGTGTCTGGCATGCTGTGTCCAAGAAACAAAGGAGAAATACTCATGTTTTCCATTTAAAAGACATATGGTTCTTATTGCTTTACAGAGATTGATTTTTGTTTTCCCTTGATTTTAAAGTAAGTTTTCCACTGTGAAATAAAGCATGTTCACTATAGAAAATGTTGGAAATACAGAGGGAAAACAAATCACCCATTGTTTCATCCGATGCAAAGACTGATTTTAAGTATAGCCTAACAAGGTGGACAGTTTTCCTGGAGCAGATGCTCAGAGAGCAGACCCTAATTGGGCTGAGGGTGAGCCTGTCACTTACCTTCCATGCAGCTGTCTTCTCTGTTGATAAAGTGTGATGATAATATTGCCTTTATGTACTTCCATTTTCTGTCTCAATTAGGGAAGGTAATTGCATCATAATAATAGCAGCCATTTGTTCAGCACAGAATTTCAAAGCCTATCCCTAGAGTCACCATTTGCCTCCTGCAATTTAGCCCACATTCAATTCTTCCCTATAACCTCCCACACGTCTTTCAGCACTCGTTCTTGTAATAGTAATAACTGCCATTTATAGGTTCTTATTACGTAAGATAATTCAATGGTTAAGTATGCAGCCTGATTGTATTTTAATTCTGGCTTTTCCCCCTAATAACTGTGTGATCCCCCTTTGTCAAATAAAGGCCCTGCCCCACAGGGATTTAAGGAGAAAATCAAAGTCCCTAGAACAGAGCTGGGTACATGGGACGCACTCCATAAATGTTAGCAGCTATTATTAATATATTATGATGACATAGTAGACGTAAGTTCTTGATATTCATTATGCCATTTAACCCACAACAATCCCACGAGTTAGATCTTCTTATCCTTGTTTCAAATGAGGAAAATGAAATAGTAATCTTCAGTGACTTCTGCAAGTCACATGGCAAGTTACCAGTCAGAGACTGAATTCTAGCTCAGATCTGACTGGCCACCAAGCTTGAATTCGCCATCTTCTTTTCGATGTGGAGGGTGAACTGTTAGTTTTTTTTATTTATTTAATTTTTATTAAAATATCAGATACATACAGAAAAATGCACAAATCATAAGGTTAAAGCTGTGCAAATTTTCACAACTGAAAAGCACCTGAGAAATCATCACTTCACCTTTTCCAGATCCTGAAATGTTCCTCGTGCCGGCCTGTCACCACTACCACCGCCAGCAGTACCTGCTAAGTTCCCTTTCAACACGTACATTGGTTTGCCTGGTTTTGAACTCCACATACATGGCAGTAAATAGTATAACCTTTTTGAGTCTGAGTACTTTCCCTGGATTTTATGCTTACAAGGTTTATCCAAGTGGTTCATTTTTGTTACCATATAGTATTATTATATTAGTTGGCATATCACAATGTATCCATGCTATTCTTGGACATTTGTGAGATTTCCAGCTTGGGACGATTGTGAATATTGCTGCTATGATAATGTTTGTTCATCACTTCTGGTGAACATATGTCTCCCCTTCCATTGGATAAATATACGAGCAGAATTGCTGGGTCACAGTGTAAGCCTATGTTTAGCTTTAGTAGATACTGCCATGTAATTTTCCAAATTGGTTGTCGATTTGCACTCTGTTGTGAGTTAACTTGCAACCCATGTAAGAGAATTAGAGGTCAGTTTTTATTTTTAAAATGCCTTAGAACAGAAGTCATAGTTTAATCTAAATAATTTTTAGATTTAAAAATAATAACCAGTTAATAATTATTTGCTCCTGCACTGCACTTGAGTTTAAATTTCCTTACACAGCAGAAATGATTTATGTTAAACATAAATGCTATAATGTGAATGAAATATCATGAAATTTAAAATGATGAAGTCAAGACTCAGCAAGGATGTGGTGTTTATGGCAAAGTAATTCATGAACAGAATAGGTAGTTTGCTTGCTGTGTGTTTAGAAGCATATGATATAGTCATTTTATAGCCATCCTCAACGTGTGTATGTGTGTGCCCACACAGAATACGCTGTTTAATATCAGGGATCTTGTCCTTAACAACTAGGGAGGTTATAGAAGGACAGAAAGGCCCATGTTAGAAAGTCTTACTAGTTTTTAAATTCTTAATAACAATCTTATTCTGAAGTGCAAAATGTTAACCAGAGGAGCTGTTGTGGCAGAAGCAAAAGTTAGAAACTGAATCGGCACCTGCCCTGCCGTCCCTTCTTTATTCCTAGAGGCCCTCATGGACTGTCCCAGACCCTGGGAGCACGGTGGGAGAAGGGGTGCCTGTGTCCTGAATCATGAAACGCACTCGTCTTAGTCACCTCAGTCAGGTAGGAATAGCTCTCAGGAACGACACGTAAAGAAGGGATGTTCTGATGCCACAGTGTGAGCACAGAGGAAAGTGTGCCATCATCCATTAGTAATGCTGTCACAGACACAAAAGGAGGGTGGTGAGAGCTTGCATGCTTGTCTTAAATATCATATATACGAGGTCAGACAATTAATGTCATGAACTTATCCGAGAAAAAGTGCTACGTACCTCATTGCCGAACAGCACTAAGGTCACCCTCAAAGTACTCCCCTTGAGAAGCTATGCACCGACACCAGTGCCTACTTCACCCTTCAAAGCAATTTTGGAACCCTTTCTAGAAGGCCATCAGAGCTGTTGTTATACCCAAAATCTGACAATTAAGTTCGCAAACTTGTCACTGCACGTTATATTGGCAACACGGCACAAACAACTCAGTAAGGTATCTGGGCTATTTGTATATATATATGTATAAGGTGTCTAATTTGTACACATACACACACACTTTCTTTTCAATATTTTATTTTCTATTAACTACAAATTCAGTATCAGAGTGATCGACATGTTGGTACATTCACATAGATGGTTAATTATTCAGTACAGATAGGCTAAATACTGACATAGGAATCATCAGATACAAATACCTTTCTGCATTTGTTCAGTAGATAGTATGGGATGAATTGCTCAAGGTAGAATTCCCTCCATTAGAATGAAATCTCTCATACTCTCCCATAGAGTAGCGCTCTGCTCTTTCAATAAATAACACAGGTCACATTCTGCCATGTACTACTGTTATTTGTGAACATCTGCCTCCCCACTGGGACTGCAAAGACAGAAGATGGGTCCTGTCTTCTGCTTCTATATTGCATCCCCCTGCCTGGCCAACAATGGCTAGCATGGTATTTCCTTTTTGCACAGTAGATGTGGATACATATATTTTGCTCTAAGTATTACAACACATTTTAATACTTCTTAAATGCTAAGAATTAATCAGAATTCAGCTTGTGTAAGGGAAGCCTGAGCTGAGGTAATAGAAAAACAGGCAAAATTTTTCTTGATTTTTAAGAACACATAAACACAGCCTTGTTTTTCTTTGTCACTGTTAGAGCCAACATTAACAGTTAAAGGACTGCTAATGAATTTAATGGGATCAGTATCCAAAGGACTGATGTTCATGTGGAGACCTAAACTTCAGTGCTAAATAGAAATTGTAGAAGGATGAGATTGGCCCCAGTTTTTATAAACGAACATTTTCTCAAGTAGAAAACAATTCAGTGGTCTCTTCTTTCTTGTTCAACATCTCAATACATACATTTCTCAAAATCTACCTCCTAATGAATTCAAATCTTGTCTTCAATTAATCATTCTGGGGTAATAGTTATTTAGTTGAATGTTCCTAGGTAGTTCACCACATTTTGTTTGATTGAGGTGTTCTGGGTCAGTGGGCATAATTTCAGACAAAGGGTCTACATGTACATATATTTTAAAACAAAGTTTCAGTTTCCACATCTTTTACCAGTATACAAGGAAGCTAATTTATGCCCTCACTATTCTGAATAATAAATATGTCTGCATAATTACCGTTATAAAATGATTCCACTTTTCCTCCATCTTTATTCAGATTAGTTCAGTCTGAATTAACTAAAGACCATTCCCTCAAATATCTCTCTCATTTGACTTACAAAGATCCAGTTTTAGTTAAAGAATGTTGCCAAGTGCTTTTGTGTTTAAGCAAATTTAACAATAGAAAGAATGATCATTTTCAGACCCAGATATTAATCTTTTTGATTTATAAGATTAATTTAAGGTCATGTAATTCTATAAACCAAAGCCAGACTGTCTTTCTGGTCACCAGAATAATTAGAACTTTCCTCCAATGTTTACCAGGGATAGTGAATTCATTTGGTTAAAATGAGATCTGGCATAAATCCGGGCTTAACTGAAGCAAACATAGCCTTATTTTTTTCAGATTTCATTAAATTAGATTTATAAACTGTACACAATTAAAACCTTTAGAATGCCAAGAAAAGGACAGATTAGAAGAAGATGAAGAATTTCCTTTTAAGAATATTTGAATAAAACCCAAATAAAAATAAAACTAAAGAGAGGGGTTCTGAATGTAATATTTCTAACTTGATTTGCTCAAAGCCAATCTGCATGCTTTTATACTGCTTGCCAATCCAATGCAAATGCCAGATCCCGGAAGGTAAACAGGATTTGAGAGGCCACCCGCTCAGGAATTTAAGGATTAGTCTTCACTCTGCTCTTGACTTGCTGCTGTCAGTCTAAATGGGCCCCATGCTCTGTGCTTCAGAGAAAGTGCTTCAAGTTATGCACACACAGTTCCACTGCCAATCAGAAGAGTAATATCGTACGCTATACGGTGGGGCAGAAGTAGGTAGATCAGTTAGCACTTCCAAGTTGGTGAACCTAGATTTGATTTCCAATAAAGCAGCATCACTAACTGTGGGAGCATTGGCCAATCCCTACAGTCCCTTAAGCTTTAGGTCCCTCCTCGATGAAAGGAAAATAAAAATACCTGCTTTACCTGGCAAGGATATTGTATAGAATACATATACAGGGCGACCCTGTAATTTGTCATCCAAACTTAAATGCTCTTGAGAGTGAAAGGGCACTAAAAATTATGCGAAGACAATAGCAGTAAATGTCATATTATGCTATATTATATTACCAGGGAAGTACATAATATAATGTAATATAATTAATATAATATATATTAAAGATATTATCTAGTATGTATTAAATATTAAAAAATAATAAGGTATTGTCCTTTTTTCCCAAACGTTGAGAATTTATAGAACACTTTCACCTATATTTTGGCATTTGACAATCAACAGTCTTGTAGGGTGTGTTTACTTGTCTTCCTTTTACAAGGAAGGGCACCAGAGCTCAGATAATTACCTTGAGATCCCAGGGAACAGTAACAGTGCTGGATTCAAACCCGCTTCTTACCATTTCAAGTACGTTACATTGTATGTACCGGTGCCACAGTTTGTCCCTAAGATCTTGGAAATGCATTTTCTATGCAACTGTGGCCTCATGTGACTGATAAATTTCTCCAAAAAGCTGAATTTTGATTTCAAACACTATTCTGTACTTTGACATGAGACTATAAATAGTCAACTTTATGTGAGCTTAGTCTGACACTTGAGGTTTTTCTTAGTGGACTAATGGTCAAGTCAGTCATGTCAGAGCTTTGCTGCCATCTCTCTGCTCTGGTCTCTGGTGTGCATGAGTTTGCACCAAGCACTGGAAGTCCTTCATTTGTCCCTGCAGGTGTCTGCTAACATTGATCTTCAGGTGGCCTTACCACTGTGCTGCCACCCACTGATGAACTTGAGCACCTGTGCTATTGAAATAGTGTGACAGAGTGTCACACTACAGGGTATGCTCAGGCCCACTGGCTCTTGACGGTACATCTATGGCACTTTCTGAATCATAAAGCAAGCATTTGGATGTGCCCTGGGTCCTATTTGGACAGTGGCTCTTGGCTCTGTTTGACACTTATCTGCCTGGTCATACCATTAGCTGGCCCCAGTGATTCTCTCTAGTGATGCAGGATTCTATGAAGGCTCTTGGGACAAGACAGGCTGTGGAGGACAGTTTCGTTCCCCTGTGTTCTAAATGCCCGAAAGCTAAGTAGGAATTCCTTTGCTCCTTGCTTCTCCTCCAAACCCACATGACTGCCTCAACCCAGGAGGGAGGGGATGTAGGTCCACATCAAAATTTCTCTCACTCGCTTTTCTCTCTGACTGTTCTCTCTTCCTGGCCCAGAAAGAGTATTTATATCTGGCATCTGAAGATTGGGGGGCTGGGGGTCGTGAGGGGGTTCTGGTTGTAATTTCATTGTTAATGCCAGGATCTTGGCCTCTGGAGTGCTAAAACTGAGGAATAAATATCTGGTTTCTCTTCGTGTTTGTGCTCTGGCTTACCTTCCCTTGGGTGAGTAGAGGTCAAGGTCTAGTTTAAAGGGGAAAAGAAAATGAGGGGAAAAAATCCAAGAAATTTCCTGCTTAAAAAAAAATCACTTAAGTAAATGCTTCACCATGTTATCCCTCACTCTCATTTTACAGCTTTCTGTTATTATTTTCTAGTCTGGTTTCTATGGCAATGCACATTCAAACTATATTTGGTACGCTACTAAATAGTTGTTGAATATACTCATCCCTAAATTTGTATGATTCACAATAGTGTCTTCAAACAAAATGATGACGAGTAAATATTTAAGATGGGTATATCGCCATAAATTGCAATGTGATTAAGAACCATTTGATAATAGCTTCAAAGCCTAGACTTCCTTCTCCATTTCCTCTCCTCCACATGCCTTGAGGCCACTCCAGTTAAACTATCCAGTCCATTGTCAATGATTTCACGCAACCAAATCCAATTCTCAGCCCTCCTCTTAATTACTTGCAACACTTGAAGCAGTTGATCAATCCCTTCTTCGTGAAAAACTTCCTTTTCATAGCTTCTGAGATTCTACATACTCTGAGTCTTCCTCCTACTTCACTTTTCCAGTCACCCTCACTGATTTTTATGTCATCAACCCAATTGCTAAAAGTAGAGGTGCCCCAGAGTTCAGGGTGCTCCTATATCCATACTGTCTCCAGGTGACCTCATCCAGCCTTGCATCTTTGAATACCATCTTTGTACTGACATTTGCAAATGTATACCTCTGACCTGGATCTCTGCCCTCAGTTGCAGACTCTTTCATTCCACTGCCTCTTAGCATCTCCACGGCGTGTCTAAAAAATGTCACAAACTTACCTTGTTCAAAACTGACTCCTGGTCTCTCCTCTAAAATCTTCTCTACCCAGTCTTTCTTCATCCCAGGAAATTGCAAGTCATCTGGTGTCTTAGGCCGTAAACCTTGGAGGCATTCTTCATCCTTCTTTTCCTCTCACACTCCACAGTCTGTCCAGAAGCGAATCTCTTTCCTCCAACCTCCACTGCTGCTCCCTGGTCCAAGCTGCCATGGCCTCAGTGATCACAATAACCTCCTAGTTGTTGTCCCCATTTTTCCCTTGACCTACCCTCATACTCTGTTATCCACACAGCCATCAGATTACGTCACTGCTTTCCGCATGGTGGTCTGATGTTTCTCTGCCTCCAGTACACATCCTTACATTGTCTCCTGGCTCCGCAGGACTGCCTCCCATGCTGTCACTTCACTTATCTCCTTCTACGCTTTCCTTTGTTCTCTCTACTTCAGCCACAATGTGTGTCTTTTATTTAAAATGCCAAATGTGTTTCTGCCTCAGGGCCTTTGCATCTGCTCTTCCTTCTGTTTGGAATATTCTTTCCCCAGATATTTAGATGGCTCACTCCTTAACCCTCTCTGAGTCTCTACCAATGTGCATCTTGTCAGTGAAGACTTCCTTGACTACTGTTCTTAAAACAGTGCACAGTTCCAATCCCTTCACTCCTCTGTCTTTTCTCTGCTTTACTTTTCTTCAGAACACTTATCACCATATAGCACACTATTTATTTACTTTTTGAAAATTTGACATTTCTCTTCCTGTATAAGAATTAAAGCCCAGGGAGTTCCCTGATGGTGTAGTGGCTTAAGGCTTCGGCATTGGCACTGTCAGCGCTGCGGCCTGGGTTCGATTCCCAGTCAGGGAGCTACCCACATACCAAAAAGCAAAAAAAAAAAAAAAGAATTAAAGGCCATAATCTTCAGGAATGAAACTTTGGTCTGTTTGTTTACCTCTCTAGGTCCTGAAGGAGCCTGGTGCTGTGTAATTACTCAAAAAATATTGAATGAATGAATGACAACTTAGGGTTAGTACTGTTACTCAGCAATCAGCTCAGAGCCATGCATATTATAGTTATTAGTAAAGACTTGTTGAATGAATGAATGAATGGGTTAAACCTATGAGCATTTGTCTCAAACTCCAAAACTCACACACAAAAATAATTGTGTGTGTGTGTGTGTGTATCCTTAATTTATCTTTTCTATAGTTGTTCTCAGTCTATGGAAAGAATCATTAATTACTGTTGAATTCCTTTCTATTGGGCTTAAACACAAGCCTGTATACATGCAGGGTAAATGCATTTGGTAACAGCATGACCTATCACTTTAATGTACCAACCCTCATCCCCCCACTCCCCCCGGAAGACCATGTACCAAAGAAGATCATTGAGCCAAATCACTTGGATTTGATATAAGGGTTCTGTGAGGTCACTCTATTCTTTCTGTAGCCAAATGTACTCCCTGCTACGTGCCGATTGCTTTTATATCCCACACCGTGAAGAATGAATGAGCTCGGAACAACTACAAGAGAGATGGTTAAGTGCGTGCTTTTGCCAATACGTGCATCGAAATCTGTGTCAGTTATTTCAAAAAAAGAACATAACAGAGGATGATATAGTTTCAGAAAGTGTGTATAAAGATAGGCCTGCCTGTGATATTTTTAGGAAGTTGAGGAGAGACTGGTATCACATTTTTTTATTTTCTCTCTTCTCTCCTTTTGCGACCCAAAATATTATTATCCAAAGAAAATGCTAGAAAAAGCAAAATAGCAAAAGAAACTAGTTAGTAAATCACCACTAATAATCTATAATTAACATTCAAATAATACCACATTAGCCTTATCAATCATATATCCATATTAGGATGATGTATATAAGAAATAAATGGACATGACAATGATTTGGTTAGCTCTTACAATTAATTTGTTACAGATCAAAAGGGAAGAAAACGGGTGAAGTATAAAGTGAAATCTTCTCATAAAATACTCCAGTGAGCTTCATGGAAACATTGTTCTATGTCCATAAATTTCTAACTGTTAGATTTCAGTTTTGTCCAATAATTTACTAGCAAGAGAATATGCTTGTATAATTTGTGGTAAAAAGAAAATAAGGTTAACAAAATTAATCTGAACTGTAACTTTCTAATATGAATAAAGCAATAGTTCTGGCATTAGTAAGACAAGAAAATAATATATAAGTTTGAGTCTGAAAAATTAACATTATTTATTAATAGATGATAATAAAGAGTGTGAATGTTATATAAGCTAACTATGTATTTTTATGAAATCTGTAAAATTAGGTGACTACAAATAACTTGAAAAGTTAGAAATAAACTAAGTAAAACTAATGTTGAAATGTTAAAAACTTGTCATTGAATTCTTTTTCAAGCCCTGTGGTATCCACGAAGGTCAGTAAAATTTGTCTTAGTATTGCACGTTTTAAAAATGCCAGAATACGAGGGCTGTCTGGAAAAAATCCAGCCATAACTGCCTCTATTTTTCATATTACATGTCTGGATACTTTCCAGACAGCCCACATACATATAATGCAAGGCAGAAAAAAAAAAAAACAATGAGAAAATACCGAAAAGCAACAACAGGATGAGAGAACTCTGGAACCTATTACTAGAAGAATGCTGAACAAACAAAATCATTACTTTTCTTGGATCATTAAAAATTTGAAGTTGCTGAACAATCCACCGTATTCTCAAATCTGGAGAAAGACAGGCAAATACAGAAAATCATAGCCAAGATTAGCTTACCTGGGCAGAAGCTGATGGAACTATGAACTGGTCTGTAAGTGAAACAGTATTAATAGACAACATGGGTAATATGAGCATAGGAATGGAAATTTTATTAAACAATAAAAAGGGTATACTAGAAATAAAAAATATTGTTAACAGAAAGGAATGCTTTGAATGGGTTGGTCAGTAGACTGGGCACAGCTGAGGAAGGAATTGGTAAGCTTTAACAGACATCAATAGAAATTTCCCAAACTGAAATGTGAAGGGAAACAAATTTTAAAAACCCCCCAGAGTATCTAATAACTGTAGGGTAATTTGAAAAGCTATATGCATAAAATACACATAGTTGGAATACCATAATGAAAAGAAAGAGAATGGAGCAGAAGAGATATTTGAGATAATAAGGACTGAGAATATTCCAAAACTAATGACAGACATTAAAGCCATAGATCCAAAAAGGTCAAAGAACACTAAGCAGTATAATATTTTAAAAACCTACACATAGGCATATTATATTTAAGCTGAAAAAAAAAAAAGATAAAAATATCTTGGAGAAAGCTGGGAGTGGGGTAGGGTTACTCACCAATACGGGAGCAAGTATAGGAATTATATTATGAACTTCTCATCAGGAACAGAACAAAGACAGAAGGTAGTGAAATATTTAAAGAGTTGAAAGAAAAAATGTTACCGACCTAGAATTATATATCCACTGAAATTACGCTTCAAAAATGACGGAGAAATAAAGATTTTTTTCAAATAAAAACTGAAAAAATTCATCACTAGCAGAGCTAACCTGTAAGAAACATTAAAAGAAGTTCTTCATAGAGAAGAAAAAGGGATTGTCAGAGTAGATTTTTAAAAAAAATCACAAACCAACTATATGTTGTTTACCAAAAACAAAACAAAACTTTAAATATAAAGACACAGCTTGAAAGTAGTATTAGCAAATCCAGTAATCTATAAAAATAATTGTACACCACAACCAAGTGGGATTTATCTCACTTATGAGTATGCACGGCTAATTCAACATTTAAAACCCAATTAATATATTGCATAGCACATGAACAGGCAAAAGAAGAAAAAACATCTCAAGCTTACACCAATAGATGCAGAGAGAGAGAGAGAGAGAGAGATTTAACAAAATCCAACAACCCTTCATGATAAAAACTCTGAGCAAACTAGGAATACAAAGGAAATTCCTCAGCTTGACAAAGAACAGTTAGAAAAACCTACAGTTAATATTATCCTCAATGGAGAGAAACCAGGAGTTTTCCTGCTATGATCAGGATTAAGGTAAGGATGATCCTTTCACCATTCCTTTACAATATAGTCTTGGATACCCTAGCTAATGGAATAAGAAAATAAATAAAATAAAAAAAGATAGTGTACAGATGAAAAAGAAAGAAGTAAAACTGTCTTTGTTCATAATGACTTCAATATCCATGTATAAAATCTGAAAGAATAGACCAAACAAAACTCATGGATCTAATAAGTGACTATACAAGATTGCAGTATAAAATGTTCATATACAAAAGTCAATCACTTTCCTATATACCAACAGTAAACAAACTTTTTTAGTTTGTTATTTTCATTAGCACCCCAAAAAGAAATACTTAGGCACAAATTTAACAAAATAGGTATAAGACATATATGAAGAAAACTACAAAACTCTGATAAAATAAATCAAAAAGAACTAAGTTCCTTGTTCATGGATAGGAAGTCTCAATATTGTCAAAATGTCAGTTCTTTCCAACTTAATCTATAGCTGCAATGCAATTCAATCAAAATCCCAGCAAGTTATTTTGTGGATATTGACAAACTGATTTTAAAGCTTATAGGGAGAGGCAAAAGAGCCAGATTGGCTAACACACTACTGAAAGAGAAGAAAAATGGAAGGACTGACACCACCTGACTTCGAGATTTACTATAAGCCACAGTAATCAAGCCAGTGCAGTATTTGTAAAAGAATAAACAAATTGCTCAATGAAACAGAATAGAGAGCCCAGAAATAGATCCATACAAATAATGTCAACTATATTTAACAAAGGAGCAAAGACAATACAAGGAGCAAACACTCTTCAACAAATGGTGCCGAAACAACTGGACACCACATGCCAAAACAAACAAACAACAAACAAACATATTTCGATACAGAGCTTAGACTCTTCATAAAAATTAACTCAAAATGGATCATAGACTTAAATGTAAAATGTAAAACTATAAAACTCCTAGAAGATAACTTAGGAGAACATCTAGGTGACCTTGGGGATGACAATGACTTTTTAGTACAACACCAAAGGCATGATCCATGGAAGAAATAAGTTGATAAACTAAACCTCTTTAAAATTAGAAACTTTGTGAAAGACACCATCAAGCCACAGTGAGAAGACGAACCACAGACTAGGAGAAAAATATTTGCAAAAGACATTTTAATAAAGGACTGTCATCCATAATATACAAAGGACTCTTAAAACTCAAAAATAAGAAAACAAACAATCTGATTAAAAAATGGGCAAATGATCTGATCAGACACTTCACCAAAGATGATATGCAGATGCCAAATAACTATATAAAAAGATGCTCCCCATTGTATATCATTACAGTATTGAAAATGAAAACAATGAGATACCCCTACACACCTATTAAAATCGCCAGTATCAAAACACTAACAGCAAAGTCTGTGGTGAGGATGTGAATTCTCGTTCATTGTTGGTGGAAATGAAAAATGGTACAGCCACTTTGGAAGACAATTTGACAGTTTCTTTCAAAACTAAGCATACTCTTACAATTCAGCAATTGTGCTCCTTGATATTTCTCCAAAGAAGTTGAATATGTATGTCCACACAAAAATCTGCACATGGATCTTTATAGCAGCTTTATTCATAATTGACAAAACTTGGAAGCAACCGAGATGTTGTACGTGAATGGATAAATAACTGCCATATCCAGACAATGGGATATTATTCAGTACTACAAATTAATGATCTATCAAGACATAAAGAGACATGGAGGAACCTTAAATGCATATTACTGTGTGGATAATCACATCTGGGAAGGCTACATACCATATGATTCCAACTACATGACATTCTAGAAAAAGGCAGAACTATGGAGACAATAAAAATATCACTGGAGTTGCCAGGAGTTAGGAGAGAAGGAGGGGTGAATGAATAGGCATAGGATTTTTAAAGCAGTGAAACTACCCTGTATGATACCATGATGGTGATTATATGTCATTATACATTTACAAAACCCATAAAACATACAACCCCAAGAGCAAACCCTAATGTAAACATGGACTTTGGGTGACAAAGGTGTGTCAGTATAGGTTCATCAATTGTGACAAATGCTCTACTTTGGTGTGGGTTGTACAGAGCGAGGGAGGCTGTGCAGTATAGGGGTAGAGGGTATCCAGAAATTCTCTGTACTTTCTGCTCCATTTTGCTGTGCACCTAAAACGACTCTAAAAAATAAAGTATATGTTTTAAAAATGGGCAAAAGATCTCAGTAGACAGCTCATCAAAGCAAACGTATAGATGGCAAATAATCATATGAAAATATTCCCAACATCATTGGTCATTGCAAGAAAATAACACGATAACAATATGCATTATTAGAATGGCATATCCCGCCCCCCCCCCCCCGGAAAAATAAAAACAAAACTGACAGCATGAAACGCTGACAAGGACATGAAACAACAGAAACTCGCTCATTTCTGGTGGAAATGCAAAATGGTACAACCAATTTGGAAAACAGTTTGGCAGTTTCTTATAAAACTAAACACAATCTTACATAATCCAACAATTGTGCTTGTAAATATTTACCCAACGAGTCTGATAACTTATGTCTAGATAAATTCCTCCATGTGAATGTTTACAGCCAAAACTTAATTGCCAAAAATGGGGAGCAATCAAAATGTTCTTTAATTGGTGGCTGGATAAACAAACTGTCTTATGTATCTATCTATACATTGGAATATTCAGCAATAAATAGAAATGACATGAAAGAACCTCAGATGCACATTGCTAAGTGACAGAAGTCAGACTGACTAGGCCACATACTGCGTAATTCCAATTACGACTTGACACATTTACTAATGGATAAGATGAAGGAGGAGCCAGTCTGTCTTTCTTTTTTTCTTCCTGTTGTTTTGGAATAGTTCCTTTAGTAGCTTGTGCTGTCTCCAGCCTTACTGCATCCCCCCAGTTCATGTTGGCACTGAAACAACAGTGACCTTTATAAAGCAAAAAGATGACCATGTTGTCTTTGTGTTTATAATGCTCTAATGGCTTCTCATCACTTTAAGCATAATTATAAATTTCTTAGCTTGGTTTATAAGCTCTTCATAACATGGATATGTTTTCAAACCAATCTCCCACAATTCCTCTCACACTCTTATTTTGCCAGGCTCTAGTTCTCCATACATAGAAGACTTGTTTTATGTTTTTGTTCTGTTTTGTTTTTTAATGAGATTATGCAGATAGCAGTAGGAGTGGTCATGGGGCTACAAACAGAGATGCCCAATTGTTCCAGGTAACTCCCTACACCTCCCCAGGCTAGAGTCCTACGACTCTATGAAATCATAGCCTATAAAATCTGTAGGTGCCCATGTAGGTGGGAAGCAACATGAGTCTGGAGCAGAGGGCTGCGTAAGTGCAGTAACTTGTAAGATCCTTGGTTCTTCATAAAAGAAGGTATCCAGTGCATTTACATAAGATATTCCTCTGCTTCTCTGGGACACTTGGGTCACTCTGACTCTGCTTTATGCCCCAACAAAATCCGAGTATTTCCAGTTGCCAATTCCTTATGAGCTCTAATAATATAAGCATAGAGGGAAAAAAATCAGACATTTAACATATGTGTTTCCTCTTCCAGAAAAAAAAAATCCAAACTTTATATCCAAACCTTGAAAATTTTAAAAACTACTTAATACAAATAATTATATTTAAATATGATGTCTTGGTATAAAATACTATTTTAATTTAAAATAACAAATTATAAATTATTGAATTTAAACCTCTAGCTTGGGAATTTTAGTAATTTATTTTTTAAGCTTCACTCATGATTAAAATGAAGAAATTTTCAACTTTTATAAAACTGGTTTGAATTCTTGGGCTCAGAATCCATAGCTTTTGATTTATTAACCTTTAAGATACAAATGAAAAGACAAAACCAGATTAGTTGGTTACCATATTCTAAACTTAATTCCTCTTGTTTCTACTTTTATTTTAACTCTAAGAAGACTTTATTGTTATTCAATCATACAAGTTAACTTTTTAAATTTACAATAAAATTTTTTCTTGATTTTACATTCTTTATAAGCATTCCCATACCTCTACTCCCTACCAAACACATTAGGAACTAGAAGTCATGGTCCTGCCGTATTTTGCATTCTCATTTGTCATTCTAAACCCCAGTTGTCACTATCAAATTCATCTTCAGCTTACCATTCCATAGCAAAGTAAGTCAGTTTTCAGGACTTGAAATGCACTGAAGCTAAACTACTAGGCTGTTTCCAGAGACAAGACTGCTTCCCTAATAATTATTGGAGATTACACCATTTATCTTTAGGAAATTCTTTGTACAGAACAGTGACATTTATTCTGTAATTCTTTCCCACAGTGATATTTTCATCAGAATGCAGGACAAGTCAAAATTTTCTGGCTTAAACGAACACAATAATTTAAAAGCAATCCCTAGGCTCCCATCTGGAACTAATTTACTTCTTATTTTAACTTCTGGCATTATAAAACGTTTCACTTTTACATTGCATTAATTTTACATTTCCATTAAATTGCTCAATTTCTATGTTTTATGGGGCCTGAGGGTTTTTATGCCAATTTATTTGGACCGTCACAAGAATAGACCAAGGGAGCAGGTAAGGTCGTGGATGAGGGACATGGCTACTTCAGAAACTATAGCTATATGAACATACTTTTGTCTCATGGCTAATGTGTTCATTTTTTAGTTTGGCTAGAAATTTTGATGCATTGTGGTGGGGGGAGGACCTAGGGAGCAAGGGAGGTCACCATGGGATGAGTCTGAAAATAGAGTTTTATGCTAAGTCCTCTTCTCTTTAAACTCTCCACATGGGACATCTTAAGCATGCCCAGTGCATTTACCAATCTCTAGAAAGTGTCACTCTGGCCATGGTTACTTCCTCCAGCTTCAAGCTGTGATGTCAGCTGCCTATGGGACAGTTTAGGCAGTGCCTGGGACGTCATAGACATTCAATAAATGTATATTGAATGTATGACAGATGGGTAGATGAATGAAAAGATAGAGGATGGATAGTATTTTTGTACCTGGATGTTTTCATTAATATCTTGTGTTCAACAGATTCAAGTCCAACCTCACTTGCTTTGGACTCACTTTCCCATTATATTCTGCCTCAGAGAATAGTCCTACACCCAAACGTCTATTCCATCTGGACTAATCCCTCTCCCTCTCTCCATCTAATCAATGAACAATTTTTGTAGGTAACCAGATCAAATTGAGCCATCCCCTTACTCAGAAACTCAGTGTGTCCATAGACTTCAGAGTAAAATCCAAGTCCTCTATGTGACATAAAAGGTCATTCACAGTTCAGGCTCTGAGACCCTCACCACCTGCCCCCAATATGACTCCACCCATACACCATCAACCTGTCCTGAACCACAGGTGATTCCTAACTGATCCAGGCTCTCCCATTTCTAGGCCTGTGGGCTTGATACCCTTTGCTTAGAACGCTTTTCCTAAATTAACAAGCTTCAACTCATCCAAGACTCAGCTCACAATTTAGCTCTAATATGAAGTCATTTCTAATATCTTACTTAGGGAATTTGCTCAGTCTTGCTTTTTTTATGATGCCCAGCACAATGTTGAATAATTATTGATTAAATGAATGAATGTGGAGCTCATATGTGTGGGGAGGAGAGAAAGATTTAATGAGAGGGCCAAATGGATAAATGTTTGAAAATTATTAAATTTAGCTATCAGTTTATTTATCTGAAATCTGATTTCTGGGCACACATCTTCTCTCTGAGCCCTTCCTTCTCCCTAAGATCTGACATTACAAGTCACACAATTTGCTGGAGTTTTGTTTTGGTTTTTAGGGGGGGTGGGGTTTGACATCTCATTTCCAGTCCAGCCTATTTTTGTCTCCTTTTAGTTCAGAAAGGGCTTTTAGTCTCCTTCTACTAGGGGCCCTGAAATCCAAACTGGCATATTCTTGGTGTCAGCCATCACTGATGGCTGTTAAGTCAAAATTTCAAAGAGATGTCTTGGACCCCCACATGGCCTACTAGACCAGGGTTAGGGCCGAGATTGCCATCCATTACTCTTTGATTTGAGGCACAATGGCCCCTGTTTTTTGCAGGAGGCTAGAGTCATCATAGAAAAGAGAGAGGGCCACTAAAAGGAAGCGGGGGTTCAGAAAAGACTCAGAAATAAGGTTTGAAGAAGAAGAGACTGGAGGAAGAGGGAAAATTGATTTGGACATTGGATTTGATAGAAGAATAATAGAGGTCCAAGTGAGGGATGGAAGAAGATGAAATTGAACTTCCTCTCATGTCTTAGATAAACCCTCTAGTTTGTTGTATCTAAGAAGGAACAGAAGTGGCCATAGGATTAACATTTTATACATTTTACTCTGATTTTGTCTATTACATATTCTCTTCTGAGAAACACAAGTTCTTCTCCCTCTGAGGCACTAAAGTCAGTTTGACTTGCCTCAATTTGGCCTTTATTTTTAGCCAGGCATCATAACAAAACTTAAATCGGATAATATTCTAAATGACCCATGTATCTTTTTATTTTTCCCAGAACATACAAAGGTGCAGACTTTCACCTCCTCGAGAATAGGAACTGTCTCTTATTTTCTTTGCTGTCTTCCTCATTGCTTAAATCGTTCCTTATTTTGTTGTTGTTGAAAGAATTAACTTATTAATGACTGAGGGAACTAGGAAGGAAACAGTTGTCCATCACATACTGCTTATGTCTGTACCATTATATACTTGTTTTCCTCCTTTGCTGTATCCTTAAAGACTTTTCCAAGAGAAAACCAAAAGTTTTATTTATATAAAAGTTTCCTTCTTGCTCTTGAAATTCATATTCACTTTCAGTGTTGCCATGGTTTCTGGTCATGGGAATTCCCTCCCCTAAGGATGAAGAAATCTAGTCATGAACAAAAATGTCCTTTTCAAAGCCTGCCTCTCTGTAAGATGAATGTTCACATGGAAGATGATTTCCACCATTTAGAATTAAATCATATTCGTAAAAATATTAAAATATAGTGGTAAATATTAGAAAAAGTGTGAGTTTTTAAGTAAACAAACCTGGGTTCAATCTCAGTCACTTAACTGCTCTCTGAAGCACACACCTGTATTTACTTTTCAGTTCAGGTTTTTGATGTATAACATAGCAATATTAATTCCTACTTTTGAGTGTTTATAAAAAATAAATAAGCTTGTAGTCAGTAGACCCCCTTTTGATATTTGGCATTAGTGTTTTTATTTAAAACATAACTAAACATGAGTCTAAAAATGTAACGTTTGAAAGTCTGTCTAAATTTTTCTTGAGGATGTCTCTTCAATATTTTTAGTGTTAAGACAACTATGCGTGTGTGTTTTCATTTACCTTGAAAAGTTTGTATCTTTCTAGAAGTTGATTTATTGTACAGATTATATCACATCAATTGTTATTTAAAAATATTATTCTGATATAATCTCTGATGTCTGCCTTTTCTTGATAATGGCATCAAGAGTTGTTTTGAGTAACTAGCTCAGACTTGTTAACCTTTAGAAATAGCATAACTATTTTAATGTAGAAATTTTAGCTCTTGCTTATAAATAGAATATTATCTTATTGAATTATAACATTGATATAACTTAAAATAATATTTCTATGGATTAAATTCTATGTATTGAATTTTTCATTTTTAAAAACCAGCTTTTATTGATAATAACAAAATTCAGTGCCAGTATTACAAAAAATGGACCACATATCATCAAGAATTATCCAAGTAAATTATACATTAGGCAAAATGAGGAAAATGTTCTTTTTTTAGATTCACTCTTAGACACGTTTGGCTTATTTGGTGGAAAGGTATGAATTTTCAGGCAATGGGAAGAAAATCAGTTATTTCAGAATACAAAGACTTAACTGTAACCAATCAAACATGTTAAACCTTAACACTTCTGGAGAAAGGAGACCTTGTATCAGACTCCTAGGGGAAGTAAAGATTATCAATACCACCATTTTATTTCAAAAGAAAATCTTGTTCAGAATAGCTGGGATGGAGAGGACAGGATATTCAAAATAAAGTTAGATCAAGTTTATAGTAACTATTCTAATAAACTATAATGTAAAATTTGTATAAGAATCATGAAATAGCCATTATAAGGTATTTCAGATTATATATTTATGTAACCTTTTAAGAAAAAGTTATAGTTCTGCTGTGAGTTCTGTTAGGTTAATTTTTCTGCTGATTCTCTCAATGCCTGGTTATTATTTAACCACTACAGAGAGGGAGCAGTAACATGGATTGATATATATGTTTCACCTATTCAGCAAGTATTTTTAAACCTACTGTGTGCCACACAGACACTGTTCTAGACACTAGAAAACAATGATGAATGAAACAAATTTCAAGTCCTCTTGGAATATACATTCTAAAGAAGGAATCAAGTAAAAGAATAAAAATAATAAAATAATAATAAAAATATAAAATAACAACAACAAATAAGCATTTCCATTATTACTGTCATGACTGCTGTTATTACTAGTGGTGGTGATGGTATGTCTACGGAATGCCTGACTGGGAGAGTGGCAGTACAACGACCTCATCTCACACTATACTGGCTGCTACTCATTCTGCTTTAGCCACCCTGACCAGCTTAACGTTCCTTGAACACATCAAACACGTACTCCTGCCTTAGGGCCTTTGCAACAGCTGTTACCTTTTTGCTGGAAAGCTATTTCCCCAGATGGCTTTCCTCATCTCTCATGTATCGCCTTCTCAGTGATGATTACTCTGGTCATTTTATCTCAAATAACAACTCAGTATCTTCATCTCCCAGTGCTGAATCCCCCTTACTCTGCTCTATTTCTTTTACCCCATAGCATTTATTACCTCCAATCTACTATATAATTTATTTTTATTTTTTATTGTTAAATTTATTGGGGTGACACTAGTTAGTAAAAATAACATGGGTTCCAGGTGTACAATTCTACAGTGCATCATCCGTGTGTCGTATTACGTGTTCACCGCTCAGTGTCAGTTCTACTTTCATCACCATATATTGACTCCCCCTATTTTTATTTTGTATCTGTCTCCTAGTGAATATAATCTCTGTAAGGCTAGGGATTTTATTAATCTGAATTGTTTCCTGGATTAGTGAGAACATCTAGAACAGAACAAGCACAAAGCAGGCACTTGCTAAATATTTATCTGATGAGATGAGGTCAGGGAGAATTGGGAGCAAAGAAGTGACATGAGATGATTTAAGATTTAACGGAGTCATGGGCTGCTGTGCAGAGAGTAGTTTAAGGGGTTTTTGGGTGCAGTTGAAGAGACACTACTGAGAAAGTGATTGTATTATTATTAACAGGTGAAACCGTGGGATGAGCGCGGTGGGGGTGGAGGAGGTGAGAGGTGGTAGGATTTATCACATATGCAAATTGTATGCCACAATAAAATTATAATAAAATTGAGGGCTAAATAATACTGAAGTTTTATAATTACATCAGTAAATGGCATATGTCACCTAAGCAACTTATGCATAATTTAAATAACAATAGAGCTTTTAACAGATATCATGTCCGCAGATGTAAAATTGCATTCTTTAGACTAGTAATTTACATTAAAATGTGATTGAAAACTTAAAAGTAGAAAATGCATTTGTCTTTTCTATGAATAATCTGATAGAGAGAGTTGAAAACACGTCTTCAAAGAATGAACATGTAATGTCAATTTTTCAGAATCTTTAATGTTCTTTATTGCATTTGAAATAGAAGGAATTTTTAAACAAATGTACAATTCAGTTGTTAAAACAACCATCAAATAATGATGTGTGCCTCTTAAAAAAGAGCAGCAAAAATGTTTATATTGATTTCATTGGTGAAGCCCAGCAACACCGCCCCACTGGAAGGAAGCTACCTGAAACTGAGCCAGGAACCCAGACATTAGGAGGAAACTCTAACCAAAAATAAACATCATGTCCCAATGATGTACCAGAATCACGCTTATCTTAACAAAGCAAGTTCCTTAGAACCAAACCCCAGTGCTAATTTACTCCAATATTAGACAAAATTCTAACATATTCATCTTCAGAATACTAAAAGTAAGAAAGTAGATGTAAGATAGGTTATTAGAGATCATCTCAGGGACTATAGCAACAAGACAAAGCCATGGTATTTGAGGGAGTAAAAAATTATATTTGTGTGTATATAAAAATATATATATATTAAAAAACTAAAAGTACTTAAAAGCTATAGCACTTTAGAATTTTGTTTTGCCTGAACCATGCTACAGCTTCTAAAAGTATTGCCACATGACTGTACAGGGCACTGATCAGGGTTCTTATCTAAGATTCACCTATTTACAAATGATTCAATTATGTTCAGTACACTCTGTTGTGAAAGGCCATGGAGTCCCCAGGACATTTTTAAAAGATTTCTCTGAGAAATTACTAAAGTTTAAATGGTCTTGCAATTGGAGTACTTTCAACTTTAGCTATGTAAAAAAATATTAAGTTTAATAGTGCATTGCTTGATGATGTCAGATAAATGAATTTTTCTAAGTTGTAACCTTTAGAATTAAAACTACATATTCTAAGAAAATATGAAACTCTTTGAATATTGCACGCAGTTATGTTTACTACCTGGTGCTTACTATTTCTTACATGCAAAAAAAAAGGGGAAAAAAGTGTCAAGAGAATGAACAATGAGACTGAAAATTAAACTTAAAAACGTAGTGTGCTGGCTTACTGTGGGAAGTATTATAGGGTCAGTGGCCTGCTACTTTAGGCACTGCAAAAATTTAGGCTCAAATCCAGCCTTACACTCTGTAATTAGAAAGAACATCACTCCTTTCAGTCTCCAGCCAAGTACGATTGTGGTCTGTTTCATGAGGTTCTCGCTGAAATTTGCACGGCGATCTGTCACATAAGACACTATGGTAGGGGGCATAGACCTCTGTCGGTTCCAATACAGGGAAAGACTGACAGTAGCTTTCAACTGACTAGTCTTATTTCTTCAAGGAGTATCTGTAGACTACTTTATACAAGGCATTTCTGTAAAAATAAAAATATACTGACAATAAATATTTTTAAGCTATAAAATATGTCAGACATTGCTTCCTTAGTGGGGATTCAGTGAGATTCCAGGAAGATCATCCAGGGACTCTAGAGGGCTTGTGAGCATGCTGACATTATATGCCACCGTGTGGATATCTTTTTTTTTTTTTTTTTCAGGGAAAGAATCCAAAGCTTTCATTCTATTTTTAAAATGTCTATGATACTCTTCTCCCCAAAAATGATTGTTTTAGAAATATTTAAACCAGTTTTCAAGTATAGTACAAATAAAAGAAAATGTTCAGCATGCTTCCAAGCCATTTTTAAGGACAATGGAAGTCCACATATCTCAGCACTTCTCTTTCTCTGACACATCTTCTAATTAAATATTATCCAGATGGCCTAGGCCTCACAGTCGGTTTAGGAGAATGGATTAATGACACCCTTTGAAACGAACTTCTTGAGTCAAATCTGAACTCAGCCACTAACTGGCTAGATGAGCTGCATTAAGTATGTTAACCCCTCAGAGCCTCAGTTTCCTTATCTGAAAAATGAGACCAATCCTCATACCTGCAGCCTGGGGATGAAGTGAGGGTTGAGGAGATCGTGCAAGTAAAGTGCTTAGCACAGTTCCAGATGCTGGCCCTGCCTGAAGTATTTCATCAGCACTACTTCTGATGGGTTTTAATGAGTCACTAATAAAATCCTTAATTTGGAATATTTTTTATAATATAAATAGCTATCTAGTGGTTTTTTCATTATAGGAAAAATTATCACATTTTAAACTCACCTTTATCAAACACTATCAAAATTAAAGCCTTAGATACCTGTATTGAGATGCTTCATATCTGAATTCATTGTTTCGTTAAAAATTTTATAGGTGAACACTTTCCCACTGTGATTCTTCAATTTGTTTTTCACCCTGTGACTAAAGGACCAATTTAAGCTATCAATTAATGCACAATAAACCCATTAAAACATCACACTAGTTTTTAGGCCACCATATAAAATTGAAAATGTATCTGAATAAACATAAATAAATGTGTTGGGTTTACACGCCAAAGAAATACCAAACACATATAGTTTTATGGGCTACTTCTCTTTCCTTACCAGGGTAAGAACAATAAAAACTAACAAGTTTGTTTTAAATGTGGCTCTTTTTTTCCACAGCTCTTGTTGTGAGATTTCTGACCAAACGATTCATCTGGGAGTATGACCCCACCCTCGGTAGGTCAAACCGTGTTTTCTCTTCCTTTCCAAAGTTTATACCTCATAAGAAAGAATGACATTTTCTGTTGCAACATTTTAAGCACCTTGCAAAAGTTTTGGAAGTGCTTTATCAAATCATGCAAAGAATTCCTCTAAGAGGCTAAACATGTGTTTCATGCTGTCTGTGCTTAGAAACCTGAAAATTTTTAACGCATAAATGAAGAGATTGGGTCCAGCCAGAGACAAGAAGTGGGTAAGACATGGTATTCTTCCATTAGGAAATGTAGCATCACTCTAATGGGAGAAACAGGATACAACAGACATGGCTACTTTGATGTGGGTTAGCATGGCATGCTGAGGAGAATAGAGTAAGATAAAACTTGTATATAAATGATTTTGGAAAAATGTATAAATAAATGGTGTTTCTTCCCCTCTTTTCTCCAGTGGATCGGATTTTAAGCCTATTTAAAAATACAAAAGAAGAAGCCAAAAATAGATGTCTGTGGATCTTGAAAGTAACAATAATGTTGATGTATGAAGTGTTCATCACATGTATTTTTCATAGACCAAAACAGAGTATTTATTAGACATATATTTAGTTATCATCTTCAAAATAACATTGAAAATCTAAAGCTTCAGAGTTTACTCTGAATGAAGCCTTTGAGTATTTGTTTGCTTTGCTTCAAGACTCCAGTTGGTTTTGTAAAGGGCAACACTTTGCAATCAAGAGGGAGACGGAAAGACATAACACATACCTCAGTTCACTTTGAAGCATGCTATCCCCAGCTGGCCTTACTCAGAATAATGAAATGGGCAAAAATCATATCTGGGTGGTTTTTTGTTGTTGTTATTGCCTATGTTCAGTTTAAAAGTGTCTCCCTTCACTGCTTTCACTTATTCATTCAACAAATGTTTGTTGAATGCCTCCTTTGTGTCAGATTTTTCTAGATGCTCAGGATAAATCAATAGTCAGAAAAAGAAAGCTTTGGCTTTTTTTTTTCTTTTGAGCTTGCAGTCTAGTAAAGAAAAAGGAGACAATCAACCAAAAATATTTACTACATTAAATAGTAATAAGTACTGGAAAGAGAACTGATTCTGGGTGATAAACACATAATACAACACATAGATGCTGTATTGTAGAATAGTACACCTGGGACCTATGTAAGTTTTACTAACCAGTGTCACCCCAATAAATTTAACAATGAAAAAATAGTGATAAGTACTAGGAAGGAAAATTGAACAGAGAAAGGGATAGAGTGGTTTTATTACTTATTTTTAACTTTTTAATCTATCTGGGACCTATTTTAGTGAGAAGTACAAGGTGAAGATCCAACATTTTTCCCAAATACTTGACCAATTATCTGCCTATTATTCCCCATCTTTCCCTACTACTTCCAGTGCTGCCTTTTATATAGTCCTCCCTCTGTATCCACAAGGTATTAGTTTCCTTATATAAAATGACATACTATAATATTTGCAAATAACTTACCCACACTCTCCCATATACTTTAATAATCTCTACATTGTTTATGATACCTAATTCAATGTAAATGCTATGTAAATAGTTGTTAAACTGTATTTTTAAGGAAATAATGACAAGAAAAATCTGTACATGTTCAGTACAGTCTCATAATATTACATAGTATACATCAACAACAATATAACATTTTTTTTCAAGTGTATTTGATATGCAGTTGGTTGAATCTATGGATGCAGAACCTGCAGATACAAAGGGCCAACTATATACTGGGCCATTAACACAAGGATGCAATACTAGATTTGCTTTGTATATCTTACACTAGTACCACACTCTTTTTATTACAGTATTCTCTTTAAAATACAGTGATACCCAGTACATAAAATCTTGTTTCTTTACTTTTTTTACAAAATTATCATGGCTACTATCTCCAGTTTATTTTTCAGGTCAATTTTTAAAACTCTATCATAGCATGATGTAATTTTTATTAGAATTGCATTAATATTATAAATTACTTTGAGAAGATTCACAACTTTATAACATCCATTAACTCTAAGAGAATAGTTTCGCTACAGTTATTAGTCTTTACTTCTCTGTTTTTGCTTTTAAGTAAGTTGTTTTTCAACATCAATAATTTTTAACATGTTTTTCATATAGCCACAATCTAATCTTAAGATAATATATTTAGATCTAAAAATATATTTGGTTTAAAAAAATCATTCATTATCTATGGTTTATTCCACCTAAGTAAAACTTACTCTCCTCTTATATTTCTATTATTTATATAACCTTGACAAAGTTCCTAAGACTCTTAAAATTTTATGGGAGTTCAGTAGAAAAACACTATTTTATTTAGTTAATGCCAGTACATTTCAATGAAAGATGAAACTTATAAAAATGATTTCATAAAAATTTTGAATTCTCTCTAAATATGTTCCAGTAACTATTACTATTTTTTAATGTCTTAGGTGAACCATTTTCCCTTTTGTTTTATTCATTCTAAAAAAACAACTGTTATAAATAGAACTCTGCCTGTATCAGTTATTTGTAATGCAAGCCATCTTCACTAAGAATAATGAAACTTTATTGAGTGACCTTGTACTGTATTGCTTAAAAATTCAGCTGCTAAGCAACAAGAGTGGTAATTTAGACTTCAGGAATATCAGATACATGACTCAACTCTCAGGTGAGTGTTTCATAACTCATGCTGGAATTGTGTGTGCTTGTATGTGTGCACACATGTCCTGGAAGTCACCAATGTTCTAGGCTAGGGGATTTCCCAATCCATTTGACCCAAGAGTAGTTAGCATTCCCTGGACTTCATACTACCACAGAGTTTCAAATTCACCACCAAAAGGGAAAGCTACATTGAAAAGCAAAGTTGAGTATTTGCAAAAAGTAGTCTTAAATTCTGAATTCAGTGCCTTCATTAGAAACATGGGGCAGTTTTTTCAACCTGTAACAGAATTATTGTTCTATGAAAAGCTGAAGACCATGAACAACAATCAACATATTAACAAAAATTAGAATATTCACTGCTCTGAAATAATTCTGTGGAGGAAATATTTGCTCCTATAGCAGCAAGTGATTCCCAAATTGATAGATTTCAAGACTCAATGCTTTTATTTTTGCCTTTGTTATGGAGTGTGTGTGTGTGTGTTGATGGAGAGGTTATTAATAGCATAAGATTTACAATTAAGGATGTATAACAGATGTCACCCCAATAAGTCTAACAATAAAAATTGAAAAAAAAAAAGATGTAAGCAAGGGGCAGAGGGTAAGGAAGAACTAAACATATTCATTCTACAGGCACTTGTGTTTCCTAAGAGAAGGAAGTATTTTTAACATTCAAGAATTTTGAAGGATATTATCAAAAAAAAAAAGTTCAGTCATTTACATTAAATAATTTTAGTTTTTCTTAATTTTCTTTAAATTTCACTGTGGATCAGTGAAATCTTGGTCAGAGGCCAGAGCTGGTCTATAAATAGCATTTGAAAATCACCACTGCCGCCTGTAAGATTTGAGACTTAGACCATCTAACCAGGAAAACTCTTTCATGGTGGTGCCAACAATGTGTTCTGATTAGATCCCAAAAGAGAACTGAATCTCTCTGAGAGTCATATTACCCTTTGAAAATACTGAGCATGGCAAAAGCTTAGATTGTATTCAATTGTGCACATGCGTACGTGCGTACATGCGTGCGTGTGTGTTGGGGGCATTGGGAGAGAAAGAGATTGAATTTCAGCACCTACCACTACTACTGCCACATAGGAGGCAGAGAGCATCTATCTGGTTAAGAAAGACTCAGATGAGAGTGAGGGTAGGAACTGGGAGACATACTGGACCCAATGATGATTTTATTTGTGATTGGTTCTTCCTGCCTGCATTGCATACAATTCCCTCTCCTTGGAAAGGCTCAAGCAAAGGGAGGGACACACTCAGAGCAAATTCTCTCAAACTGTAAAATAGGTACTAAAGCAAAAGTGCTTAACCAACTCAAAGAACTATTTAATATTGATGCAGCCAGGAACTTTGAGGTCGTCATTTGACAAATAAGAAAACAAATTTAATAAAGTAAATTTGTCCATGATTATGTGGCTAGTCTGTGGTTAGACCAGCAATAGAACTCAAGTCAGTGCAATTTCCACTCCAGCACAAATCAACATTACTAAATGCTGCTGTTACTGTATTGACCAAATGTCCGTATTAATACGTTGAAATTTACAAAAAAATTAAATTAGTAAAAGGGTTAACCATTAACAACATTCCTTTGAGCATCAACTTCTCTTAGAATATACAAAATATACTTCTGTTTATAAAAATGTTACTGAATGTAGGTTTTAAATCATGTATCTCTCATATACTTACTTGTACAGTGAAATTCAGGTATAATTTTTAATATGCCTAATGCCAACTTGACACTAATACTGGTCTTACACACAGTATGTAATATTTTGGTTCATTTAGAAGTATCCCTTAAACAATAATCCCCTACCCTTCATAAAAAAACGAGAGTCAAAATGACCATTTTCTGTATAGGAAGAGCAAAATGAAAAGTGTTTCTACCCTCCAAATACATTTTCTCTAATGTTTTAAAATGAATAGTATAGTCCCAAAAAGTACCTGATACATTTTCCAGAATTATCTTTAGAAAAGTAACACATGAATGTGCACCATGTTGCCTCTGCAGGCAACAGTCCCCCTGCTTTCCATGTAGTCAGGGGTTCCTAACGAGGGACAGAGGAGACTCAAAGAGAAAATCCTGAAAATGGCATGAAACCAGTGCTTCACTTAGATGAAATCCCGTCTGCCACCCGCGGCTGTGTCTGTGGCAGACATTCTCTCATTTCCTGCATTTCATCGTTTTCATTTCAGTTAACAAACAGCCAAAGAATCACACAGCTTCATACAATTCTCATTATATTCTATTTCCCCCTACTGCGGCCTTCTGTGGTTGAAATACATATCCTATTTATCATGGAAGCAACAGAGAGAAATGTCCCTGTCTGTCAGACTTTTGGTGCAAAGAGCTGGAATAGAGCCCAGGACTCTGTTTTCCAGGCCCCAGAGCTGATGCCAGTCCTTCCAAAAGGGAAAAAAGCACAAAGGTCACTACAGAACACTGGAGGGAGAAAGGAAAGGGGCGTGGATTCTAGCACGTGGGCTGCCTGGGCCTCTCCTCCTCAAGCTGAACTCTGAAGATGAAAAAGAAAATAAATGAGAGAACACTTACGGATTAGTACTTGCTGTAAAAATGGTATTTTAGAGCATTAAATCACACAAAACAATAATCTCCCACTCAACATAAAAAAGTCAGGGATGGAATGTTCTAGAATTGAGAATCATTATACACACCATGTATGGATTCCATATTTCAGGAGAAAGAATAATGTAAAATATACTTATTAAAATATAATGAACATAATCTCATTTTTAAAATTTTAATTTGCAGAAGACACTTAAGCAGGGTGCCATGCCTGTAGCCATGACTGTTGAACACAGAGTGCGGATGACGAGAAGCAGGCTAGGTTATGCTGCTTGGTTAAGCCTCCTTTCTGCAGTTTGTATTGATATTTTGAGTAGATTATGTTTATAGCAAAGGACATGCAACTGTATTCAAAAAAGAACTGTAAAATAGTTGATGAGATGAAGAAATGAAAGTCAGAAACACGAGACAGGAAAAAAATAAAACGACAGCACTGGCTTGCTGGCCACGCAGAGACACTTCGGTTTGTTGATGGGCTGGCGATTCGAGTAGGGTGGGCGCGAATAATTGAGTTAGCACTCACGTTAATCACACTGCTCCGTTCCTGGCACCATGTCTCATGTATGTGAAACGTTTGTTTCACTTTATTTTTCCCGCATCCCCTGTTCTGACACCATAGCCCTCCTCTTCCCCATAGGTATGTAATGTACCGTATTTTGCCAAGTATAATGCACACTTTTTTGCCCAAATTGTGAGAGAAAAATAAAGATGTGCATTATACATGTGTAGTACTAATTTCATATCTATATAAATGTTCTTAATTATTTTTTATGCTTATGGGTTAAAAGTGTAACTCTAGAAATCAATAATGATATCTGTATGCAAAATAATATCCTGGAATATGATAATCATATTTTTATCTACAAAATTTTTATACAAAAAGTTTCACGTACCTTGTATCTGTGCTTGTGTTTTGTATATTTGTTACATAAAATATTGTACCATAATATGTTAAAAAATAAATGCAAAAATATTTTTATAATACAAAAACCAAGTACCTAAATATAAACAAATAAAATTTTGAATTAAAAAATTAAAATGAAAGATTGGGCCAAAAAATGTGGGTGCATATTATACAAAGGAGCGCATTATGCACTGCAAAACATGGTCATTTGTTTGATACTTACCACAATGGTTAAAAGCCAAAATTCCTAAAACCAGTCTTTCTGGGTTTCAATCTGAACTCTACCACTTACCATTGTGTGACCTTCAGCAAGTTATTTAATACTGTTGTGCCTCAGTTTCCTCATGTAAAATAGGGCTAATGGTAATGCATACATACTTCATGACGTATTTGTGAGGGTTCAATGCGTTAACATGAGTGAATTATTTAGAATAATTTTGTTTGAATGGTAAACGGCATGTGCTAGCTAATATATGTATATTTGAAAAGTGTTTTTTATGTGTATGCCTGTATTTTAAATTTATATAAATTTCATTTTGCTACCTACAGAGGTAATCGTGTGATTTTTTCCCCTTTAGTCTTCTAATGTGTTAAATTGCAGTGATAGATTTTAACATTCTTTGCATTCCTGAAGTGAACTCTACTTCACTATGGTCATGATATACTTTTCTTTTTATTACTGTTGAATTCAATTGGATAATATTTTGTTTATAATTTTTAATCTATGTTTAAGAATTAAATTAGCCTACAATTTTCTTCTCTTTTTTTCTCTTATTACTCTTGTAATACTTCTTATTAGAGTCATCATAATGCCCCATAAAAGGAATTAGGTAGCTTACCATTTTCAATTTTCTAGACTTGTTTCATGTTTAATAGAAATCTCCTATAAAGCCGATTGGATGCGGTCGCTTTTTGTGATAATGAGAGATTTACAAATAGCGTTTAAATTTTTTACTGACTATGATCTAGTTATGTGTTCTATTTCTTATTGCTCCAATCTATGCCTTTTTTTTCTCCCAGAATTTATCAGGGTTTGAAATTTGTCGGTATATAGTTCATAATATTTTATTTTTATTTTATCAGAATATGTAGTTATTCCCTTTTTCTGTGCTAAATTTTGACTGATTGTACCTTTTCTTAATTTGCTGTTAATATTGCCAGATATTTACCTCTCCCCTCATCTTTGTTTTACTCTTTCATGCAGCATGCTTTGATTTCGTTAACCTTACCTGATTTTTCTGCTATTTTCTCCTTTACTTCTGTCCTCCTATCTTCTTGGTTGTATTCCATTTTCTTTTTCTAATTTGTTTAGTTGAATACTTAACTCTCTTTTTCTCTACTCTTTCTTTTTATCATGTCATCTTCGGAATAAGATAAGTACATTAAACCCTCTCTCTCTCTCCAACTCCTTTATGATCTATTGGTATTATTTACAATTGTAATTCTGGATTACTTTTTCTTTTCTTTTCTTTTTTTATGTTTTACTCTCATTTATTTATTCATTTTTATTGTTAGACTTATTGGGGTGACATTGCTTAACAAGAACTACATAGGTTCCAGGTGTACAATTCCACAGTGCATCGTTTATGTGTGGACCCTGGATTGCTTTTGATGTCATTTTATTGTGCTGTTTCCCTTCATGGAGATCTTGAATAAGTTTTGTTGGTGAGAAGTCCAATGTTAATGAGTCATTTCTTTTGTTTTCATTCAGTGATGTGCTTTTTTTCCCTCGACCCTTTTAAATTTTCCTCTTTGTCATTGATACCCATACATTTTGCTGTGATGGGTTGAGATATGGGACTTCTTTCTTCATGTTTCCTGCTAGTGTTTTTGATAAGAAGTTTTTCAATGACTCTCATCCTGGGAAATGCTGCTATTACAACTTCAAATGTTTTTGGCCCTTTACATATTCTATTCTTTCTTTGAGGTTCATTTTATAAGAGATAACATGACTATTTCTTTTAGATATATCTCTTATATTTTACTTTTATTATACATTTGCCTTCTTATCATTTACTGATACTTTCTGGGAGAGTTCCTCAACTTACCCTTCATCAATTCAGTCAATCATCTGTTGAGCTCTTTATTCCAATTGTTCTAGCTTTTATATAGAGCAGTACCAGTTGGCCTTTATTTTAACCTCTGGTTTCCATTTCATGTGGTGAGGGGACACTCAGAGCCACCTAAAGCTGTTGTGCCTGCTGCGGTCTCAGTAGGGCATGGGGACCATTCTGATATTAATCTACCAGCCTCTAGCTGGTACTGAACTATCATCATGTTTCTACCTTGAAGAGGAAACATGAGCAAAAGAACTCTGCTTTGTCCCATCTCCTCTCCATGCTGTCCAGCCCTCCTCTACTTTTCTCACCAACTCCCAAACACTGGGGTCCAACCACATTCTACTGCCACAGGGGTTTCTGGTAGCTTTACATGGTCATGTGTTATATGGATAGCCATCTACCTCTTTTGAATGTCTCTTACATTTCCAGGGTTAAGGTCTGGAAAGAAATTAGAAGCTCTTGTTTATGTGTCAACTTGTCAAAGTAATTAACAGTGATTTCCAGAAACTGGGGGTTTAGGAGTATCAGGGCAGAATGCATTTTGTGGGCATGACTTCCTCATTTTAGGATATGAAGGCGTGATTTTAAGATAAAGCGACCATCAAGAAGCTGGCTTCTCAGAAGAACATGAGCCAAGAGACTTTCCCATACTATACCCTGAAAGTCTGTGGTTCTTATGTTAGAACCTGTTACTTCCAGGGGCTCTAAGAACATAAAGATGGTTCATTTTTGCACATGCATCTTTCCTTCCTAGTGTGCACATTCCCTTGTTACAAAATTAGACGTACTTGATTAATTTGTAATTTTAAGGATAAAATCAAACCATGCACTTACTTACCCTTTTATCTTTTTTAAAAATTTTATTTATTTGTTTGTTTGTTTGTTTGTTTGTTCCTCATTCCTCAGAATCAACCTACCGACACCAAGCAACCATCGATGATGAAGTTGTCACCATGGAGATACTAGATACTGCTGGTCAGGTGAATAAGAAAGGCAGCTAAAATATTTTCTGGATCAAATAAAAATGAGACATGCATAGTATGAACAGAAGACACTTTCGTACAATTAACTCATGATGCCTAAAGACGTTTTCCTTTAATTATCTGGGTATCTATATAGATCAGCATATTTCCAATAGCCTATGTGTGCATCCTTATGCAAATTGCCCAGTACTTCTGGGGGTTTTGAAAATACCATAATATTCACATGATACCATCTAGAATATGATTGCCTGTGCTTGCTTCAGCAGCACATATACTAGAATATGATTGCCCACCTTTATTTGGGGGGATTACAAAAGATTGGTAGATTTTCATGGTTAAAAGTGTTTTGAAATGCTGTGATAAATTTAAACAGGTATCTTTACTGGAAAAGTTCTCAGAGGCTTTAATATGCTTATGTGTAAGGTGAATCCTTAAGGGATTTAGTATATATTATATTTCAAACGTATATGATGTCAGAATCTTTTTTTTTTCAGAAGAAATCTCTCTTGTAATTTTCTTTTCAGACCTCACCATATCCTATTGAAAATTTGAGCCATATTATTGAACAATAACAATTTTTTAAAAAAGAAAACTAATATAAATTTAAGTTCTGAGATTGCAAATGGGTTCATAAATAGATTTAATTCCCAAGGATCGGAATGACCACTAGGAATGACAATTAAGAAGTGAAAGGGTTCCATGTTGCTTTTCAGTGGACTAAGACACCAAGAAGGCTTGAATTCGAATATTTAATTCAAGAAATGTTTTTGTAACTAATTACACCCTTTTCTTTCTCATCACCACCTCTTTCCTATATATGTTCTCACCTACTCAGAACTGATTGCACAGACAGGCAACAGGGAAATACTGGCCTGCAAAGGTCACGTGAGCCCATGAAGCAATGCATTTCCAAATTGCACATACTACTTCTAGGAAGGAGTGATCATTCACTTTGAAAACCACTGCAAATGAGTTTCTATAATTATTGGGAATGCATCATATTTGGGAGATATTGAGATAGGGGGGGAAATGCCAAAAGCTCCCAGTTTTGAGTTTGACTATCTATACAAGTTTTTACTGTTTTTCTGCCTCTGGTGACTAATTCTCTAATATCTGAAGAGAGAGGAGATTAAAACAAACAAAAAATCAAAACGATTTCATTAAAATGTGCCTGTAATTCTGATTTCTAAAAGATGGGGTAAGGTCTACTTGTCTGTTACCTGTCAGCTGATTATTTAATTGTGATGAAAAGTCTCAGAGGCAATGTGCTCCACTAAGGTGATAATTTCTTTGTAGTTCTTTTTATTCAAGATTTAATGATGTGGCAAGAAAAAGTTAAAAGCAGAAAGTTAAGGTCTATACAGTGAGAAAATTTTCAGTTCCCTGTGAGAGAGATGGCTTCTATTCCAAACTGAAAGTAAGGTTGTACTAGCAGATTATCAAGAAATTTAATGACACTGAATGTAAGGAATAGCAATTAAGTGACCACTATTAGCATTAGCAGCATCTACATGTTGTGATTACCTCCATGTCTCCGAATGGCCTTTCTTTTTTTTTCCCAACAGGAAGACACCATTCAGAAGGAGGGACACATGCGATGGGGGGAAGGCTTTGTGCTGGTCTATGACATTACTGACCGAGGAAGCTTTGAAGAAGTGCTACCATTGAAGAACATCCTGGATGAGATCAAAAAGCCCAAGAATGTGACTCTCATCTTGGTTGGAAACAAAGCTGACTTGGACCACTCCAGACAGGTTAGTACAGAAGAAGGGGAGAAGCTGGCCACAGAGCTGGCGTGTGCTTTTTATGAGTGTTCTGCTTGCACCGGAGAAGGGAACATCACTGAAATATTCTATGAGCTGTGTCGGGAGGTTCGTCGGAGGAGGATGGTCCAGGGCAAGACGAGGCGACGCAGCTCCACCACGCACGTCAAGCAAGCCATTAACAAGATGCTCACCAAAATCAGTAGTTAGGTAGCTCTGTCCTTGTGAAGGCTCTGCCTAACAAGAAGGGCCCAAGGTGGGTCAGGTAATTGCAAACACTTTCGTGCCCCCCACTTTTTTATCTCCCCAAATAAAAGAAAATGCTCCATTCCTTGCTCTGGTTCTGGGAAAGGTCTGGGCTTCCTCTTGGTCCCAGCCTCCTGTGTGTTGAGAAGTTATGCAATTTCAGTGCTGACCATTATGCCTTTCCCTGCTTGAATAAGATACACTTTATTGCAGCTTGAATGTGTAATCACCAGAGATTCTGAAATGGCTGGGTTCATATTAAGCTACGAGAGGGGCATCTTTACCTTGCTTCAATAGGTTGCAATCTTTTCAAAGACATTTTAAAATTCCATTTCTTGTCAAAGACTGCAAATGATCACCTTAATAGTCTAAGATAATAGAAAATACAGTAAAAACACAGGAAGAGTAGCTGAAATATTGGAGCAGGGAATAGAGCCCTGGTTCCTATTTGAAGCAAAGATCTTTTTTCTGAATTATCCTAAATTATCTAGTTTTTCTTTAGCCATTATTTTGTTCTTATGCTCGAATATGTTCTCACAAGTTTTTCCATTGAGTAAGAGAGTTCCATTTCAATTTAAGTTGGTTCTCTCAATCATCAATTGATCATCGCACCCTAATTCTTCTGTAGCTCCAATGAGATTGAATTATAAGAGAGGCAGCAATATTCCTCAATTCAGTTCCTACTGGTCCATTTCTCACTGAGCCCAGGGTGATGTAAAGACATTAAAAATCTTTTCACCAAACCCTGACTTTACTGAATGCTAACAGAGTATTTATAGTTAGAGGTGTCTGATTCATTTCTCTCTCTGCTTATCATCTTAGCAGAAAGACAACAGCCCCAAAAGCAGGAACATTAAGAATGAAGCTTAACTATCCTTATGTTGGGGAAAAATTAGCCTCTGATTCATTAAGTTGTTTGCATGACTGCTAACATTTTGGGTAAATTAATTCACTTAGGAGAATTCAGAAAAGAATAGGTAATTAAAGTTTACTATACCTGAATAAATGTGTATAAAACAGATTCTTATATTGTGAAAATATAACTAATAAAACTTTATGATTCTTTTTTCCTTATTATGCCATCATATATCAAGATTTAGGCACTTTATTTTAGGGGAAAATATATATCTTTTACATATGTGTGTATTTATAAATGCATAAATATATGTGTAAAATTTTGGAAGAGTTGGAGGCTTTACTTCACCAATGCACTTGGACAATTTGATGTAACTATTTTATGTGAATATAATAAAAAGCATAATTTACACATTCTGTCACATTAAGGTGGTCTTTTTTGTGGTAACATGAAATGTTCATAATTTTAGGAGAAAATTGAGGGGACAATGGAAATGCAGAATTGATGAATCAATGAATGTAGTAGAAAAAAATAAGCTCCTGTTTATAATTATAGCTACTATTTTTGAGTGCTTAGGTGTTATTTTAGGCACTTTATGCATTACCTCACCCACTCCTCACAATAACCATATGCAGGAAATAATATTATGATTATAATTGTAGGGATGAAGGTATTGAGCCACAAGGAAAAACAAGTTTCACAGCTATTTAATAGTTAGAGCCAGAATTTAACTCAGAAAGCCAAATTCAGACCCTAGAGCCCATAATGATATCCACAGAATGTTAGCAAACTGAGATACTTGTTTTTGAGCTGTGGGGATGAAAACACTGGAAGAAGAAAATTTAGGAAAGACTTGCTTCATTTATGCTTCCATTCAAGCATTCACAAGTATTTATGCATAAATTAGACCTATAACTTGAAACAAGTTAGTCCATTTGATTGTGTCTAAGCTGAACTTTAAAGAATATATAGAAGTTATTCGGGGGGAAAAAATAAGATGGTGACAATATTCTAGGCAAAAGGAATAGCATGAAACCAAAATGTTGAGACACAAAAGAAGATGGTTAAGTGTAATAATTAAAAGCAGTTTAGAGAGCTACATTTATCATTCTTCAGGGAAGAGAAGGGAAGGGATAAGAGAAGGAGGGAATTACAAGAAAGAAAAAGAAAAAATGGCCAACAACTGTCCTAAATTTAAGTAACTATATATTAAAAGACCAAATAGGTAACTTAACTGTGATTACTTTTCAGTATTGTCCATTTAGACAGGGCAGGGAAAATGAAAGCAGAGTAAGATTATTTTTTAAATGTTGACATCTTCTAGAGTCATAGTCTTTTATTTTCTCATACCTGCACTTGGGGATGAAGCTAATCCAGTTTCTATGAAAAGCAAGCCCCTGAAGAGACATAATGAAATACCTGGGTGTCATCTTGAGTCAAACACTAAGTGAATTTCATAGTCACCAACACCAGCAACTTTTCTAAATGGGTACAAAACCAGACCGGTTAAAAATCATTGAACTACTGGCTTAAGTCCCAACTGATAATTACAGAAGAACATGAGATTGCACAAATATAAATTAGTTATTCCTTCATGCTCCAGGCTGCTCCACATATGAAGGGTATAAACAGCTGTGTTTTTTTTTAAACATTATTTTAATACTGGAAACCTGTGTGTTCTTTATTAATAATGATGGGCTGTTATCACCACATTACCACTACCAGTGTTTGCAGTTTCTAGTTGCTTTCCTTTTCTTTGAAGTTTTTGAGGACTTTATTTCTAAATGTTGTGTTTTGTACTCATACACCTCACAACACTGAGGAAAGGAGTCCATCATTCAGGACTTCACTTTTAAATAATGTATGTAATGCTTACACCTACACAAATAAACACATCTTAGGTTCTCAGTATAATACTAACCAAGTTTTTTATTAAAACAATCTATGCCCACTTTGAGGATAATAAGTAGTTTGATCCAGTTTATTCAGTTCATTGGGTTACATTTAATCAGAGTAAACTTGAATGTAGTTGTCCTGAGCTAATAACCTATTGGGAAATTCTGAGGAAAAAAAAAACTGGCATAAATCTTTTCTCCATAGGTTTGAAATGCTATATTTAGCAAGTTCTATATTCCCACATATATGGTTTTATTTTTGTATTATACTACCTGATTTTTAAATGCTTATTATAAAGCTATACTAATCAAAATAGCATGGTGTTATTGTAAAAATGAACATAAAGATCTATGGAACAGAATAGAAAGACCCCAGGCAAAAACCACACTTATATGGTCAATTGATTTTTGACAAAAGCACCGAAAAAATTCAATGGGAAAAGAATATTTTTTTCAACAAATAATCCTGGAATGATTTTATATCCATTTTTAAAACAAATAAACATCAACTCATACTTCACATCATATACAAAAATCTAAATGAATCATTGATATAAATATAAAAGCTGAAACTATAAAACTTCCATAAGAAAACAGAAGAAAGTCTTTGTGACCTTCCCTTCAGTAAGGACCTCTTAGAACACAATAGGTACAAATAAAAGCAAAATTAAATTTTTACCATTTAAAAAAGCTAAGAAAATGTAACGGCAAGCCAGACTGGGAGAAAAATATGTAGAAAATACGTATCTCATCAAGAATGCATATCCAGAATATATAATAAATGAACTCTTAGAATGCAACAAGATAAAAAATATGGTTAAAATATTGCACAGAAGTTTTTAGTGTTAATAGGTAATTCACCAAAGAAAATACACAAATAGAAAATAATTACCTGAAAAGATGCACAGCATCATTAGACATCAAAGAAATACAAGTTAAAACCACAATGTATTACCAGTACATACACAGTAGAGTGGTTAAAATTTAAAAAGACAGACAATACACATGTTGGTGAGGATGTCTATATCCGGGAACTCTCATACATGACCCCTGGGAACGCAAAATGATAGAGTCGTTTTGTAAAACAGTCTGACAGCTCATTATAAAGTTAAACATATATTTAACATACATCTCAGCAACCCTGTTTCCAAGTATGTCCTGAGACAAATGAAAACCTATGCTCACATAAAGAATTGTCTGCTAGCATTTACAGTAGCTTTATTCACAACTGGCCAAAAACTGGCAACTCAATTTTCTATCAATGGGTGAATGATGAAACAAATTATGATGTATCTTCACCATGATATATAACTAAACAATAAAAAAGGCAAACTCTTGAATGATTCTCAAAGCATTATGCTAAGTAAAAGAAACCAGACACAAGATACTACATATGACAATATTCCAACTCTACAAAATTCTGTAAATGGAAAATAATAGTAAAGCAGATCTGTAGTCAATAGAATCTGAAGATAACAGGTAGAAATCAACCACGGAGTGGCTCAAGGAAATAAAAATCTCCTATATTGTGATTTTTGTGGGAGTTACATGTCTACATTTATTTCCTAAAACTCATCAGTTTATGAAATTAAAAATTAGTTTATTTATTGTATGTAAATTAAATCTTAAAAATCCTGATTAGAAAAAGAAACATCTGTCATTTGGGAATTCAGCAAGAAGGGCAAGTCAAAGAAAACCATCCTGAAATATGTTTAAAACAAATGTGGAACATCTCAGAAAAAGTTTTAAATTTGCGTCTTTTCTACTCTTAATAAAGTAGCACTGTTTTATTTTAAAATAATCACTTAAATTCTCTATGCTTTTGTACAGTTTCAGGCTCCCTGGCTGAAGTATGAGGGGGACCCAAAAACCCCAAAATTTAGTTATAAAAAATTGTGTATTTATTCTCACATGTTTGAACTTCAATCACCTTCAAAGTTCTCTGATGCAATCCACCTATCAAGATGCTTTTCCCACTGCTCAGGACAGTTTTCGAACTCATCCATTTTGATGCCTTTTAGTGTTTCTGCAGTTTTGCTCCACCTTTTCCACATGGGCAAACACTTTGAGGACTTTTTTCATCTGAGGAAACAAAGAAAAAGTCTCTTGGGGAGAGATTGGGCGAATAGAGAGGGTGGGGCATGGGGTCATGCTGTTTTTAGTCAAAAACTGCTAAACACTCAGTGCAAGGAGGGCAGGTACATTGTCATGGTGGAAGAATCAGTCATCTGTTTGCCACAACTTAGGACGTTTCTTCCATAAATCATGATGCAACCTTTTCAAAACTTCCAGGTAAAAGCTTTGGTTGAACGTTTGACCTGGAGGAACAAATTCTGAGAGCACAATCCCTTCCATATCAAAGAAAGGTCATTTGGGTCTTGGCGGGGTCCTCCCTCCCACCTCCAGTCAATGAAGATCCATTGCAAGTGAATGTATCATTTCGTTCTCTTGTGAATCCAAAACCTTTTATTTTTCCTTAGGAAGCAGGAATGAGTGCTTGGGCTCTTTGAGTCTGAAAGCGTGGGTATGTGCTTGTGTCATTCTACTCCTTACATGTTTTATGACAGAAGAAAATAATTTCCTTTATTCTATGAAAGAGTATTTTTAAGAATAAAAACCTCACTGTTGAGGAATCCAGTGAAGTGCTTGATGGTGCTATTTTGCTGTTCCTTTATGATTTATGAGATCCTATTAACATTGCCATAAAAACTTTTGCTCTCTCCTACTCTTCTCCCTCTCACTGCTTAGGGAAGCGAAGGGCTCATTGGGAAAAGCAAGGTAGGACACTAAAACAAATGCAAGCTATTGATTACTTCTATTTCCAGGGCTTCTGAGTCAATCTATTTGCTGGTAGTGTCCAATTTTAATTTATGCTTCTAATATTTGTAAATTGGATTTTTGGAATGTTGAATATAATTTTGCTGGAAAACAAAGTTGTACATCATATTTAGGTTTTCCAGCTAGTCGACAGTAAGCTGTTTAACCCACAACACAGCCCTTTTCTTCATGAGGAATACATTAAACACAGCATTCCAAAAAGGGCAAATATATTCAGCATCTTCTCTCCATCTTTATCTCTCCCATGTATATGCTCCCACCCCATCCCTTGGACCTGCTTTGGGGAGAGGGGCAAATTGAGAATTTTTAAAAAGAGGCTGATTGATAACACAAACACGTGTAACTGGTGACAATTCAGATAACCTAGAAAAGTGAAAGAAAATATTTTATGTAGACTGGAGGAAGAATTTTTTAGAAAAGAAGCAGGCATACACAGATACAATTGATAGAAGATGAGTTCCTATACACTTCCTGTAACTACAACACAGACAAAAGAAACTTGGTGATTGTCTAATCCACCAGCATTTTCTGAAGTAATGTTTTGAGTCTATATGAGTGCTACTGGTTATCTTCTTAAAAAAAAAAAAAAGGAGGGGGAAAATTCTTTTGAAAATGATTTTGGGAAACAGGGATTCACACCAGAAAAGTGGTTTTCATAACTGCATGACTTCTTTACACTTCATCGTGCTAATGGGGGTTGTATGTCAGAAAGAGGGTTTTAGAAACACAGTGTTGTCTACTCTCTTGGCTATGGTGATGGACCTCACAGAACTAATGTTCTGGGAACCATATTTTAGGAAATAATGTTTTCATCTTAGCTTCAAAGACTTTCTTCTCCATCACCAAGGCTTGCCTTGAATAACACCAGTGATGAAGAGTTCTTCGTTCTTCAGTGGTTTCTGTGGTAGGATATGCTATCGTTTGAGTAGAGCTGCTCAATAAAAATATAATGTGAGCCACGTATGAAAGTTAAAGTTGTCTACTTTAAATTTATTAGATTACTATTAATTGGTTAAATTAAAATTGTTGAAATTAAAATGGTTTACATTTAAAGTAGAAATACACAGAGGTGTTTTAATGTTTTATTTAATCCAATATATCTAAGATTATATCATTGCAACATGTAAATATAAAAATTATTAATTCATGAGATATGTCACACTTTTTTTTACTAAATCTTTGAAATCTGATGTGTACTTTACACTTACAGTGCATCTCATTTGGATCAATCGTTGTTTCCAGAGCTCAATAGCTACATGTGGCCAGTGGCTACTGTATTGAATGATTCAGCTTAGCATCTTTTAAGACTAAATTCCCCTTTATTTTGAACAAATCCAGTCACTAAAAAATTGAAATTAGAATCTTGAATTGTAGATATGAACGTAGTCTTAGAAATCACTTAACCCAATCCTCTCAACTCCATAGCAAAATAATGAAATGGCAATGGGATTGGAGTACAGGTCTCTTGATGACTGGGTTACATTCTCCTGGCCCCTGATATACTATACTGTTTTAAAATTAAGATGTTAGGATTGAATTTATGAAAATAATTGTTAGCATTACCTTAAAAAACAAAAATTACAGAATTCTGCTTAAAAATCGGCCACCTCCAGAACATTCAATACACATTTTTTTAAAAAATTCAGTTTGCAAACACATTTTCCAGACTTCATAAAGTAATGCCACCTGCTCCCTTTTAGTGCCAAGCTAAAAACAGGGCATGTTTTGTAGATTAAAGAGCAACGCTTGTCTGTTGCTGCATTGTCTCTGTATGAAGTATTTAAGTCAGCACTATAAACATATAATAAACTCAGCTACCACAACCCAATTTGTAATGTGCTAGTCTTCCATTTCTCTTAGGAGAAAGGACATCCAGTGTTCATTTATCTGCTCCCCTTTTGTCCCTAAGCCAAACAAATTACAACTTGAATTTTAAAATTCACTTTGCTAGTTTTTCTAGCCAATATATTCTATCAGACCTTGGAAAAAAATAGAAATAAGAAAATTGAGATTTAATTATTTATACAACCTTTTCCAAACAACTATTTTTCTATGGAAATTTGGGACATTTTACATCCATATTGACTTTGTTGCAAAAAAAGTGGGTCTACAATTTGCTACTTTAGTTTTATTACTGTAATTCCTCATTAATGGTAAATCCCATGCACCAAGTCAACGAGAGCATTACCTAAAAGCTTTTACAGGAGACAAAGAATACAATCAAAGGATATGTGAGAACACAACAGGAAAGGCACTCTCTATCCATCCAGGTTTCTCAGGGACAATGACCAAAAAACAAGAATGGAAACAACAACAACAAAAAACAAATAAGACACGAACTGCTGGGATTGTCTTCCCAGTTGAAATTAATTAACAGTGAATCCACATCTCATCTCCAGGCACCACTTTGGCTAGAAACAATCCATTAAAATCACCACTCAGAGTGGGGAACAGAAATTATGCTGGACAAATGTAGGATGCATAGTTGTATTCTGGGAAGAAATCTTCCCATTCAAGGTCAACCCATTTTTCTCTTCACTCTCAAGAAAAGTGTCACCCATGTTGTCTTCCTTCTCAAAATGGCTGCCCTTCCACTGGGAAGGGTCATAGCATGGGTCGCTCAGGTCTCCTAACCTCTTTCTCTTTTCAGTAGTGTAATGGGAAACATATTGTTTGCCTTGAAACCTAGCTTCCTCCCTGTTCTCTTTAGGGTCTTGCTGGTTCTCCTGCTCCTGCTACTACCCTTGGGCTTCTTCTGAATACCCTCACTAAACTTATTTTAAAAATCAGTAATATTTTCTTTACTCAATGTTTAATTTATTTGACTTTTGTGAACTTAATAAATACTCACAAAGGCACTCGACCATCTAGTCTTCTTTTTGTTACTTGAGCTCCCTGAACTTGTCCAGGATACCTTCTTCTATCACAGGGATTCTCGGAAACTCGAGCCCAATGGCTCATGAAGGAGTATGATGTAGTGTACTTTCACCTTTCACAATGGAGTCTTCCAAATAAATATTGCCTATTATTTAACAAACTTGTTGCTTTGGCACTGAAGAAATACATGACCTGTGTCAGTACATTTTCAGTCATAGCTGACAAAAGCTAGTCAATCTGCTATAAGCATGATTGGAAAGTTCAGGGATAAAGGCTTCAGGTATACGTGGATCCATGGAATTAAATCACAATAGGATTCTGTCTCTATTCTGTCTCTAAAACAGGAAAATAACAAAACAAACAAAAACAAAAACAAAAACAAAAACAAAACAACAGTGGCTGCTCAACACAGAGAAAAGAGTTTTTGGTTAAAATTTCTTCTGGGAAAATATTCATAGACCTTGAGGGTCCTGATGTGGGTATTAGATCAATCCTTAGACCATTCAGGAGTTTAGGTATTGTAATTTCTCAAGACCACATTTGCTGTCAACACTTCTGGCTAGCGAGACCAGTTTCACCAAGATAATATGCAGTACTTTTTCCTATAAACAAAGAATGTCTCTACTTCTAGCAGAATGGGGATCTAATACTGTGCCATTACCAGCTGGTACGTAAGGACCCTACTCTCCAATCTTTGTGGATGGATTGGGGCATGCTGGTATTTCCTGGCTTTGGAAGAGATTCCCCTATAAGATCTGAAGTTGTATGTCACCATCAGCAGTGCTCAGCTCCCTTTAAAAGAATCCAGAAATTCTTCTGAAAGTTGTTTCTGGGATCACTCTGTTCTCACCAAAAGAATTATCTCAAGGACCATCCTTGGGTTGTCATCCATAATTCTTCTTCTATTCCCACTATTTTGTCCCTAGAAAAATAAGATCTTTTTTTGATTCTCTGTGTAAATTTTATTCGTCCACTGATCTCATTGTTAGCTCTTACTTTTTGTGATTTTTGAATCAAAGCCTCTGGATACTGTGTTTAGCTGTCTGGATTCTCTTCCTTAGCAAGTTATGTAACTAGCAGTTTCTTCATTTCATCTTAAAATCACTTTTTACTTATAATTCGTATCTCTCTGCCCACCTAGATAAGTTGTAAATTTTCTTTTACTCCAGTTCTGACATATCTTATCTTTATAAAATTCACAATGTTGTTTATAATTTAAAATATGCTTGTAGACTTCTGCTTTAATTTTTTCATATATAAAGAACTCTATATTCACATATTATAAGATCTATGTGGAAAATCATCTTTACATTCACAGTCCTCTTTCTAGATGAAGTTTATATTTCCAGTTACATTTACAACTGGAGAAATAGCTTACCTGTGATTATGCTGCTACCTATATCTGGAATACTATTTGTGTACCTGTCCCTTTATATAATACCTTCAAGTGTTTATACTCAAGAGTCAATTTTTAGAAAAGTATTTTAAGAAAATAAAAAATGCAGCAAAGACTTAATATTAGAGATGTTAATCACACTGTTAAGTCTTATCACAAAAAACAAAAAGCAAGCAAACAAAACCACACACACACGCATACACACACACACACACACACACACACACACACACCAGCAGACACATATCCTTATAAGAGATTTGTTTAAAATTATAATATGGGTGAATATATTTTACATGGACAGTGCAATATTATTGACAAAGTTTTAAAATACATGGGGAGGTGCTTATGACCTTTTTTAAAAAAAGATAAATGGAAAATAAATTATACAGGTAAATCTCAGCCATGAGATATGTAAAATATGTAAGAACGAAGCATTTAAAGAAAGACAAATAAAAGGTTAGTGTCATCTTTTACTGGATTATGGAGCACAAGTTTTGGTCTGTGAAATAACCTGCACATGCATAACTTTAGGATAAGAAAAATAAACTATAGATGGGAATTAAAAATAAACACTACCTAAAATTAAAGATTTAGCTTAAATACCACTTCTCAGTGAAACTTCCACTGACCTTTCTCCTTTTCCTCTTTGTTTTCACACATTACTTGTCTAATAATGATAACTTTTTAACTTGTATTGTGGTGACTTATGTTTTTGTCAGTCTCATGAACCAGACCATCACTCATTTAATTGTAGGAGTCATGCCTTGTTCTGATTTTTGTTTCAATAGACCCAAGGACAGAGTCTTCTAAAACCTTGGTATCATTTGCAGTAGTTGCATTAAATTGAAAGTATAAGAATTATAGTTCTTCTCCTTTTTAGTACTACAACTTCTACTTTCTATATTAATGAGCTTCTGAAGATATAGGTAGAGACTTAAAAAAAAAAAATCAAACCAGCATTGACATCAGCTACCTGGATATGTTTAATCTCTGGATGAATATTGCCATTGTTTACAGAAAAGAATGGGGGATGGGATGTGGGAGAAACAACGTATCAGAACCGGAATTATAACCCAATGACCAAGCAAAAATTTAAAATTTGGAAACATGTAATCGGTGACCTTTGTCTAAGATAAAAATGTCCCTTTTTATTTGACGTGTCTACATCCACTTGGTCACAATCAAGGCTTGCTTTTCATCCCTGATTCTATGAAAAGTTGTGACTTTGGAGCCAAGGTCCAGCCCAAGTGTCCAGCTAGTAAAAGTAGTTGTTTCCATGGAACCCAAAATAACCCAGTTGTTAAGACTTTTAAAATCTGAGGTTAGCAAATTGATCTGTGGTCTTGCTTTGCCTAAAATATGACCTTAACATGAACTCTGAGTAGTTGAATATGGACACAACCAACTCATATTGCAGGTTTTGAACTGCCAGGCGTCTGCAATACGCGGTTTGTCTTACGTCTCTCTCCCTTTCCCTATTTAAATCTGCTCTTTATTTCAGTGTCTCTTTCACTCTCTGTTTTTCTCTTCCTCTCTCTCTCCCTCTCAGTCTCTCTCAATATCTGCTGTATCGTAATCCTCGCCCACCACAGTTTGCTATACAGCAAATGAATACTTTGGTAACTAAAACCTAATTCCAAAATAATCACTTCTTAATTGTATTTTTTAACACTGTATTTTAAAGTGAATACGTATTGTAATAATACTTTTTAAAACCCCCTTTCTCCTTTTTACTCCTGCTGTATTTCCTCTGGCACATTTCTGCTCAAATCTTCCTTCCAAAAAAACACCTCCTCACCCCTCCTCCTCCCATTTGCCTAGTTCTCCAGGTTCTATATTATAAAAGCTCAAAGAACAAATCTAAAAGTGACAGACTTTTCTTTTGATAAGCAATAAAGTGAAAGAAACTGATAATAAAAAGAAAGAAAGAGGAAACCATCTTTAGTGGGGAGGAAGAGGGGAGACACTGGGGACATGGTTTATATTTTTAATTTGCTCACCATGTTTGTTTCTTATAAATACCTTTGGGTCTGCACAAAGAAAAGGAAAAACTCATTTTCACTAATTGTTAACAATCTAAGCTACGTTCCTTTCCCATTTTCTTCATATAAGCCATTTGGAAAGCTGAAGACAAAATATAACCAAAGTTTTAAAATATCAAGAGCTTCATGTGTGCCAGACATTGTGAAAATGCATTGCATACATTATTTTATTTAACCCTCAAATTAAACCTATAAGTGATTTATAACCACCATTTGACAGGTGAAAAAATAAAGGTAAAACTTCCCCAAGTACACTCAGTTAGTAAATAGCAAAGCAAGGGTTAAACCCCGATAGCTCTCACTGTGAAACCCAAATTCTGAAGTACTGTTTTATATTGTATGAATATAATAAAGTACAGGTTTCTACATGCCTATTAGAAAAGAGTAACATACCAAGACAAAAGTTGATGTGTACCCCCAAATTATATCATCCGTTTATCTTAGAACAAGTTCAGTAAGTATGACTTTAGGGAATCTTAGAAAATGGCATTAATCTCAAGTTTAGCATCATGTATTAAATTTTTACACAAACCACTCTAGGTGAGGGCAGTGATGGTCATATCTCCATTTTATTGTTAAAGAATTGGCTCAGAGAAAATGTATCCAGGGATACTGTGGTAGGCAGAATAATGAATGGCCTTCATTGCTGTGAACCTGCGAACATGTCACCTTACTTGGCAAAAGGTACCTGGCAGATGCAATTAAGTAGAGGACCTTGAGATAGAAAAAGTATCCTGGATTGTCCAACTAGTCCCATCTAATCACGTGGGTTCTTAAAAGCAGAGACTTCCCTGGCTGAAGTCAGAGAAAGCAGGGTGACAACAACATAAATAAGGTAAGAGAGATGTCACCTAGACCCACCATTGCTGGCTTTGAGGACAGAGGAAGGGAACCAAGAGACAAGAAATGCAAGCAGCTTCTAACAGCTGGAAAAACAAAAACAAAAACAAAAAACGAGGAAATGCATTTTCCCTGGAGCCTCCAGAAATGAATGCAGCCCACTGACACCCTGATATTAGCTCAATGAGACCCAAATCAAACTTCTGACCTCCAGAATCAATAAATTAGTGCTTTTTTAAGCCACTAAGTAATGTGTTGCAGCAGCCATAGGAAATGAATACACGGATGAAGTAATAAGTGGCAGAGGAAGGGCTAGAACTTATTTTTACTAATATTTGAGTACTACTATCTGTCACTATATTAATCACTTCAAATATTATGATAATATATAAAAATAGCCTATGAGATAGATATGATCCTTATTTTTCAGACAAGAAAAGTAAGACTTGGAACAGTTAAATTGCTCTACTATCACTACTAGTCAAAAGAGCTGCCTTTGCTATTGACAATTCCAGAATCTCATACTGCTTCATAGCTCTGACTTCTAATAAAGAGTGCCTTTAAGACTTAGCCTTAAAGTTATTGGCACAATTATGAACAGCAGAAAGTTTGTTACAAACATTCCCAAGTGCACAGTGCTTTTAAGTAGCTGAGAGATCCTCTGAAGTAGGACTTCTAAATCCTGCATATCATTATGAGCTGAATTGTGTCCCCCTCAAAAAAACTCATGCATTGAAGTGTTAACCCCAATACCTCAAAATGTGACTATTTGCAAGCAGGGCCTTTAAAGGGGAAATAAGCTAAACTGAGGTCATTGAAGATGCAGGGGATAAGCCATTTTGGCCAGTGTCCTTAACAGAAGAGGAGATTAGGAGACAGGCAATAGATAGAAGGATGACCATGTGAAAATCTAGCAAGAAGGTGGCCATTCACAAGCCAAGGAGAGAGACTTCAGAAGAAAACAAGCCAAAAGACACCTTAATCTCAGAATTCTAGACTCCAGAACTATACAAAAATAAATGTCTGTTGTTTAAACCCCCCAGTCTGTGGTACTTTGTTATTGCAGCCCCAGCAAACTAATAATACTCATTCCATTCCCAGAAACAAGTCTTATCCTCATCCTCCAGAGATAGATTTAATTGGTCTGGGCGGGATTTATGTACCCCGTTCATGTTTGTTTGTTTCTATTTAGAACAATTCTGTTTGTAGAGAATATAGAGCTGGTTCATAAAGATTAACAGATTTTTAACAGATGAAGAATCATCATCTCCGATAATTCAGGTGTATTCACAAAGCTGGTAACTGGCTTTATCTAGTTTCCATGCAAATATTTCTACTGAGAATTATTATATATTGGAGCCATAGAAGGTGCTTACATCAGGAAAATTGTGCTAGCTTCAGAGCTGAGAGCCCAGTCTGAGTTCTGACTTTGCTCCTGTCTGCATGAGCTTTATTTAGTCTGCCTAATTTTTCTGGTTCTCCACTCCCTTCAGTGCTGTTCTCTCACCTTTTCTTGAGAGTTCAAACGATAAGAGGTCTTTAGTAATAGACTGCTTATGGCTGTTCTAAAATCATTGAACACAACCTCAAAATGTCCTACGTTGAATTTCACAGCAAGGAAAGCTCGCTTCCTTCAATGAGAAAATGAGTATTTTCTAATTCCCCTTCTTGCCTAAAATTCTATAAATAGGAAGTAAGTATTCCCTGAATGCTCCAAGAACACATTATTTTAGTAGCTTTTTATGACAATTGCATGTATGAAAAAGTGCTACTTGCTAACCTGGCATGGGTAAATGGAAAAAGAAAAACTACTACTTCTAAGAAGAGACAGTAAGGAAACTAGAGGCTGCCACTCCGCTGATGCCAAATTCTTTGCCTGGTCAAGTTTAGCTACTGTCATCCTGCCAGGAGCATGAAGGCAAAGATTACAATTGTTCCATGCACTTCAATGTTTTAGTACTTTCCTGAGGGAAAGGGGCTTTTAGAAATTCCCGGAATGTACTTACTTGTTTTCCAATTAAATCTTTATCCTTAAGAAAGACAATTATAAAATTGGTAGTTATTTGGATTTTTCAAAATGGTGATATTTAATGCCAGCCCCTTCAATCACAATTTCTTCCAACACTCTCTGAGCATTAGTTACTTCACTCACTCTCTTCTTCCCTCTCTGTTTCTAAGCCCAGAATTTCCAGAAAGTAACTTCATTCCATGCAGAGCAAAATGGCCTCTGCCTCTGAAAAACAGACTCATAAATAAAAAGAAGGTTCTTTATTGGGCCATTTGTTTAATTGCAGTGCAAATTTGGCAGTGGTTTGTTGAAGCATTTGGCATCAGTTCTCCTGAAAGGTTGACATTTGGCACATAAACACTGAGCATGGGCATCGTGTTCATCATTTGGGGGCCCAAAGAGCAAGCACATTCTAGTTGCTACCTCTTAAATGCCTTTAAAATTTTATAAATCATACCTTCTGCATCACAATCATATATCCTATTTATTGTGAACCTACGTTTGTATAATTGTCTTGTGTTTCTTTACTGAACTTTAAATTATTTCTTTATATACTCTAGGCTGGGGCTTAAGACAGTACTAACCAAGTTGGTGCTAAATAGTTCATTTACTTGAAACCAGAAAAGTGCTTGTCAAAATATAATTTTTTAACAAAATATGACATTTGTTGATACTGTGAGGTAGTATCTATGACTTAAAGAGATGATGAACAGAAGGAGATAAAAATAACCTTAATAAATAATGAACAGCAGAGGGAAGACCCCTTTCATTGGGAAACGTTCTGCTCTTCCTTACATTATAGACCCTCTTATCTATAAATATCACCCATAGCAATTTCTTTCTTTTTCTTGAATAATTCAGCACTACAAAGAGCAATATTAATAATTCAAAATGTAGTTACTGTAATTTCAAATCATTTTTTCCAGATAGATAAACAATCAATCATACATTTCCAATCATTGAGCTGGTCACCTAGATGCCACATCTTGTCTTTTGTGTCCATTATACTTGCAGTGTGACTCTTGATTACCCTTTTTGAATCAGAGGCTAATTATTTGCTGACATAAATGCCTGTTGCTATCTCAATGTTTTAGAAACAGTAAGTATAGAGGAAATCAGAAAATGTTTACAACTTTCTTTAATATACATACAAAAAATAGTCTTTTAAATGTGGTCGACATTTGCTAATAAATAAGTTGACCATGTTTACCATTCATACTGAAGCAGTTAGGAGCAAAAGACAGCATTATTAATAAATTTATCAAGAAATAGGCATAAATAAGACTGTCCCAGGCAAAATGATATGTATGGTCATTCTACTCCTCAATACACTTTTGCCATAATATCACGGAAAAGTGATTTATGACTGAAAGCATATAATTGCTCTGAGAGTACCATGATTTTTATTAGAATTTTGCTGTCTCTTGCTGTCCACATCATTTCCTCCTGCCTGCTAGAACGCAAATATCAGTCCAGTGTATAGAACTTACAAGGATGTAGAGCAGAAAACTCAAAATTAGAGTTGTCCAACACCACTGTGACTCCCTGACGTTGCACAAGTTTCTACTGTAAGGCATGCGAACTTTGCAGACATAGGATGCCAAACTTGGGACTCAAGTCCTTTCAAAACTCTAACCCACACCAAACAGTAGAGGGAAAAACATAATCAATTTTAGACTCTATCAATCAATGTCAACCACTAAAAAAAACTTAACAAGCATCTAGATTAATGGCAAGAAAATAAAGTTGAAATGTTCACAATTAACTAAATTGCATCCGTTATCACCCTACAGAGAAGCTCAAAATTAATGGTTAAGCCTTTCTTACTCTTTCAAATTATGGGACTATTGCAAATTCACAAACCAACCTCTGCATAGGCACAGCCCCCCACCCCTGTCGAAGGCATTCTGACTGTAGTGAATTCAAACTTTTTGAGAAAGGAGTGCAATCAAAATATCTTTATCCCACATGGCTGAATTTAAAATACGAACTTTGCTTTATAACAGAAAAATAGACAGAGTTTAAAATGCTTTTGCTTCAGGACTTTGGGGAAGGGAAAAATTATTTCATTCATTTTGGTTGACTGTTCTATCCAAACTAAACGTGCACAGGCTTCAAGGGCTACAATGTTCTTTGGGTCCAGACAGAGAAGCCATGTTCTCCGTTGTCCTATGCAGCCTGTTCTCACATGATGTGGAAGGAAAGAGACTAGACCCTAATCTAAATAAGGCACATTCAATATCTTCATAGTAGGGAAGGCATACAAGACTGATCAAGGTCTATTTCTTGTTTTCATTACACTCAATATTAGTGTTACTTTCCCAGGGTCTGGCTGATGCTAGAATATTGTAACAAAAGTTTCTGGGGCAAAATGTTAATGAATCACTAGAGCTCAGTTAATATTCTTCATAAAAGACTTAAGTACTTTCACTTGTCTAGTCAAAAGAATTTTCATTTTAGAAAAACTGGGAAAAGCTTGCAGAATATGAATGTTGCCCTGCACCCCATCATGAGATGAAGCTCAAGTACAAATAGATTTCATGGTTTCACCAAAGGTTACACTGTGTGGGAGGCAGAGCTAAGGATGTACAATGTACCCTCTGCCTTGTTATGCTAGAGGACAGGGACGGGTATTTTAAGCAGTTCAAGAACAAAGTGTTCTTGCTGTGCTTTCTGAACAGAGCACTCTGTAGTAATGTTATCACCTGGATCAGCGGAGTCAGTGTCTCCTGGAAACTTGTTAGAAATGCAAAAGTCTTAGGCCCCACCCCAGATCTACTGAATCAGAAACTCTGTGTGGAACCCCCATGATCTGTTTTGATAAAGCCTCCAGCTAATACTGAAGCATAGTATAATCTTAAATCTCCAGGTCTAATTGTTTACCCGAACCAATAGTACCGGCAACACATTTAGAAGATTCCCATCCTGTCCCCAATTTTTAAAAAAAGACTGAAATCTGAGGACATCTGATCATTTATTGGTTCTAAAAGTTGTGGAAATAGCTTAAATTCATTAACTTATTCATTTCTTTCATTCAAACTGACCAACTATAAATGTCATCCTGTAAGTCACTTGTCTGTGTTTTAGAGATGAGAGAAGAAACAAGTATAAGATATGACTCCATCCTTGTGGAGCTCAACTATACCAAGAACATAAGAAATTGCAATTAACAATACTTTTTAGTAAATGCGACTCTTGTCTAGTTATGAACTGAGACTTTCCCTGACATCGGAATCAGGTAAAATATTCCAGAATTTCCCAAAGCCCATTGAAGTCTACAGCTCCTCCCAAGATGCCTGCATATTGTTCTTGTGGCCACATCTGTCTCCTGAGATCTGATCTGTCTTGGTTTTGATCCTCTGGTCTCGGTGTGAAACACAGTCTATTTCAAATTCTAAAGATCAAAGTAAAGCACAATACAGAACACTCATACAAATTATTTATGTATGCAGTCAGATTCAACTGAAGAGAGCGGGGTTATGAAAAAGGGTTCTATACTGAAGCCAGGCAAACAGACTCCAGCCATAGAAAGGGGTGTCCTACACCTAGGAAGTCTTTATAGTGCTCCTCTGAGTCTGCCACCATCCCTCACAGCACCCAGCCTCCCAGTCTCCTGAGTCCTCTCACCTCACTCTTATCCCTCATTTTACAAAGCAAACTTTCATTTGTTGTTTTTTATCTTCCAGCTTTCCAACTATGCCCAGGAGTTCCAGTTTTTAACCTTGAACAAGGTTTTCTCTGCTCTATAAACAAATAATGTTCTCTAAGAGATATATTTGTGCTAGATATTTATAATAAAATATGCAGCTCATAACCACAAAAAGGACACCCTCAAAATCTAGTTGGTGCTTCCAGGTAGGTCTTGCATGTGGCTCTCGGCAATCTTCGTTCCACAGACTTGAGTTCTAACCCCAGGGCTACTGAGGTCATGCACTGGGGTCCTGACCAGACTATCTAGATTGCCTGGGTCCCACTGGTCTGGGTGGTGGAGCTATATCCATCCAGACCAGGAGTTGCATGCATCCAGACCAGGCCTGGGCCACTGACTGAGGACCAGACTGCAGTTCTGTGATTCTGCAGAGGCCAGGTTAGAGCAAAACAAGGCTTCGTCACCTGGGTGAGATGACTCTCAATAACTCAGCAAAATGACCAACACAAAGGGAAGGAAGAGAGGCACCTGTTAGGTGTTCTCCAGGCCTTTCAGAAAAGATAGAGTTGTTCCTTTGGCCACATACATGCAAATACGCAAGAAAGGTGATATTGCAGACATCAAGGACAGGGGCACTGTTCAAAAAGGAATGCCCCACAAATGTTACCATGGCAAAACTGAAAGTCAACAATGTTAGCCAGCATGTGGTTGGCAGCATTGTAAATAAACAGGTTAAAGGCAAGATTCTTGCCAAGAACATGAATGTGTGTTTTGAGTATATTAAACACTCTAAGAGCTGAGGCAGCTTCCTGAAATGTGTGAAAGAAAATGATCAAAAAAGAAGGAAGCCAAAGAGAAAGTCACCTGGGTTCAACAGAAGCCCCAGCCTGTTCTGCCCAGGGAAGAACACTTTGTGAGAACCAATGGGAAGGAACTGAGCTGCTGAGAGCCACTCTCTATGAATTCATGGCATGATGGGTATAAAAAAAAAAAAGACCTCTGTACTGTTAAAAAGAAAGTTCGCTGGTGACTGGCAGAACAATTGTATTTGAGATATTAAAAGACTTCCAATCCAACATGAGTGATAAACATTTACTCAAGACAGTATTTACCAACTGTGTCCAGAGCACTGCGGTCTACACAGATGAATCAGACTCTGCCTTTGCGATTACAGAGCTTATGAACTACTGAGTATGTCTTAGGGAAGAATTTGGGAGAAAAAAAAATTTCCACCAATGTTGGGGAAATTGTTCTCAATTTTCTACAGCATAATAACAGAAATGCTTAGCTTAATACTATTTCAATAATTCCATAGCTTCAAAGAAGCTAATATGTAAGGCATAATCCTAAGAGAAAGTTTACAATCACAACTCTAAAGCTCTTCATAAGTGTTCTGTTGGTCTCAATGCTGTACAAAAATGGTACAAAGATTAATGAGACAGAGTTCTGCCCTCAGAGCTCACAGTCTACTAGAGGAAAAAAGCAAATTATTACATCTTATTGATACTGATGTAATATTGTATTCTGATAGAGGTAATTACAGATAAAAGACCTGATCCACACAGAGGATCAGTGTGAGAGAAACTTTAGGTTTTGTGGCAGAGAATGAACACTGGAACTGCATCTTGAAAACTAAGCAAAAATGCCAGCTTAATGTGATGGTTTTGAGGATCAAAGAAGAACAAATGTTTCAAGAAAGATCATGCAAAAAAACATGCATAATGAAAAGGTGGGCCATCTATCCTATCATGTACATTGGAAGCAAGTAATAGATACTTGTAGGCAAAGCTGGTTTGGCATAGAATTTTGTTATTGTTAAATGTAAATACAGAAGATCCTCAAATAACATAATTTTGTCCGATGTCTTTCATTATAATGTCAACGAACTGCCTGAAGAACTTAACTTGTTTACGGGGTCTGACAATTAAGTTCATGGACTTGCCACCGTATGTTTATGTTGGCAGCACTGTATGAACAACTCAGTAAGGTTTTATAACCTTATATATCAGTGTCTCAACTTGTGTTTGTGTCAACATGTGGCGGTGTCTTGCTGAGTGGCATTCATCATTGCTGTTATGTGTTTTTGTGTGCCATGGCAAGAATGTCAGAGTTTGAATTAGAGCAACTAACAAACATTAAATTTCTTTTTAAACTTGGCAAGAGTAGAAATGAAATCAGGAACATGTTAGTCTAAGTTTGTGAGGATAATGTCATGAAGAAAACGGCAGTGTACAAATGGAGTAAATGTTTTTCTGAGAGGAGAGAAAGCATCACTGATGAAAAGAGGTCAGGGAGGCCAAGTAAAAAAAAGAACTGACAAAAACATTGCAAAAATTGTGGAAATGTGAGTCAAAATCATCAGCTTACTGTGAGAAGCATAGCAGACCAAGTAAACAGCAACAGAGAAACAGTTAGGAAAATCTTAACTGAAAATCTTGGCATGAGAAAAGTGTGTGCAAAAATGGTTCCAAAGGAACTCACTGAACAGAAGCAAAGGAGTGAAGTTTGCCGAGACCTTTTGGACAGGCAAGACAATGTTTTGGGCTGTGTTATCACTGCTGATGAAACATGGATGTACCAATACCACCCTGAAACAAAGCACCAAAGTGTACAATGGAAGTCAGCCAATTCTCCATGACCAAAAAAGTTTCATCAGTACATATCAAGAATCAAAAAGATGTTACTAACCTTTTTTGATATCAGAGGAATTATTCATTATGAATTTGTACCAGTTAGACAGTCAACCAAGTTTACTATTTGGAAGTACTGAAAAGGCTGCATGAAAAAGTTAGACAAAAACTTCCTGAACTTTTCACCAACAACTCAAGTCTCCTGTATCATTACAATGCACCAGTTCACATGGCACCATCTGCGAGGGAATTTTTAACCAGTAAACAAATAACTATTGGAACACCCTCTCTACTCAACTGATCCAGCCCTCATTGAGTTTTTTTCTTTACCCATAAATAAAGGAAATATTGAAAGAAAGGCGTCTGATGACATTTTGGGACATGAAGTGTCATATGACAACAGCTCTGATGGCCATTCTGAAAAGGAGTTCCAAAATTGCTTTGAAGGGTGGACTAGGTGCTGGCATCATCAGTTCATAGCTTCCCAGGGGAGTACTTTGAAGGTGATCACAGTGATATTCAGCAGTAAGGTATGTGTTCTCTAGGATGAGTTCACAAACTTAATTGTCAGCCTGTTGTAAACTGGTTTGTTGTACATTATTTAACTTAAAATCAAAGATTCTACCTACGACACTAAGTGAGGACTTACTGTAGTTACTCATGAAAGTATATAGATATGTATGTCTACACTGGCTAACATAACCATAAATCTAGTATAAAGTGATTATAGCAAAATACATATAGGATTAATAAAACCTTCAGATGCTTTGGAAATTTGCTCCAATCAATTTTCTTTTAAAAACCTGTGAGAGAGATTTTGTCCTTGAATCATGCTGTCATTTACTTATACATTGTAAACTACACTTCTTCATAAAGTAAGAGGATTGCAAGGATCCTACTCGTTAAATTTTCATAGAAATAGTGAAGATCGTAAGTGTATGGAAAAAAGACTTAGCACTGTTATTTCTTTCTAGTCATTAGGGTTGTATTCTTGGGAGTCAAAGAGACATCAATTTCTTCTGTAGTTTTCAGAATGATCTAGATACAGCTCCGTTTGGGTTTGGATAATAACAGCAGACTGCACAACTAGCACTGACTCTTCTCATGTCCCAAACCACCTATTTTATGGTCACGCATGTATGTTTGTATTTGATGGAAAGCTGTTTTATTCCTAAACATTGTAGAGAAAATAAACACTGCTTTCTTGAAATAGTAAAAAACAGTGCAAACTACCAGCCATTTTTATTCATAATGAGTTAAACACAAATCCCTGTACATTCCTATTTCAATCTCAATTTATTCATTAGTCAAGTAAAAAAGTTAACATGCCAGAGCAGATAAATAACAGAAGGGCACTGGAGAAGGGCACAAGTGAGAGGCATTTTATGCTTTAAGATGATGAACACTTCTATTTAAGGGCCAGACATCATGACTGGGGTTTACGAAGTTTATTTCCTTTCCAAGTTCCATTACAATGGTCATCAGCTACTGGGCTTGTAATTATATTTTATATCTATAAATACATTTAACAAAAAAAATGACAATCTCACTTTCAGGATTGGTAAATGTTGCCATTCTGGTTCAAAATTGTTGTTATTTAAAACAAAATTAGGAAAGGAATAGGCTAGATTTGAAATCTAATGTATGAGCTGGATTTTTTCGGGACAGCTCTTGTATTTAGCATCTTTTTAAAGTATTCTTAAAATTTCATGAAGACCTATGTGAACTCAAATCATCACAGTGGTGACCAGCAAGATAATAGATACGTTTTGTGTGAAACAAAATACAAGATTGCATACCAGAAAGAATTTAAATCACCTACTTCTACATCCTTAGTTTCTGTAGAAGGAAACTGAGACCAGAAAGGGCATGTGACATTCCTAAAGTTCACAATGGTTGATTCAAAATGCTGGACGATTCCATAACAGAATCTTTGAGTTAGTATGCTCTGGTATACCCACATTAAGCTAGCATTAGTTTACAAACATTTGGGGTTAGCAGCAATGTTTAGCATTGCATTTATTCATGCATCTCTTTCTTTTCAATTCTTCAAAAGTCTCCAATGACAGTGTTACACAGGCATTTTGGAAAGGGGAGATTAACATACACAGGAAGAAGAGAATGAAGGTGATCATATCAAGTGTTCCTCACTTGTTTTCAGTAATCAATATCACCATAATACACTCTTCTAAACATTTCCATCAATTATTTTTTCAGTGTTTATAAGAATAATAATGCATCATATTATACTTCATTTTAAGGAATTAATTTTACATCTTCCCCCAAAGTCCAATACCTTTCTTTAAGTACCTTAAAGAGTTCTATAGAGTATTAAGGAAAGTAGAAGTATTAAGTAACCAAAACAATGTGGAATATATTGCATATGTTTCTTATTTCTAACAGCATTGTTTTTAAAAATAAAGATTTTGACTAACAGAGCAGAAATAAATAGCTAATACAATTCTACTTCAAACCATCTGGGAGGGTTACTTTTAGCAATAACTAAAATGCATCTGGTTATTGCTAACTGATTTGATTGAATTCATTTCAAGAACTATACAAAATCCCATGTGAATGGTAGATGGTAGTAATGTCAGCATCAGACACTCATCAATGTGTTACAACTTTTCTAGGAAAGAAACATCATTTTACATTATAGGGAATCAATTATCTTAATGAGTCCTTGTGATACCAATAAACCTATGACTGTAGTGTTGAGAGCTGATGTAACAACACTGGCTACAATCAATATCCCCCAAATTAACTTTGACAACAAAAGAAACATAAGAAACAGTCTTTTCAAATAGGACAATGAATACATGAATTTATAATTTATTTAACAATTCAAATGAAAGGTCAAGTCATGTCCTTGGGCCAGGAACTAGGAATGGCTATAGTTAGATAACAATTAAATAAGTGAATGAATGGGCAACTAATCTTGCAGTCATGGTAACCCATTTCTCTGTAGCCATTCTGAAAACAGATTTGTCTGAGGAAGTAAAAGCTCTCATTTTATTCATATAGGCTGAATTTCATATAAGAAAAAAACTTCACGGTAAGCAAAATAAGCCAGACAGAAAAATCCAAAAACGTATGACTTCACTCATATGCGGAATATAAAACTGAAAGCAACAAAGAAAAAATGAACAAACAAACAAAAAACCCATGGACACAATCAAAGTTTAATGTTTATTTGGGGACAAGTGGGGAGGGAATGGGAGAAGGGGAAGGAGGTGGGAGAGGAGGGACGGGGAGCTAAATATATGGTGATGGAAAGAGAATTCACACCAGGTGGTGAACTCATTATACAACAAGTTGACAATGCACTGTAGAATTGTATACCTGGAACCTATGTAATTCTTGCTAACAAATATCACCCCAGTAAATTTAACAATAAAAAAGGAAAGAAAAAAGAAAAAAACTGAGGCATAAACAAGCATTCGTTATTTTCAGTGTTTGCTGTTAAGAAAATGATATTTAAGATGTCTATAGTAATGATAAACATTTGATTAAATATTGTCCACTGTGGTTATTTTTATCAAAGCAATAAATAGGCATCCTCACTACAAAGTATAAAATTTTCAAACAAGGATCCCAAGCGATGTTTCTGAATCTGCTGACATTAGATGCAAATTTGTATGGCACTATGTCCACCTATAAAACAAAGCCTTCTGATTAGATTTAGAAAAGGCAAAATATGAAAGGTATAATAGATTTGGACATGCAGACAGGCCAGAGAGTAAAAGCAGTATACTTGAAACTAAGATAATATCGTATGTCAATTGTAATTAAAAAATAAAAAATACATAAAAAAAGAAAAAATGGTAAACCCTATTTTCTAATGTCATCTAAGCATATACTACATTTTTTCAAAAGTATATTTACTCTTATTGGTAACAAAGGTGAGAACTAGGCTGACCAGACAGACCACTTTAAATGGGACAGAAGACAACAGTCCTGTCCCATTTCAAATGGTATGTAGCGTCAGCCTAGTCTCACTGGGCTAAATTCAAAGTATCAGTAGGCTGATCCTCACACCATTTGAAAACGGGGCAGTACCATTGTTTTCTGTCTTATTTAAAAGTGTACATCTGGTCAACCTGGTGAAACCTGATAACTGCCCTAGCAATATATGAAATTCTGAGGCTATGAAGTTAGTAGAAGGATACTAAATATACAACTTAGAACAACTTTAGGATTTATTAAGATTCATGACAAGGATTCATAATAAGATTTGTACTATAGTTCCAAAGGCTCCCATCCCTTTCTCTTTTAAGTCAGTTTTAGTGGAACACTTAGCAAAGCAAAGATTTTTTTTAACTGAAAGATAAGCTACTTCTTGGAGTGGTGGGGGAGACATGAGACTAAAAAAAGGAAGAAAAGATGAAGAAAATAAAATCTATTGAAAAATCTGTAGCATCTCAGGAATATTCCAGTTGAGAAGAAAAAATTGAGGATCCAAAAGAGAGAATGAAGCTGCAAGGAAACTGCCAGAAAACAGTTTTCACATAGGAGAGACCCAAATTATCATGTTTCTTTTATATATAATGCAACTGAGGTTAAAAACCTTCTGTAACTTCCCCACAGTAATTTAGCTTAGTGCCTGAAATAAACCTACAACCATCACCACACACTCCTTATCTGAATGTGCTTTCAATCACACTGAGCAGAAGTTCCCTACTTTCTTAGTCCCCGAGACACGATGATGTCATGACCCTACTTCAGGACAGAAAAACCAAACAACCAGCTATCTCCTGAAGCACTTATTTTCCCCACCAGGGCCTTGTCTAACTATGATGGATAAAACTCTTGCAGGCAGAATTCCTTTGAAAGGGAAGTTTTCGTCCCGTGTACTTCATCCTACAAGGAGTAATCATATTTATGAGATGAGTGGAGATTCTAGAGCTATACAGAAAGATGTAGACATTCTGACCAGCCAGAGTGGAGAAACCTTGCTAAATACATGTAGGGCTAAAGTAATAGCTACTGTAGAAGCACTCTTGAAAAGCTTAAAAGCGAACTTCAAAAAGATTGAGCTGATATACTAGTACATTAATTGACTGCCAAAACAACTAAGGGTGATAAAATTCAGCTACAACTACATAGCATCCAGAATGTGCAATATACAATCAATTCTTAATGGGCAAATGAGCTAGAAAATGTGACTGATCACCAGGGGAAATAAAGTCACATATAACAAATGAAGCAAGATATTATAAATAGCAGACTGTGCCTTAAAAACATCTCTGATATAAATGATCTAGGATTTAAAGGAAAAAATTTGTTAATCCATTCAGATCACAAATGAACTTTCAGCAATAATAATAATAATAATAATAATAATAATAATAATAAATTTTAAAGACTGAAATCTCATGAACTCCAACAGAAATAAATTAGAATTCAATAAAAATAAAATCTCTCAAAATCCTTTGGGTTTAATTTGCTCGTCTAGGAAGTAGAAGGAAGAAAATAAAAAGCTGAAATCAATAAAATTAAAATAAACCAAACCAGACAGACTATGTAAAAATGAAAGCCAAATTGTTTCTTTGGAGAGATCAATAAAATTGGAAAACCCCTACAAGGGATTATCAAGGTGGAGGACAGAGAGAGAGAGAGAGAGAGAGAGAGAGAGAGAAGGAGGGCAGGGGAAGGGGAGGAAGAGGGAGAGGGAAAGAGAGAGGAAAAGGGAGAGAAAAAGAGAGAGGGCAAGAGGAGGAGGAGGAGGAAGTGAGGGGGGAGAAGACACAATTTACCAAAACCATAAATGAGAGGCGACATAACTGCAGGTGCCACAGATGTTAAAAGGATGACAAGAGCATATTAAAGATAACTTTGTGCCAATAAATTCAACAACTCAAATGAATTGCTTAAATTTCTTGAAAGACAAAACTTACCAAAATTTGAGACAATAGAAAATAGAAAATCTGCATAGACTTATTTCTATTAAGGTAACTGTAAAAAAAAAAAATAAAGTTTCACAAAGAAAACATCAGCCATAGATAACCTCCCCAGTGAATTATATCAAGTCATTAAGAAAGACGTAATACCAATTTTACGTCATGTCCTTCAGCAGAAGGGAGGAGGATGGGCTACTTCGCGGACTGCTTTGAGGCCACCGTAATTCCGATACCAAAACCTGACAAATGTATTACAAGAAGAGAAAACTGCAGGCTGATAGGTATCATGAGCATATATATGGAAAAATTCAGAACAATTTTAGCATATTGAATTTGACAATTTATAATAAAAATACAACGTAATGGCCAAATGATGTTTGTCCTAGCAAAGCAAAGTTGACTTCGTATTGGAAAATCATTGTTAAGTCAGCATAATAAGAGGTTAAAGGGAAAAACAGTATGATCATCTCGTCAGATACAGAAAGTATTTGACAAAATCATGCACCAGTCAGGATTAACATTCACAGCATAAAATTTCCTCAATCAGATAAGATATGTCTATTAAAAAACAAACAAACCCTATAGCTTACTTAATGGTGTAACACCAAACACTTTTTCCTTAAGATCAAGATTAAAGCAAGGATATCTGCTTTCATCATTTTTATTCAATACCATATAGGTCTCCTAAAGTGCAGTAAGGCAAGAAAAATCTATTTGCATATAGCATGATTTTTTTATGTAAAAATATCTGAGGTACTCTATGAAACAACTAAGTGAATTTATCAACTGCCCCATGCGAAGTCAAAATGCAAAATTAATTTATTTCTATTTACTTGCACCACACAATTAAAAAATAGTTTTAAAGTCTAAATGAGAATATAAAAGTGATTTATAAATGATGAGACAGTATATAATGTTATGATTTGTTACTGAGTTGAAAAACAGAAACCACCTCACAGGAGGGAAAAAAAAAATATATATATATATATACACACACACACACTTAGAACTTCAAATTAGAGGAACATTCCATAGAACAGTGACTAATTTCTGCTTTTTTAACATGAAAGGACATGAGAGATCTTAGATGAGAGGGAATATTTTAAAAAGCAAACTATAAACAGTCCTTTTAGTGTATGATCACAGAAAGAACTCTTATTTGTGCAATTAAAGCTGGTTGCCAAGGGAAATAGCAAACCTAAAAAGCCTTTGATATTAAAAGCCTGAAGATCAAGAATTTAAATCCCTGAGGTAGAACAGTTGACCCAAAATGAATCAGAGGAAAAAAAAATGCATACCAAACAAGAAAATGGAGGTAAAATCAGGACTAGATCAGTCTTACTCTCACTCATTTAAAATGTGCTCCATATGTGCAATAAATTCAAACATTGGAATACAATATATTTATTTTAATTATTTAAAGTTAGAAAATATGTATTTTAAATGTATAGTTCATAGAAGACAGACCGTCCATATGTTAACTAGTTCCACGTAACTCTTAACCTTAATTAGAATATCAACTTATGTTGCTAAAATGAAAGAGACAAGCCTGGTATCATCCTAAAGATGTTTTAATTATTGCCCTCAAACTTGGCTCGTTGAATTTGTAAAATAACTTTAGCACTTAAATTCACTTAGTCAATTTTATTTTAATGAGGACTCTTACTCAATTTCAATTCCAATTCTGACAAATGCATTGCTTAATTTTACTAGGACAGGAGGCAGTGGTTGACAATCCGTATGAAAATGGAGAGCGGAATCTTCGAGGTACTGCTCCCTTTTTTACCTTTCCTTGCTTTCTCCTTACAGTAACTATTTCTAAGTAAATACTAATGATAAATCCTACAAAAGTACATTATATATGTTTATGTACATCTAATTGATACCTAAATCTTGTTTTCTGATAGAGTAGTGATGTCAAGAGACATCTTTTGAATTCAGGAGACCAACAGCCATTGAATAAAAGATTCTAACGGAAATATCAGCCAACTTATTAAGTTAAAATAAGATAAATTATTAGAAGATGCCAAAAATCAATGGGACAAAACCCCCAATGAACGTCTTACAGAGCAAGGTGTCTTTGGAGAATTCCACTTGAGTATTAAATATTCTTAGGTTGACAATATAGCACAACTTACACTAAAGAAGGCTGACAAAAATAGCTGTCTTTCTTTTGTATATTTTCAGAACAATGAGATCTAATTCATCAAGTACATGGGAAAAAAACAAATAGGGGGTGTGTAAATCATCATAATGGATTAAATGGATTAAAAAATTAGAAATCTATAACCTTAATATTAATACCTACTATTTATTGATCACCTACAACTCACTTACATTTCACATACTTTATTACCTCTTTATGCTTGCCCTTAAGGAGTATTTTCATATTTTCTGTAAAGAAGAGAAACTGGCATTCAAAGTTTGAGTGACTTACTCAATGTTACATAACTACTAAAGGCCGAGGCAAGATTTCAATCTTAGGCAAACTTCAAGACCCATGGTTTGCTATTTGTGTTTTTTACATCCACAATTGAATTACGTTTTTAATCTATGGTGTTCACAGTCTTTTCTTTCCCCTCCCATAAACAATTCGTAGCCCCAAAGCAAAGCCAACCTATGATACCTTGGCTTAACCAGCCCTAATGGAGCCAGTCACCTGAATATGAAAGTATTTCGCATGTAGCTGAAACATCGCATGTAGCCAGATGACTAAAATGTTCTTCTACCTGCTTGTGAATATAATGGCTCCTAAAATATATTGCCCTATCTTTCAAATTAGGACAGCCTTAGCTTAAAGTTAAAATAAAAGTCCTAAGACCGCAAAAGACTGGTTAGACATAAAATCAACTGATATATTGTAAATTAAGTTATACCAAAATACAAATGCTTTGCAAAGGCTAAATTGAAACAAGAACAAATTTAGTTTGATGCCATTGTTAATTATTGACCCACGTTTTCACTTAAAATGTTTTGAATAATGACATTTGGTTGGAAGAGTCTCTCATAGCTGGATATGAGCTGGAACCTCAAAAGTTTGCAGATATTTTGTTAATTTCCTTCCATATTTGCACTTAATTGGCAACAACAAGAGATGGAAACAAACAGCATCGCTTTTGAAGAAACAAAAGGATAATTTAAATTTATACAGTGAGTAAGTTACTCTACCCATATTTTCTATTAAGTGAATATTGTTTTCATTCCAATATTATGGACACTAAATATTAGATCATTCCTCAAAGGAAAATATCCCTGTCCTTGCCTCCATTACAGTAGTAGGATCTAGCTAATATTGTTTGGTTCTTAGCAGTCTTGATGGTGTCATTTTTTAAGACGTAGCCATTATTTGCCTGATCCCATAGTGAGGCTTATATTAAACCAATCTGCCTTCAAAGAATTGTAGAAATAAGTGAAAACAGAAACTCTTTAAGTAAAGGAATCGTATGAGCAAAGATTAATTCAGGCCTCTCTCTCTCTCCCCTCCCCCTCCCTCTCCCTGTCTTTCTTTTTAATCTTTCCTTTCACTTAACTGAAATGTTCTAATATATTTGATGTTTTCATGTTTCCTAATGCTCCCTGGACAAAAAGTAATGTATTAATAACTTGCTTTAGATGAAAGTCTTTATCATTTTTCCCAAAAAGTAATTATTATAGTAAAGGAAGAGATATTGAGAACAGGAGGGAGAAGGGGGATATTCTTTGGACAGAGGAAAATGCTGTCTGGTGCCCTTCAAATCCTACAACATAAAACTCCACTGTGTGAGCCCAGTTCTGAACTAAAAGGGAATTTTCTACTGCAATTCTAAACTTTGCAGCTTATGTTTGAATATTAGACATATAACTACTTGGCTGACATTTAAACATATGGCTAACATATGCCAAATTTGTTTAAAGTTGAGTCCAAAAGTTCAAATGTGGAAGACTGAAAGTCCTTATTCATGTTTTCTTATTATATTCTCCTGAAGATACATCAGCGCCAACATGTCTGTGTGTGGCAGGGTAAGGGAAAGGGGGAGATGAAGGAGGGTTAAAGAGAAGAGAGAAAATCCTTCTTTGCTTTTCCTTCTTTCTCAGAAAATGGGGAAGCAAGGTAAAACACTGGCAGTCTTGCAGCAAAGCAAGTCTTTGTAACCAGGAGAATATGCATTTCAGATGACAGCTGAAAATAAGGACACAGTCTATCCAGAGCAATGTAGAACTACCACCATCCCATAAAGGAGTGAATATAACAGGGTGAATTTTTTTTAAATAAACAAATATGTAAAAGCCTGTCAAGGTTCAAGGTTTAGCAGTTTTATTTATCTTGCATAGTAGTAAATTTTCAGTGGTAGAAAAGCATATTAGAAAATTAAAATATAAGTTTAACTATAATTACATAATTTGTGTTGTTTGTGCATAGCAATTTTTAAAGGGCGGGAATTAATTATTTAACTCAGAACAATTCAAGAAAGTAGTTATTGATTGTCATCTTTAATTTAGAGAGAAAAGTACAGATGCACTGAGAAACTAAATGTTTTGACCAAATCAACCGTGCTGGAGAATGGTGGGGCCAGGATTCAGGCCAAGGCAATTTGGCTCCAGAATTCATATACTTCACCATACTGATACTTTGGGCTGCAAGGAGGGCTGAAGTGATTAAATCTCTGTTGCTATTACTTTGAAAGGGCAGAAAGTACGGTCCATCCTCAGAAATCTAAGGAGTATTTTAGTTTTCCCCTCTACCCAATTATTAGAAGTAGAAAGAGAAAAAGGAAATGACACTTAGGACTTCATACAAGGGAACCGTAGTTTATCAGCAAAGGGAAGGAGCTCGATGTGAGATAAAAAAAAATGAACATCATTGATGTGACAAAAACGCAAAAGTAGGTTGAAATGTAGTAAAAATGTAGCCTTCAGACTTCTACCACTACTAGAAAAGGATAATCCCAGCGATCAGTACTAACTGGGATTATAAACATTCAGTCACAAAAGTTAGTGTAAGAGATATGCTCTTGCAGGACATTATTAGAAGGAAAATCCAAAATGATTTTTGTGTTCGTGAATGAAATTTCTTCAGAAGGGCAAGTAAGTTTATAAATGGTTTTTCTTAAAAGGGATTTAAACTTGAACACAAACCTTTTCTCTAGTTGACGTATCTACTTAACTGTTTGTGGTGATACTTAATTTATTCTAGTGGCAATGTCTTTGTCCATTTCATTCCCATGTGACAATAACCTCACCATAAAACCTTTTCTTCAGGGCTTTTCTGTCAAACCATTCCTTTTCCTTGAAGTCTTATCTATCCTATGTCTTATCTTTGAAAATTACATCATTGAATATTTATACTGTCTTGTATAATTGTCCATTTTTTGTGTGTTATCTTTAATCTAAACTGTAAGCTTATGTTGGCCAGATATTTTATCTACTTAAACACTGATATTATAAATAAAGGATACTGAGCATATTTGAATGACTTTATATTTCTATAATTACCATTTTTAAAAGGGTCACAGAAGATATAAAAATGATTGTAAATTAATAACTAGGATCCCAGGTAATGCCATCATTAAATCAAAGCAGATAAAAAATATATTTTAAATCACAGGTACACATTGGTATTCTTGCCAAGCTATATTTAAAAGTCTCTCTCCCAATGATCCATACTCAGAGAGAATTCACTATGTTCTATGGGACACATTTCAAACTCATACACTTACTTTTCAAACCAGCACAAAAAGCAAGCTACAGTATTTGTAACTAGCACAGCATATTAGCTACTTATTTACTGGAGTCATGAGGCTGACCAACAGAAGTTCTGTGGACTTTCAAGGAATCTACCTCAAAGGATTGGCATGTGGCCATCTTTACAGATTTTGAGTTTCCTAAACCACAGTCCTACTCAAGAGGCAGCCCCAAACATTCAGCTTATTCTAAACACAGGAAGAATTTGTCAATTTTGCCAAGACTTGCAAGTTTTAACACCTGCAGTCAAACTAGGTTTGATTTGTGTTCTACCATAAACTAAAAATACCTGGGTAGCTTGCAATAATACATTTAACCAAGGAAGCTTTATTTAGGCCAGTAGGCTAGACCAGCTGTTGCCTGAAAGGATAAAAATGGGGAGTCGGGGTAGGGCAAAAGATGAGTGCATAGGCAGATTAGAAAAACTTTACTATGCAATACCTGAAACCAACAATCCTGTACCATTCATAACATTAACACTTAAACAAATATGAGAAAGGCAGTATGTAAGCGATTCTTCTTTAAGTCTTCTAAATATGACAGTGTGCAAGATTCTCAGCTATACAATACAGAGTTGTGAGGAATAAACAAAATGATGTTGGCACTTAATGCAGTGCTAAATCTATAGCAAATGCTCAAGAATATTAAAATTCCTTGTAAGTTTTTCAATGATGACTATGTCTTGCCGTGTATAATGTGCTCCCATATATAATGATCTCCCATGTATAAAACACACCCATGTTTTTGGCCCAAACTTTGAGGGAAAATAATCTTTCATTTTAATTTTTTAATTCAAATTTTATTTGTTTACATTTAGGTCCTTGCTTTTTGTATTATAAAGGAATTTTAGCATGTATTTTTTAACATATTATGGTACAAAAAATTTTAACATGTTATGGTACAAAAAGTATTTTAACATATTATGGTATAAAAACTTTTAACTCATAAGCACAAATAAAAGAATTAAAAACATTTATATAGATATGAAATTAGTGTTACCCATGTATAATGCACATCCTTATTTTTCCCTCCCAAATTTGAGCAAAAACATATGCATTATACATAGCAAAATATGGTAAATTCTTTTAGTCTTTCAATTATCTAAATTCTTAATCCATTAAGGGGTCTAGAATCAACCTGTCTTACTTACTTATGTCTTCTACTCTAGTGAAGAGTATATGAGTAAAGTACCATTGTAGAAACATAGTATTTTCACTAATTCATGTACTCACCAACACAAAGATAATAACTGACATTTGATTAATTATGGTGTTGCTCTCAACACTTAATTTATATTAACATATTTAATCCTCAGAACAAAGCAAAAAATATCATCCTCACTCTTCAGATGGGGAAATTGAGGCATACGGGTATAAAGTAAACTCTTCAAGTTTACACAAATAGCAGGGCTGTGATTTGAACCAACACAGTCTGGCTCCAAATCCCATTCCCTTTTTAACTGCTAAGCTATACCACCTCTGACATTCAGGGAACTAGAGGTAATAATCAAGGTGAAATTGCACCCTTGACTTATAACTAAACATAGTGGAGTAAAGGCATTTTTACTCTATTCTTCTTTAAAAAGCTGCAAATAAGAAACATTTTAAATAAAGATACAACAATCCTGAAATACAAACTTTAAAAACCATTTACCAAATAAGTTTGAAGTAAAATAATGGAATAATTCAAATTGACCAGTGTTCTAATCCTATTTTGCCAGTGTGGCCTTAGGAAAATGACCCTACCTTTAACTTTTGAGTCTTCAAAAATACAACTACTTGTGTTGACAATTACGCACCTGAGACTATATGCTTTACAGTGCTTGAAACGTGTAAAGTCTAGAAGAAAAAAGAAGCCTAAATTAAAGTAATATTCTTATTACTGAACCCCTTTTTCTTTGCCTGTTTCAGGCAAAGTAAGAGTATTTGTTGTTCAGTTTCTAATTTTATTTAGGTCTCAACTCTGGCTACATATTAGAAGCTTCTAGAGCTTAATAGAAACATTGATGCTGAGACTCCAATTCAGTCCAATGAAGTCAAATCTCTGGGGAATAGGGCCAGGAATTACATTGTTTTTAATGCTCCAGATGATTCTAATCCAGGATTGAGTCCCCATCTGCCATATGCTCATCAGTGTGGCCTACCACTTGCCTAGAGATATAGCCATATGGTTGGCAGCTACAAGTGCAGTAGGTCACATTATAATACTTCATAGTCAATAGGTTAGGAAGGTCTGCAATGAAAAAAAAAATAGTAAGATTCATCTTCTTGTAAGTAATAGAGAATAAATACAAAGAGGTTATAGATAATGAGACTCAAAATGTCAGCTTTATTTATGGTCAGGCTGGTGTTTATTTCTCTCCAAAATTATAGTGTTCTTTGGCAAGACCAACTTTAACATGGTAGGCCATTTCTTTCCTCAACTACACACTGAAGACATCAAAAGCAAGCAGGGTTGATCTGATTTACTCATCCAATTGCAGGCTAAGAAACTAGAATAGAGTAAGAAAATACTTATGTGGGGGAGGGAGGCTTCCAGGAAGAGTTTCTATTAATGTCTTTCTTTGTGTCAAGGGAACAAGATAAAGAAGGTAAGTCAACTGCCTTTTTGACTGAGTGGTGCCATTTTTCTAGTTTTAAAACTAAAATACCACATGCAACAAATAAAAATCCATGACCCAATGAATGTACAGATGCTGATTATTCACTCTCTACCTGAAGAGAGGAACAGGTAAAGATCCCACATGTGATGGGAAATTGAAATATCCTTGTCTCTGGGCCAAAGCAGCAAGGTAGTAGGGTTGTGCAATGTCAAGATTCCACAAATTTTTGTTCTATCATAGCCAGAAGCTTCTGGTCAACCAGGAGTGTGCCTGGCTCTCATGGCTGTCATGAGGCCATGGCCCACTTCCTCCATTGCCTTGGTACATTCTCCTAAAATTTGTGCATAGCTAACTTCAGTGGTTGCCCACAAAATGCTTTGATATGGATGAGAAAAGAACATTAACTAACTTAAAGTTATGCTATCTATGTAAAAAGTCAACTTAATTCTGTGTCTCATTGCAAATTATGCTCAGTAACCTTATCCACTTACCCAAGGGTTTTTGTGATACCCAAATGACAACATCAATCATTTCCAAATGATTCAGTGCCCTAAAAATTAATAATATATACATTGTCCAAATGTGAAGTTGTCAGAGAGAATAAAATTCTTCAATAGAATATCCTTCTTATGCATTGAAGATATAAAGTTCAAAATCAATTTTGTCTTTAGCTCAACTCAAATGGTAGTCACTTAATCTGGCTTTCTTCAGCAGCAGCTGCGTCTTATGCTGTCTCCTACTGACATCTTCTAAATTGTTATTTCAACTTTAAAATGTGTACCTCATTTGCACCCCATACTGAATAGGATATAGGCTATCACATCACTAGCCTCATACTTATAAAACAAATCCTTGGCCCCTAGGGTCAAATTCCTGGAGAAAAAAAAATACATTCTAGAACTCAAAACTACCTATACCCATGAAAGTACCAAAGCCAAAGTTGGTATTGTCTTGGGAAGGATAGAGAGGAAGCATAAGAGATAAAGGAAAAATAATGTTGTCTTCATTGGACCAGCATGCCATTCAGTCTGACCAGCAATCTGAAGCTCACAATCTATGAGTTGAAACTCATCCATTTGCAAGAAATTTCACACTGAGAGGGAAATTGCCACAACATGCATCTCCTATTCGGGGAGGGGGGAGGGAATCTATCGGTGTGCACTGACTGATCCTCAGATATAGCATTGAGACATTCTGGTCTCCATGAGCTTTCATTTTTGTCCCCTGATCCCACATATTTAAAGTCTTATTTCCCCTTTCCTTTAGAGTTTAGTTAGCACCTTAGGCATGAATTTAGTGAAAATTATTTCTCATATAACCACTGGTGCTTCTCATAAATAGAGTTTCTCTCATTTTTGACATGCAACTTCCCCAAACAACATTTATTGCCCTTCTTTATCTGCAGCCTTTTTACTTATTTCTGCCAAGTCAGTAAAGTCCCAAGGCACTTTCGCCCTCCGCCACATGGTGCCTATGACCTTGTCTCCTAAGACCAGTTTCCCCATTCACCTCACATACATGCCAGATGGAGAACTGTCCTCAGCCTATTCCCAAATTGAAGCTGATGTTGACGCTCCCAGGCCTGTGACCTCTGAGGCACAGTGAGGTTCATGTTTTATCTCACCTTCTGAAGTTTCTAGATTCATAGAGAACTAACGCAAATGAACTCCAGGAGAAATTAAATGTTATACAAAAAAATGTAATCATAGTATACCAATTGTCTCAGTGAACAACACATACATAGTCTTAATAATCTAAGCCTAATGTCGTTTTAACTAAAACTCATTAATTACATGTTAGGATGATGAGGGCATGGGAAGTACACAGGAGCATACTGCTCAGAATTACAGAAGTAAATACTAGAAGTAGTAGCTTAAAATGTTAAAAAGCAATATTCCCTAGGGAGTAGGTCTCAGGGATGGGAAAGTGGGTCACGAGGCTGCTCCATGTATGTAGCTGTGTTTACTATATGCCTTTATGGCTATCTAAATGTCTAAACCATGTTCAGGTACAAAAATGAAAATTAAAAAGTAATAGGTAATGTTATACACCCCAACAGAGGGAGTCTATTTTTCTAATTTTTGTTTTTGTCAAGGTACATCACACTAGTTGCCTACATACACTGCAAATGGGGCAATGGGGTTTAATGTCTAAGAACAAACCCATAAATATTGAACATCATATATACTTCAATGCAAAGCAAAATCAGGACAGATTACTTGGGCTCCCTTCCCCCATTTTTCTTCTCTTCTATACGTAATTTTTCATTCTTAATAGGCTGACCAGATGTACCATTTTAAACAGGACAGAAAACAACAGTATTTTCCCATTTCAAATGGCACAGCACATAGGGTCACTGAGCTAAATTCAAGGTGTCAGTAGGCTGAGACCATACGGAGCATTTGAGATGGGGCTGTACCATTGTTTTCTGTCCCATTTTAAAGGGTATGTCTGGTCATCCTGATTCTTAAGCAAAGGAAAGCTATACACAAACTTCCATTTCCATGAAGCAAAGAAATAAGAACCATCTGGAAAACTGTGTCTCTCTGCCTAAACACTTCAAGGAAGCCTCACTTGCCGGGGCTTCATAGTACCTTCAAGTTGAAAAACAGGCACGAAAAAGGGATCAAGATGGGTAAGGGAACACTCCCTGAAGAAAGAAGTTTCAGGATTTGAGGCAATGAAAGGACGAAAAATCACACTTCGGTGATGCGGGGAGAAGCTCCCCGTTGGGTAGGAGCACACACTAGGCCAATCCAGTCGACAAACCCTGCTGAGTCCGACACGGACTTCACACAAGCAAGGACTTTTTTCTTCAGGCTTCTACGTTCCAATTTTAAAACAGAAAAAAACAAAAAGAGATCATTTCTATCTCTGGGTGCAGGAAATAACATTATACTCTCTTTAAAGACAGCTTCTCTTTGTTGAAAATGCCAGTGTAGTTTGAGATGCTATCTTTAGTGACAGGCCAATTCCACGCCCCATCTATCCAGCTGACTGACTCCTACGACTCCTATTGAACGTGCAGAGTGCTTGCCTGTCGTTCAGTCCCTGTACCTTTCCTCTAAGATGGACTGACATTTACATGATATTTAGAGGTGCTCGGTAATTAACATTTGTATCTTGAGATTTGAAAAGAAGAAAAGTAATGAAAAGATTGGGGGGGACATAAAAACAGGCAAATGGAATTCCAATTTTCAAATCTGAGTAGAAGGTTGAGAGAAGTAAATTCATCATGTATTTTCATCTAAGAGAACTTATCATAGGGAGTAACCATCATAATTTTTTTCTGTCTCATTAAATAAATGCAAAAAACAAATGTAATTTACTTTCATTATGAATTGAAACCTAAAACTATTCATTGATTTTATTTTATCCTGAAATAATCAAACAAGAATAAAACCTTTATTAAGCTTGGCCATTTTATCTTTCTGCCTTTAGTTATCTGATCTGCTGAGACCAGCTTTGGCATGACTTCCAGGGATAACTTCTGCCTGGAATGTTAGTATTTCCCTGTATTGCACTGCCTTCTGGGCAGCCAAACCCCTTCACATGCACCGAGTGACAATGGCCAAGCTAGCCTTCCGTGTAGCTGGCAGCCACATGGTCAGCAGTCCCCCGGCCTGAGCTCAGGCTCTGCCTCTGCTACCTAGCTTCCTGCCTGCCTCCCATATTTCTTTGCAGTTCTTACCTGGTCTTCCCGGGTGATATCTCTTTTAAAGAAAACTTCAAACACAGGGATCCTGAGTACAATAAAAACAGAGTCAAAGCATCAACATTTGTCAACACATTACCATATTTGTCTCCTTTCTTCTATATATCCCCTTTCATTGTAAGTTTTTGGGTAAGTCCCAGACCCATGAGATTTGACCTTGATCAACTTTAGAATGAATCATTAAATAACAATGATAATAGTAATGATAAAATGAATAACATTTTCTCACAAAAATTACAATTTTTGGACCTAACAAAAATACCAACAATTTTTTAATGTTACCTAATAGTCATCTATTTTCAAATGTATCAAATTGTTCCAACATAATAAGTTAAGAATTTTTTTAATTTTATCGGATGCAAACTAGGCTTATTCAATGTATTCAATTTGTTACCTCAAAGGTGTAAGTCTCTTAACTTAGAACAGTCTCAACACAGTAATTATTTTTAATGCCATTGACTTGTTTAAAAAAACAAGATTACTTTACATACTCCAGATGTGCCCGATGGCTTCTTTATGATATCATTTAATGTGTCGTTCAGTCCCCATATTTCTGCTAGATTAAACATTAGATATAAAGGCTCAATTCAAGTTCAATTTTTCTTTGTATGTTTTTTAAAGGATGGACAAGAAAAAGTTTACAAGTGGTCCACGTAATTCATATAGCATTACATCAGGAGCACATTATTTTTCCTCTGAATAATTTTAAGATTGGTCAGTAGGTTCAGGTGGTGAACTTCCTTATCATTCTTTTGCTGAATGGTACCATCATCATTAATAAACATTGCCTGAATCAGTTGTTGTCTTTTAATTATAGATCACAAATTGTGATTCTGCCATTTATTACCTGGAATTCTTCAACTGAAAACTCTCCTTCATTCACTTAGGCTGTTGATTACATGGAAACGGGACGGAATAAATATTTAACTCTTTTTCTTTAATTTTTGGTTTTCAGTGTTGACTTGGTATCCTAGCAACCCCCAATAGCAGCCAATGAGTTTTCTTTTCTTTTTTCTTATTTTTTTCCTTTTTATCCCCATTGACTTCTTGGTCTTTATAGTTCATATCACTTACAAATTCATGGTATTTTTATATCAATATGATTTAATCACTCATGGGTGGGTGCTAAAATGGTCTTGATAAAAGCCCCTTCAAGTTGGTTTCTTTTTACTTTTGATACAACCTCATTAAGATTTGATGGCTTCCTTGCTTTCTGGCATAAAACATACATATTTATTGTGTACACTTCCTGTTCCAGAGCTGGAATCAGTCATTTGCCTAAAGAACCTTGACCCCTTGTAGTGGGAAATGTTACTTACAAATCACACTCTGGGCATTATGTATGCTTTTCATTCCTGACTTATTATTGTTTTTAGGTCTTCTTATCAAGTGGAATTAAGAAATACATATTTATAAAGAAAACATATGAATGTTACTGAATTTCCAATTCAAAGTTAATATTAACCTCTTTGTATCTGATTGTAAATATCTAAACATCTCCTAACAATATTGATACAATTCTGTGCTTTACAGTAAATACATAAAACTTTCAAATCAATCATAGTTTTTAAAATTAATGATAAAACTACTAAACGAAGTTTAAGATTCCTTTGTAGTTTTTAGTTCTTAAGTTATAGAGCTGAGGATTTATAGCTGCAATACTGTGTTCAAAGGTCAGGAGGAATAAATATTTTCTCTGTAAAGTTTTCCCATCAACTTCATGTATGGTAATATTCATTTGTTTCCATTGTTTTCAGTTTTCAACAATACCAAAGAAATATTTTCTTTATTACTTAATTTTTTATTATGTAAAATATTTACATGATTCCAAATTCAAAACTTAATGAGATAACTTCAAAAAATTCTTGCATCAACTCTACATTTCTCTCCATTGTTTTCTTTTGCAAACATAAATATTTCCCTGTCTCATCCCTTTCTTATAAAAAAGCCAGCATCCTATATACATGTTTTTGTACTTGCTCTTTTCATTTAAAAATATGTCTTAAAGGTGACTGTACTTTGATTTATAGAGTCTTTTAATACCATTATTCTTTTTTACAACTACATAGTATTCCATTGTGTGATTATATTGTAATTATTCAATCAGTTGCTTGTTCATAACCATGTGAATTAAGTGTTTTTCTATTACAAATAATGCCACAATGAATAATCTTGTACATGTGTCACTTTTTACTATTGCAAAAATCAAGTTACTATTTTTCTTATTGATAGTTAAGAGATTGTTACCTATTAGGGTTGTTAGTTATTTTCTGTGATAGAAGTTGCAACAATACTTCCCCACTGTGTCAATTGTTTTTTGCTACACAGAAGATTGTTTTGTTTTAATTTGATCAAGTATATCAACATTTATTACTTTTAAATTTTGACTCATTATGAGGAAGATTTTCCCTATATCTTGGTGAAAAAAGAAATTTGCACGTAATTTCTTTCAGACCTTGTACAATTTCACTTTTCTGGTGCTAATCTTCTTGTTAATTTTTCTTAGTTTATAATATATGATCTGGATAAAATTTTGCATTTTTCCAAATGGCTTATTAGTTGTTCCAATACCTCTTATTAAAATGCTTGTCTTTTCATCTTTGAATTTAAGGTTCTAAGTCTATCATATTCAGAATTAGTCTATTTTTGTATTTATGTTACAATATTAAATGCATATGCATTAAACTGAAAAAATTACTATACATTTTTCAAAGATTAATATATGTAGAAGGTGGATTAAAAAGACATCTGTTATAAATCCTACAGTGGGTACCTATTGAGAGGATAAGGACATGGAATTGAGCTTGCAGGCTAATAAAACAAGAGATAATAAATATTATAAAACAAACATGAAGACTTAGATAAAATGCTGACCATAATTAGCCATAAACAGAGGAATGTGATCAATTCTATTCTATTCTCTCAGACTGAATGAAAAGTAGTAGCCACTGTGTTTTTAGGAACGAAAGCTGTGGTGGTCAGCAATTAAAGCACAAGATAAGAAACACTGAATTCTGCATTCACTGTCTAGAGACTGGAGTATCCTGACAGACTGTCCTCTGAAATGTCCCACTCACCATGCAGATTGAGCTGATATTCAGCAAATATGCACCATTTTGGTAGGTTATGGCCAGAGTCCTAACTGGTGACAGTCTGTATGGTTCGTGGCATGTGTGTACCCATTGAAGAGGCAACTCCACTGTGAAGATGAAGCATAAAGTTATCGGAATTTGATGACGTTAAGCATTTAGATCATATAATTAATTCCTCTGTTCTGAGATCATGTCCCTGGGTAGTATCATCATTAGTTTGCCTACAGGACAACTTACATTGATTAGAAGAAGACAGTTGTTGTACTTGACAGTTTTATTTTTTGGTGTAAATTAAGAGCATTGATGCAATGGTTAACTTTTTATAATACAATGTATTGAACATAACAAGTTGAAGATGAGACCCTGGCTCCTGATGAGAACATTAAAATGAGATTGCTTTTTATGTTTACTTGATTTAAAAAATTAGAAATTTTTTGAATTTTTAAAAATGTTTTCTACCTCCATCTTAAAATTCATAAGTCTGAATTTGAGTGATTGAACATGGAATTTCCCAGTAAGTTTTCACTGTTGAGGAAATCTTCCAATAAAAAAAAAGGAATTTTATTCCCCAAGTCATTGTCTGAAATGATTCTAGATTGTTATAAGATAATAATCAAGTTTTCCTATGCATGGGACATGTAAACCAAACCATGACTCTCGCCCCTTTCTTCCAGAATATCTCATAAAACAAGGAATGATATTTGACCAACTGCCTTCTTTCTTTTAATGCCTTCTTGGAGTTGGCATTTTAAGTACACATTCAGCCATTTATATTTTAGTCCTGCCAGAAATAATTTATGGTTCTTTTGCCATTAGAAACACAAACTAAGGGGTTTCTAGGTTGCAATCACATTTCTCTTTTCCTAGACAGAACTTTTTGACAGTGTGTGACCTGCCCTCTCAAATTGAGGAAGACCCCCAAGGAGGTCTAAACCCTTGCTACCTAAAGAGTGATACTCCTGCTCCAACCCACAGCATTTGCAACCCTGCAAGCTCCTTGGAAATGCAGTCTCAGCATCCATCCCAGGCCTATTGAATTAAAATCTCCATAACATGAGCCCTGAGTGAACCACATGTACTTTCAAGTTTGAAAAATTACTGGTTTCCCCAAATCGGGCCAATTATCAAAATCACATTGAACAACAAATTAAAATATTGAATCTTTTCATCTTGCCAGTGGAAATTATGATTTACTTAGTCTGAGATGGAGCTAAATCCTTGACTTTAAAACCTCCATGCTTGGTCAAATTCAGGAACCACTATATAAAATATTTTCATCCGTAATGCTCAGAGATTAATTCCATCAAGTGCAAATAGTTGTTTAGTTTCATGCAGGAAATTGCTCTCCTCTAACATGAAAGATGCAGATACAACTTTGAAGCACCTAACAATGTACCTTTTGAATAAAAAATAAATTAATTAAAGAAATATTAATAGAATAAGATAGAGAAAGCAGAAATTGACCCAGACAAAAATGTCCAATTAACTTTGACAAACAAGCAAAAGCATTCAATGAAGGAGGAATTGCTTTTTCAATAATTGATGCTGGAACAATGAGTATTCATTGGTAAAAGTCAACCTCACCCTTTATCTCACCTCTGATATAAAAATTAGCTTATACAGAATTTAACTTATACAAAAATGTGTCATGAAGTTAAATGTAAAATTACAAAATTTCTAGAAAAGAACATAGGATAATATATTTGGCTCTTAGGACTAGCTGAAGAGTTCTTATACTTAACACCAAAAGCACAGTCATATAAAAAATTAATGCATTGGATCTAATAAAAATTAAGAATTTTGATCTGAAAAATCCCTTGTTAAAAGGCTGGAAAAACAAATTACAGACTCAGAGAATATATTTGTAAATCACATATCCAATAAAGGCCTTACATTTATAAGGACATGAAAATATGTTCAACATCACTAGTAAGTAGTAAAATTAAAATTAAAATAATGATGAGATGTACCAATATACCTATCAGAATGCCTAAAACAAGAAATAGTGACAATACCAAATGTTAGTGAGTATGCACAGAAATTGGATTGCTCATACATTTCTGATGTGAATATAAAATGATAAAGCTACTGTGGAGAACAATTTATCAATTAAGTAAAAAAAAAAAAAAAAAACAAACCTAAACATAAAACTGCTGTGCAGCTAAACAGTTGCACTCCAGGGCATTTATCCTAGACAAATGAAACCTTATACTCACACATAAAACCTCTACAGAAATAATCATAGCAACCTTATTCATAACAACAAGAAACTGACAAAATCCCAGATGTCTTTCAACAGCTGAATGGTTAAACAAATTGTATTACATCCATATCATAGAATACTACTTAGCAATAAAAAAGAATGAACTATTGATACATGCAACAACTTGGATGAATATGCAGAGAATTATGATGATTAAATACATCCAAACCCAAAAGGTTCAGATTATATGATTGCATTTTTATAATATTTTTAAATGCCAAAATCTTAAAAATGGAGAATAAATCTATGGTTGCCAGGGATTAAGGAAGACGAAGGAGAAAAGTTAATTATAACAAAGGTTAAATTAAAAATTTTTAGAAGAGATCTTCTGGTTTTTACCTCTGATGCTAAGGAAACTCAATTAATTATAATTATATACTATGCTTCTCTATTCAAGAATGAAGTTTTCTATGCCTACTCTTTTGATTCTCCGCTCCCACCCTTGACCTTTGCTGGAGCTATGATGTAGACACTGTCAGTACCCACCCACACTTCTGATGATCTTATCATTGGGGTGAAAACCACCTAATTTTCCACCCAATTTTCTACTGTCTTGGCTTTCTCTGCAGGCTGGAACGTACATAAAACTGGCTCTAGCTGCTGGGAAACCAATGTTTCCCCTTTACACCCATCTCTGCAGCATCCCCTAACCCTCATCCCTTGAGCCAACCATGAAGCGCATTTTTTATATTGACTCCTGGGAAGTCCCCCAGTGGAATTAACTTACAGTAACAAAGGAGAGTGGTGGGCTTATCACGCACCCTTTATTAACTGACTTCTCTTTCCTTTCTCAATGTCCCACCCTCCAACTGATAGTTCCTGGAATTGCTATCTTCCAATTAGACTTCTTGCACTGCAATCCTTACATTATGGTCTGTTTCTGAAGAACCCAAAATAAGACACTTGTCCCACAAATCTAGGTGTGAATTTTGGTGAGTTTGGGATGGTCTCTTTTTCTTCTGCTTGTATTTTCTTTTACCTAATGAGCAATGAGTACAGTGGCAGTCTAAATACCCACATTCCTGGTTCTAGTTATGATTCCCACTCCTTCTTAACTCCCTAAATTCAGCGGAGACAACTTCACTGGGTTTGTTATTTTTTCTTGGATAAACAGGGACAACATACCTGCTTTATTGCCACCACAAATTTGTTATGAGGATAAATTGTGACTGGAACTGGGAAAGAATAAAACATGATGAAATGTCAAAATGCCTGTGCCTTTGTTTGCACAGGGGAAATGCTCTCTGAAATCCCACTGCCCTGGTGTGACTGTCTGCAGCAAGAGAAGAGGCTCTGAGTCATCCATTTAGCTTCCCCCTTCAAGGCCTTCTCTGTGTCCCAACAGCGCCAAATGGCTTTCGTAAGCCCTGTAAGTCTAGTGATGTCCTACTTTGTTAGGAACACCAAGATAACTCATTTCCTTTTCAGGAACACTGACCCCAAATTATTTCATCTTGGATTCATCCTAAGCCAGAAAAGGAGCTTCAGTTCTGTAGAAGGCAGTCTCATGGTCATCTTGTTGCTTTGTGTGAATCTCTAATGAAAGGATCTGAGTTTTATGAATTTCCCCCTCCTCACATTCGTAAGAGAGATATGCTCTTTTTCCTCTCCTTTAAATTCAGAAAGAAAGTGTTGCCCAAAGCAGAGAATGCTTATTATCAGATATTTATTTTTCCTATGGCTTTCCCTTCCACTGTGACTTAATGTAGAGGTGACTTAATGTAGAGATGATGAAGCCAAAGTTGTCTTATAGTCTGCATTTTAAATAACTATGACAGAGGTCTCTCTCACATTTCTAGCTGAACTGGTACAGATCTCTTGAAATGAGAAAAAGTTTTGGGAGTAAAGAAACAAACAAAAAAACCATTTCATGTGTCTGATTCTAAGTTCCAAATTCTCTGTTTCTACATTCTTTTAGAGGCAGTAGTAATTACCATGCCAAAAAGTTTTCATATTGTAGTCTTATTTAAAAACTGTGTGGCCTATAGCAGGAAACTAAACCTGCAGGAAAATGGGGATAATAATGATGATATCTACTTCCTGGGTAAAAATACTGAGTTCTTGGCACATAGTAGGGTTCACTGCTGCTGTCACTATCAGCATCATCACTGACATTAATACTATTTTTTTTTCAAAAGTTATGCTATGGTCATTGGGATTTTCTTCTTAGAAGATGAACAGTTGT
>PVJL010000946.1:165390-318281 GCA_004026885.1 Lyroderma lyra
AAAAAAAAAAAAAAAAAAAAAAAAAAAAAAAAAAAAAAAAAAAAAAAAAAAAAAAAAAAAAAAAAAAAAAAAAAAAAAAAAAAAAAAAAAAAAAAAAAAAAAAAAAAAAAAAAAAAAAAAAAAAAAAAAAAAAAAAAAAAAACCCACAAAAAACAAAGAAAACAACAACAACAACAACAAAAAACAGTGTCTACCTGGTTTCACTATTATCTTTAGTTTCTTAACGTTCTCGTATTCAGTACTATTAGAGAAAGTGCCTGATAAAACAGAAAGAGATGTTAAGCATACTAATTACTTGCCTATTTTCAGAAATTGAAACATACTTTTTAAATTACACCAGGGATACCAAAAAAAGTGTACACACATTTTAAGAAATGTTACTATATCTATGCATTACTTTTCGAAGTTGAATTGAATTACTATACCAATGTGTGGTATAACGTTAGCTCAAAAGATGGTTTTAATCAAATGAATGCTATTGTCACCATGCAACAGGCAGGACAGTCCAAGAAAATGATAGAAACACAGTTGTCATTCAAGGAGCACAAGACGATTTTGAAGTGGTATTTGAAATTCAAGAACATTGTTTGAGTTTCCCCATGTTCTCCTGACTTAACATCCCTTGACTTCTACCTATGGGGGACCTTAAAGGGTGTGGTGTGCCATAGAAAACCAGCTACACTGGGGGTACTTCAGGAAGAAATTGAAATGGCATGTGCAGTGATACAAGTGGACACTTTGGTCAGTGTTGCTCAGGCAGTAGTTAGAAGTATTTGGATGTGATAGTAGCCACTGTGAGCACCTCTTGTAATTGCAGAAGTCAAACATGACTTGTATTCATCTTTTGTTATTGGTATATATTGAGTGTTACAATTTTAATAGTTTTTTTCTTAAAATGTGTATACATATTTCTGGCACTCTGTGTGTAATTAATAGAATATATGTTTTAGTAGCTTTAGGTTTTTGGGAAATTGAACAGAAAATAGAGTCCCTATATATTTATATAATTTTAAATTAAATTGCTAAAATAATAAAACAGTATTCATGAACCATCTACAAATAAGCCTCCACAAGTACATTCTCTTTTATAAAAGATTGCATCAGACAAGTTTGCAAGAGAGTATTTCAGTCAAAGGAAATAATGTGTAGTGGCTCAGAAGTGAAAGCAATCTGGGAGTGATCTCAAATCAGAGAGTTCATTTTTGCTTAAGAATAGGATGAAAAGGTAATAGAAATAAGAGATGCTGCTTGAGAAGAAGGCCAAAAGAGAACCCAAAAGACAGGAAAAGGTGTAAAAATTGTCACCTTATAAATAATGGGGAGCCACTAAAAATTTTTACACAAAAAGAACATTATCACATTTTTATATTAAGGTCATTCTGATATCAATGTGTCAGATAGATTAAAGAACATCAAGGTTAGGTAGGTGGAAATTAATGAGTTTATTAAAATCATTCTAATGAGATCATTCAAATGAGAACTCAAGCAGTGACAGTAAAATGAGGGAAATGACAGCTTATATTTAAAAATTGTTAGAGAGATGAAATTAACAAACCAAATTGAGTCATTCTCAGTGATAAAAGAGAGAGGAAGAAATGTAGAATGACTCCCAGAAACTCCCAATTTCTGACTTGGACAATTGAATTAACGATGGTGGCATTTCTGTTATAGAGCATGTAAAAAGTAAAGGACGTGAGAAAAGAGGCTAAATTGAGTTTTAAAAATGTTAGGATCAACTAAAATGACAGCATGAGAGTCACGCCCAGAAAACTCCGCTGGAAATGACAACAAATAGAATAATTACAAATCAACAAAGGATTCCCTATGCAACATACAAACATAGCTAAGTGACCTACTAGTCACATTAAAGTACCTGCAGATGGACAAAGAGGGGCAAACTGAGGAGGAGGGAAAAGGGAGTGCAGAAGCATGGGCCACGCGTCCCTGCTTGGATCTATGGTCACAGGAGGGAGGAGGAAGCAAGCAGTGGGTGAGCATTCCAGGTCTCATTCAGTCTGAGGGACATAGAAAAGCTCTCAGAAGCTGGGCCCATGAGACAGCAAAACCAAACCTCACTTTGGCCCCTGGTGGTGCAGACATGGGTGCTGAGAGATGCTGCAGCCTGACTTCACTCCACTGCATGAGAGAGGGACGGAGAACAGCTGGGGCAGTGGGAAGCCACAACCTGACTTCTCTCGTGCCCAGCAAAAAGAAGGAGAGAAAAGACTGCAGGTGCACTTCTTTGCCTACAACCAGTCCCATCTGAGGGATGAACATACAAAACAGCTGATCCCAAAACTCAGGGCAGAGACCCTGAGGCAAACCAGATACAGAAAAGTGTATGCCTGCACTGCCCATGCTGCCCTCAGCACCAGGCAGAAAACAAAGACATTGGTCACCCTCTCCCACCCTCTCTTCTGGACCTCTGCCCCAACCCCCACCTCCTCCCAGTATTAACAGTGAGCTTCAGAAGAAACTGTAGCAGTGAGTGTTAGGTTAAAGAGCAGAATATCTACAAAGGGATAGCCAGAATGAAGAAACAAAGAAATACAGCCCAAAAGAAAGAGCAGCAGAAAACCCCAGAAAACAAGTAGGAGGCAAACAACCTATCAGAGACAAAGCTCAAAATAATGGTTATAAGAATGCTTAAGGAACTTGGTGAAAATTTCAACAAAGAGATAGCAAGCATAAAGAAGGACATAGAAACCATAAAAAAGAACCAGGAAGAAATAAAGATTACAATAACTGAAATGAAGAATAAAATAGAAGGAATCATCAGACTAGATAAAGCAAAGGCTCAAATCAGTAATTTGGAAGAAAAGGTAGCAGAAAACACCCAATCAGAAAAACAAAAAGAAAAAGGAATCCAAAAACATGAGGGTAGTTTGATTCCTTTGTGACAACATCAAGCATTGCAGCATTCGCATCATGGGAGTACCAAAATAAGGAGAGAAACAGCAAGATATGGGGAACTTATTTGAAGAAATAATGACTGAAAAGTTTTCTAATCTGGTGAAGGAAATAGACAAGTCCAGGAAGGACTGAGAGCCCCAAATAAGATGATCCCAAAACAGGCCCATACTAAGGCACATCATAATAAAAATGGTGAAAGGTAAAGACCAAGAAAGAATCTTAAAAGCAGCAAGACCAAGGCAAATAGTGACATAAGGGAGCACCCATTTGACTGTCAGTTGATTTCTCAACAGAAACTTTGCACACCAGAAAATATTCAACATGATGAAAACCAAGGATCTACAACCAAGATTAATGTATCCTGCAAAACTAGCATTCACAATTTAAGGACAGATAAAGAACTTCCCAGACAAGGAAAAGCTAACGCGGTTCATCACTACCAAACCAGTACTGCAAGAAATGTTAGAACTTCTTTAAGATGGGGTAAAAAGCAAAAACTATAAATAATAAAATTGCAATAACTACATATCTATCAACAGGTACTTTCAAATTAAATGGATTAGAAGCTCCAATTAAAAGACATGGAGGGTATTGCACTATGTGGAGTGTCAAAGAGAGGAAGACGGATGCAACTTGCCTTCACTTATAGGTGAAATCCAAAGAAGAAAATAAACAGGCGGAACAGGAACAGACTCATAGATACAAAAAATATTTGGATTTTTGCCAGATGGGAGGAGGGTCGTTTGGGGCCGTGGGTGAAATAAGGGTAAGGAATTAGAAAGTTCAGTTTGGTTGTTACAAAATAATAGTTATGGGGATGTAGGGTATAACATGGGAATGTAGTCAATAACTTTGCGTGGTGTCACATAGGTACTAGATTCGTTGGAGCAATGGAAGGAGGGTGGGGAGGTAGGTGAAAAAGGGGAAGAAATTAAGAAGTACAATTTCATAGTCACAAAATACAGGGATGTAAAGTGCAGCATAGGATATACAGTCAATAACACTGTAATAGCTATGTATGGTATCAGATGGGAACCAGATGTACCAAAATGAGGATTTTTGTAAGTTATATAAATATCTTCATCACTATGTCGTACACTTGAAACCAATATAATATTGTATGTCAACTGTAATTGAACAACAAAACAAACAAACAATCCCAAGAAAATAAGTGTTGAGTTTGGGACATTCCAGTAGTGCCATCCAGTAGTACTATCATGCGATATTCTGGAGCCCAGAAAAAGAATTTTGAGCTAGAGATAAGATTTGGAGTCATTCACTAATTTATGAGATTTCCATGTGAATATGTGTTGAGAAGAAAGGGGAGCCTAGGAGCAGAGCTCAAAAAATACCATGATTTAGGAAGCAGGCAGAGGAAGCAACTCCAGGGGACAAGAACCAGGTGAGAATGATGCCATGGAAGCCAATAGAAAAGGAAGTATCAAGAGGGAGGAAATAATGAGGCTCTGTGAAACATGCTTCTAATTATTCAGTTCGTGAAAGGTCAGCGAAAGGTCACTGCCAGCCTCAGCAGCGGGGAATTTGCAATAGGCTGAGGTAAGAAATGGAAGTCAGTCTTTTTCATTGAAGAATCCCCACCACCTCCCACAACGATTATCCCCACCCCCGAGTTGTTCGGTAAGTATTTATTGAATGGTTGCATGATATATCTTTTTCTAGGTCACATAACAGACACTGGGCAGCAGAACTGTTGTTCTTTCCTCTCAATGTACTCAAAATTTAGCGACCTTTTTCTTCTCTGATTTGCAAGCTTATTTGACGGACTAACAACACAATCACACTCACTCAGCTATAACCGCTGCATTCCATGCTCTGTGTACTCAGTCTTGCCAGGATTTTTTTTTAAGTCCTTTTCTTTGCCAAACACATTTTAATTGTGGTAAAAATAAAAGTAACATAAAGTTTAACCATTCCATCTTAAGCATTTTTAAGTGTACAGTTCCCTAGTGTTAAGTGTATTCACATTGTTGCACAACGGATGTCTGGAGCTTTTTCATCTTGGAAAATGAAAAACTCCATACCCAGTGAATAACAACTCCCTATTTCTTCTTCCATACAAACCCTGGCGACCTTCTGTTGATATTCCCTGTTTCTATGAGATTGACTACTTTAGATACCCATCAGTGGAATCATACAGTACTGTTTTTTTTCTGACTGCCTAATCATCCCCAAGATTCATTCATGTTGCACCATATAAAATGCACCTGTTTTTTTAAACAAGGTTTCAGTGTTTTGCTCATAAAAGTTCTAAGAATCCAACAGCATGTATAAATCATATGATTTCAAGTTAAGCAGACATCATAAGGATCTGCCCATTATTATATTTTGTGGGTTTCCTCTATGTGGAAGAAATCATTCTTACTAGAAGTCACTCAGTAATAGAAAACCCACTAATTCAGGGTGGTACCCCATTTTTCAATTATCCTTGCCATCAAAAGCTAACACTATGTATTGTTCTGGAATGCATTTATTGGAATGATAGCATTTGACAGAAACAAAGCAAATGGCTAATGTCAGTTTAGGGCACTGTTTTCCTTGAAACCTAAAGCATTCTTCAAGTTCCCTTTGTTTTTTTCTGGTAGCAAGCCATTCTTTGTTATCATTAAACTGTGGTTACTTATTAATTATCTTCCATAAGATGACTGCAGTAACAATGTTTTGCAAATTACATTAGCTTTCTTGTTTGGGAGATAAAAAGAGGAGGATGTATAAAAGAGAAGGGTTAGAATTAGACTGACCAGACATACCATTTTAAACGGGACAGAAAAACATTACTGTCCCATCTCAAATGGTACGTATCGTCAGCCTAGTCTCACTGGGCTAAATTCAAGGCGTTAGTAGGCTGACCATAGGTACCATTTGAAACAGGACTATATTGTTCTTTTTTTGTCCCGTTTCAAATGGTACCTATGGTCAGCCTATTTGGAATCAACCTCAAAGACCAGAAACAAAGAAAAGCAGTCTGCTATCTCAGCTGCTGATGGCTAGAGTGTTTACTATAATTAAACTCTCAGTTTTCAACTTATTACAAGTGTAGTTTCCAACAATAGTTCAGAAATAGAAAGCCTAAAGCACATTTCCATACATTTTTGTTTGTAGTTTGGTACAAGGAAAAAAAAACAGATTGAAAATGAGGAAGGGTAATGTTTAAGTTCCTACATACACAAAAGATGGGGATCATCCGTCTTTGGGCTTCTAGCTGCACTGCTCAATTTCACCACACAGATGTTCCAGGAAAGACTGAGTCAATTTTAGCTGATGTGGTTCTTCCTTTGACCAGGTACAAAAGTCTGGACTTCCAGGGACGAATTAGTTTAGTTATTTTTACTGAGGTTGAGCAAATAAGCACTAAATCTTTCCTTAAAAGTTGAACTGACCCTCAATGTAAACTTTTAGGAAGTTCCAAAAGGTTTTGTTGCCTGGTGTTTTAACTCGTTCCCCTCTTGTCTAGCAGCCAATCCTAGTCATAAAAAAAATAAAATAAAATAAAATAATAAAATAAAAGCTTGAGAAAGATTTTCTCAGCTCTGCATACAGGATATGAGGGGGGAAAGCACAACGTGATTATTCTGTGTACAAAATGTTGTCTGAAATGCCTTTCTAAGTTCTTCTTTCCGCTGTACAACACAAGCAGTACAGACAGTACCGTGGCCTTATTACAGAGAAGTGTTAAGGTTTCCTTTTTGGAAAGACCCACAGTGTAAGTTGAGATTAACAGAGACTCCTTTATAGGGAAGAGGCTAACCATTGAATTTTACTCTCCTGTCTTGTCAGATAAAGCTTTATATTCTTGGAGAGGCTTCGTGACTCCTTCTGAGGCCCAGGAATTGTGGGTTACATTATGAAGCATAAGCTGGGTTTTCATCAAACTGCATGGTTCTACTCTAGAATGGAGCTGACTCTCTGTCCCCAGGCCCGCCACAGTTTTGAGTTACATTCCTTTAGCCTTCCAACTTACATGTGAGGCAGAGCTGTACAAAAACAGTGATTCTAGACACTTCTATAGAGAAGAATACAAAGTACCCCATTTTGCCATATATAATGCACTCACTCCTGTGCATGATGTGCACATACATTTTTAGCCCAAACTTTCAGGGAAATATATCTTTTGTTTTAATTTAAACTTTTACTTGTTTATATATAGGTACTTACTTGTATTATAAAGGAATTTTAGCATTTATTTTTTAACATATTATAGTACAAGAAATTTTATGTAACCAATAATTACAAAACACAAGAACAGATACAAGGTACAAGCGATTTTATGTATATAATTTTTTATATAAAAAAGGTTATATAAAAAATAATATTTATATTATTTTGCATATAGATATATCATTATTGATTTCCAGAGTTACACTTTTAACTCACAGGCATGAATAAAAGCATTGGAAACATTTATATAGATACGGAATTCATACTGCACATCCTTATTTTCCCTCACATATTTGGGCCAAAAAGTGCGCATTATACATGGCAAAATACAGCATGTTTTCATGTATTGTCTTACTTAACACAACAATCCAAAACAATTGGGTCTGGAAACATAGCCACATTTTAGAGGTAAGGAAACTAAGAATAGCCCATGATCTGAAGACCACCAGGTGAGCGGAGTGGAGAGCAGATGCTTGCTTTTCTGTTGATGTAATCTGTGTAAGCCCTGTAGTGAAGGCCACATTGTTCTCAATATTTTGTCTTTCTTTCAGTTGTCTTTCTTTATGCTCCTCATCTCTGTCTTCCCCTCATCCAGTCTTCTTGTGGCTCTCTGGAAGTTACCTCTAGCCTATAATAGCAAGTTTATATTTACCCTGTGTAGGCACTTCCTGAGGCTTCCTGAGCGCTGATTTTCCTGAGCTCCAGAAACCTCTCATTCTTTCGAGGCCCTGCTGGATTATTGGAGCCAATTCACAAGGAACTAATGGGAGACAATACTTAAGAGCAGTAGTTCTCAATCAGGGACATTTTACTCCCATAGGAGACCTTCAATGGGGTCTTGCTCCTGATGGGTAGAGTCCAGGGATGCTGCTAAACATCCTAGAGTGCCTATCCCAAGACAAAGATTTACCTAGCCCCAAAAGTCAATTGTGCCTCAAATGTTAATTGTGCCCTAAATGTCAAAGTTGAGAACTTTGGCTTAGAGCAATAACTCACCCACAATGTTTATTACAAGCCTTTATTCAAACGACTAACCAATGCAAGCCTTTTTGTTATCATGATGGTCAGAGAAGAGAATAGGGGCGGGTAGCAGGGAGGTGGGTGTGGTGTGGTTTGCAGTTAGGTCATAAAAGCAGTAGCCTACTTGGATTATGGTAACTGATTGTTCTTGACACCGTAGAGCCACATTAACTTTGTAAGTTTGCTTTGTGGCACCATAACAGAGACTTACTGTCAGAACAAAGCAAAAAAGTGAATGTGACCATGGAGCTCTCCGTCTCAGAGACACTAAAGGTTTGTCACACGTGCCCCACGGTGGGCCTCCTGATTCCGGACATGAGCTCTGGGCAAATGCATCCCAAGCAACTGCGTGAGGTTTTGTGATGGACAACAATTCTGAGGATTAAAAGACAAATATATTTTTGCTATAGTGTCCTGTTGTGAGAGACCCATTGCAGAAATGGGAACTTGAGCATGAGATCTGTGGTCTGCTCTTACTGAATCTATGAGAGCCTGGAGTCATCAAATTTCATTCCATCTATAAAATAAAAATTTTTTTAAACTTTTATTCTGGGACCTGTGCCATGTAAATTTCTAACCAGCAGTACACAATTCCATCTTGTCTCAAGGACAAAGAACACTTTCCTCTCAGCTATAAGACTTCCTTCTTCAGTTTCAGACATCACCAGTCCTGTTTTACTTGGTCCCTCCTGTATACCCTCATGTGGGACTGGCTCAAAGGACAAAGACGTCCTTCCTCCCCATTGTCCCTCCACTTCCACATTCAAGACATGTATTTACAATATTTTGAATGAGCCATCATCACTTACTTCTGTGATTAATTCTTAATCTGTTTTTTGAAAGAACTTTGGTCTTAAAATTTTTTACTTTCCAACTCTAATTCTTTTAATCCAAAGAAATTTCTCTTTTCCAACTTAGTTAAATCCAGGGATCCCTCTTTGTTATCCGCCTTCTGGAGCCCTGTTCTGCATCTGACACTTGTCTCTGCTGTATGTTTCAGGGTTAGCTGCAGGGGCACACGATTTTTAACTCCCCTCTCTTATTGCTTCCTTATGTTGTAAGAACATTTACATGCACATCACTTCTCCTTCCTTTGGTACTATAGGATTGGAAGCACATGATGGAATTCTAGTTGCTACTACACATGGAAAGCTGCATTTATTTTAAGTTTTTATCTCAATTAATGGTAGCTCATCAATTACAGTCTAATTCATTTACTGAGGTAAATCAAATTGAGTTCTCCTGACATTTGTTTTTTCCGTAGTCAATTTTGAGTCATACTACATGTGGTGTGTGTGTGTGTGTGTGTGTGTGTGTGTGCGTGTGTGTGTGTGTGAGAGAGAGAGAGAGAGAGTTTCAGAAAAAGAGAGAAAGTATTTTCAGGTATTTAAAGGTGATAACGGTTCTTTTTCTTAAATTGGGTTCTATCTGTGACATTAGCTAGTGTAGTGCATAGAACATATACAATTTCTCCTTATTTTTCCACTTCAAGGTCAAAGCTTAAGGATCATACTAAGAAAAAAGGGATATTTGGGACTGTATTCATTTCAATTTACTGCTGGAGTCTCTTGTAATGGTTGACCATGTTTTATTCTTTGGCAAGGACAAATTTTTGTTTTGCTTAGAAAATCCTTCACTGTTGGCAGTAGTAGGTATTTCAAAGAAGGATAAAAATGAAAGAGGTGGAGAAAACTATGTGACAGAACATTTTTCTTGCTATTTTTCCTCAGAGTGGAAGGATGGGGGTCATTTAGGATAAGAAAAATAAGGTATATTTTGACCTCCATAAAGCAAACATCGTATCTTTTTTTACTCCCCAGAGTCTGGTTAAATTTCTGTAGCTAGTGAGTGTCAGGTAAGTCTCATTACCCAACTGTTTTTGTCCTGAAAGTGCAATCAAAATACTCATAGAAGGACTTCAGGTGAAAGTACAAATTTTACCTCTATAATAAATTATTGTGTGGGAGTTCCCTGGTGGTGTAGTGGCTTAAGGCTTCGGCGCTGGTGCTGTCAGCGCTGCGGCCTGGGTTCGATTCCCGGTCAGGGAGCTACCCACATACCAAAAAGCTAAATAAATAAATAAATAAATAAATAAATAAATAAATAAATTATTGTGGTTAAGTGAATTCACCCAGGAAAAAGGTATGCAATGGTTTTAAACCTTTCAATGTGCTGCTCCTGGTGAGCATGTGTTAAAAAGACAGCTCAGCCTGCACACCTGGTACTTAACAAGCCAATGGCAGGGCCACTGCCTGTGGAACCAGGTTGGTGATGGTGGTGGCAGCGATTTGCAGAGAGGATCCGAAGAGGCAAGAAATTCACCAAGGGAGCCCAAGGCAGAAGGCCAGATAAGAAATTCAGAGACCAAAATTGGGTGTGGAATGACTACTTATTAGAGGTTCCTCTGAGGTATTAATAGAGTTTGTGGGCTAAGCCGGGCCCAGGTCTAAACCAGGGCAAGTTCCAGTGATGACCTAGGCCCTCCCCTCAAGGGAGCAGAGACGAATGGGAGAGGCACCGAGAGAGAAGCTGGCCTACCAGCTGGTGGTTAAAAACAATAAACTACAATGAGGTTCATATGCACAGTCCTGTCTGAAAAAGGTGGTTGGCTATTTAGAAATACTCCAGGTTTTGCACATCACCTTCTCATTGTAAGTGGCATCTTCTCACCTCCTTTTAATCTATACAGTTCCCCTCCCAACACAACACAAGTTACTACTGGGAGAGGGCGGCCGTGTTAGGGAAGGGCTAGGTCTGGGAGTTACCCACAGGTCCAACACGGGTCCTCCTGCAAAGGCGAGATGCTCATAAACTGAACCACAGCGGGCAAAGGTTTGGCCTCCCCGATGAACACTGAACCTTTGGTTTCAGCATTCTTAAGCAGCCTACCATCCTCTTCTTGGGTGTGGAATATGGGATTAACTTCCTCTAAAATACAAAAAGGTAAAATGCATTTTAGGTACCATCTGTTTATATAGCAACCTTGTTGCCTTTTAGCATTACTACTGCTACTGCTGCTGCTACTACCACTCCTACTAGCCATTAGTTTTGAATACCTACTGTGTCTTTCTTTAATCCTAAAAATAACCAACCCTGGATGTAGATTTAATTGCCCTGAAATTGCTGCTTAGAGAGTTGCCCATGATTAGGAAATTAGTACAAGGTGGCACTAAGACTTGAACCCCTTTGTCTGACACTAAAGACTCAAATATTTCACTATGCTCATGCTACTTTCTCTGCTTCTTTTTAACAATCATTTGTTCTCAAGACTTACCTAATTTGGTCAAGATAATTAGTGAAGCTGATTACTTAATCTGATGAAAGGTAACCCTCCCTCCTCTCCTGAGTAACGCAAGCATTTATCAGCAAGGCTTTTCGAGATGGTGTCAGACCCAAAGAAGCCATTATGTCCCATCAGCCATAAAGGGAGAGTAAAACAATGACAAAATTGCAGAAGTAATCCAGGGCCAAAGGAACCTTGCAATTCCTCTCAAATTAAATCAGAATTAGTTTTGATGACAAGACTTTTCCTTCTGCTTTCTCACATCAGCTCACTGGACTGGGTTGAATCCCCCAAAATTGATGTCCATCTGGAACCTCGGAATGTGCCCTTATTTGGAAATGTTATTTGTAGAAAAAAAACAATTAAAAATGAGGTTATACTAGATTAGAGTGGGTCATAAATCCAATGACTGGTGTCTTTATAAGAGAAGGGAGGAGATTCATGCACAGAGACAGGGAGGAGACACCGAGAATAAGGACACAGAAATTGAAGGGATGCAGCTACAGGCCAAAGAACGCGGATGGTTGCCAGGAGCCACCAGAAGCTACGAAGAGACAAGGACGTTTTCCTCCCCTGGAGCTTTCAGAGAGAACAGAATCCTGCCAACACTTGGCCTTGGATTCGTAGCCTCCTGGACAGCGAGAGAATTAATTTCGGAGCTTGTAAGCCAGTTTGTGGTGCTTTCTTATAGCAGCCCTATCATACTCATTATCACTAATTGATGTATTCATATAATTATCTCCTTGAATACTCTGAAAAAAACATAAAGTGTGAGAAAATGAAATAGAATATCATGCAGCTTCAGTGGCTGCTGAAAGCACCAGAGTAAGACGTTCCAAGTGGTTGGAAGACAAATACAGTGATCCAGAAACAGGAGAAAGCAGACAAGGTGAAGAGGATGGGTCAAAAATAGGGGATCAAACAGAGACCACCTGCCATTCACTTTTGTCCAAGGGTCCAGGTTGGTGGTAATCAGTCCTTCCGGTATTGTAAAAATTAGTTAGGAAAATTAACATGCTTAGAGATTGTTTTTAAAATTAGCATATTTTTTTAAAAATTATTTTTGATATTTTATGTAAGTAAAACCAATTTTTCCCATGTAAACACTGTTTAATGGACTTTGATTCTAAAATGCTAAACCAAAACACACATTTTTAGATAAATGAGTGATTTTTCTAAAGTAAATAAACTTCCAAAACTGATATTCATATGGAGGTCACCCCAAAGTCAACAGTAAATGTAGGTTTATATTAGTTCTAGCCAGAAAACTCTTTCAAAATGGTATTTGCACAAACAGTTCTTTGCCCAAGGTTGCATAAAACTCTTAGCAAATACTTTTGTAGGCTCTTTAGAAAAACAAAGTTTGAGTTAAAGTTGATTGCTTTTTCAGGGTAAGCAAGCAGGAGTCTTGGATAGAGTGTGGAAATCCCTTCTAGTCCCATTCATTACAAAGGAGAAAACAAAAAGACTTCATAGTTTAATAAAAGGAGCCTGGTGCTGAGAATCAGAGGACTCCAAATGAATTATAGCCCAGGCTCTGGCATTGATTTACTATCTGACTTGAAGGCCAATATTTCATCCCCTGCTTTCTCAAGTTTCAATTTACTTTTTGGTGTCTGACATTGAACAAGTTATTTAATAATGCTCTACCTTGGTTTTTTCATCTATTAAATTAAATAATGATGACATCTTCTGTTAGGGTTGCTTGCAGGTTTAAATGAGTTAATATATCTACAGCAGTGAGAACAGTGCCTGGCACAGAGCAGCCATAATAGTCATTGCAGTATTACATGTCTTCTCTCCCTCCTTACTTGTAAGCTTCTGGAGCACAGGCATCATACCTTATTCATCTTGGTATCTCTCAAAACACCTAGAGAAGGATCCTGCATGTAGTAGCTGCTCAGTAAATATTTACTACTTGAATTTAACCTTTAAAGACAAAGGCTATATATTATCTCGCTTGTTGGAATGATATTAATTCATTTAAAAATTTTTCTTCTTTAAATTCAGTTATGTGAGGGAAAAAAAGCAATCATCTTTTGGGAAAGCATTTGTGAGCAAAGCATTCCCACAAGAAAGTCTCTATCAGATTGGAAAACTATATGGAAAGAAATCTTGCCTTTCAGGCAGGAGATATTTGGTCTCTCTAGGCCCAGTTCCTGCAGCCTGGAATAGACTTACTACGTGAAAGACCATAGTCTTTCTCCTGATTCTTTTCTCTTCTTCCTTCTTTCCCCTTCCCCAGCCCCACGACTCACCCCAGCCTCTTTCTCATTGTGCTGGAGGCCTCCTTCACCCAGGAGAGCTAATAGAAAACTCTTTATTGCTTTAGTTTTATTGCTTTTAGCTCTGGAAGCAGCATGCTTCCAGGTGGTAATTATATTCTCTTTATATAAATATTATCTCTACAAGAATAGCTAATAGCTTTTTGGTAATGCTATCTGTTATTTTGTAGCTGCTAAATTTATGTGTCAACTAGAATCTTGAATTAAACACAGTTTGTAAATTGATTCTTGATGTAAGATCTTGCTAGTCCCTAAAACTGCTAAGATAACAAGTGAGTTCATCACCTAAGCCAGCAGTGAAATTAAAAATACAACAGGACATTCTGAGCAGTGTTCAAGAACCGTGACAAATTCAAAAGAAAGGCCAACATGTGAATGAATGTCAGTCGCTTTGTAAAGAAGTCAGGTTACAGGTTATACAGTCTCCAGAAGTTCACGTGTTTTTTTCAAGTTAGCTTCAAAGTTAACTTTTCCCATTAAAAACAATTCAGATAGAAGAGCCTTTAAACTTCACAGCAAAGAGTTCAAGGAATGATATAGAATATAAATCACAGGTAGCTCTAGGGATCAGTAGATGGAAATGCTTCTCAAAAAGAAGTCAATGTCCACTCTGACATCTTAGCTGTAATGACACTATCATGACGAAAACTGGTTGGCGGTTGGATCTCATCTCCATTGGGAGGGGCTCCTACAGAAAACTACATCCAACAGTAAGGAGTATTAAATGTTAGCAAACATCTGCATAATTTAACTGTGAGATTCACTTTCTCTGGAGGGTAGCATTATGTAATGATCCACTACATAAGCTCTGAGGACAGAACTTCATGGGTTTATATCAAAACAGTGAATTGTGGACACGTTGTGTCAGTATTTTCATTGTTAAAATGACAGGAGGTGCAAAGACTAAATGAGTTAATACAACTAAAGGACCTAGCACACCATAAGAGAGCAATAAGTGTCTGGTAGTATCGTGTTACTATTATTGTTTAGAGTTATTTTTATTTAAAATAATTATTAAGACTATTTTATTTAGAATTATTATATTACTTAGAATCATTATTTAGCTCTCTCTTAGCTCTTACTACCTTACTGTCACCAACTTTTCTGTCCTGAAGAGGCATTCCGGCTACCTTCTCTCTATGACCACTAAGGACAATTCTATTATATTAGCTCTAGAAGGTGGGAACATCTCTCTGTTCCCCCTCCCATTAAAGAATAAAAACAATTACAATCTAAAAAGAAGATAATACAGAGCACAGTATTCCAAAGGGACTTGTTACTACTTCTACAGGAACTCAAATTACTCCACAGAAAGAAGAAATTTTCCATCTGGGATAGGATTATAAACCTATAAAAAGTTTTTCTTCCCTCAAATACCATAGAAATAGATGCTTTCAGAATTTATGGAGTTTTTTATGTTATATTTTTGAAAAGACATGCTTTTAAAAGTAAGAGAGCATTAATCCAACTGAAATGTGTTAACATTGAGGAATGGGATTATGGAATTTATATTCTGTACATACCACCATTTGTTTTATGTGTTTAAATGCCTACTGCTCAGAATGTCCTGTTGTATTTTTAATTTCACTGCTGGCTTAGGTGATGAACTCACATGTTATCTTAGCAGTTTTAGGGACTAGCAAGATCTTACATCAAGAATCAATTTACAAACTGTGTTTAATTCAAGATTCTAGTTGACACATAAATTTAGCAGCTACAAAATAACAGATAGTATTACCAAAAAGCTATTAGCTATTCTTGTAGAGTTAATGCCATTTAAAAAAAAAACATTTTTAAATTTAAAAAATCTGCAATTAGAATAAAATTAAATTAAATTAAAAAAATCTTACAAGTCTTTAGATGATTTGCCTCCTAAACACAATAATCAGCCTACCCTAATGAAAAAGGAAAAAACAGACAAATTTTCTTCTCCATTTCTCTGGAATGAGATATTGAAGCCCCTAATTCAGCCCTTTTCCACTCTGAAGAACGTTGTTAAACTTCTGGGTGTGATCTCCCTCCCGTTCCCATTTCCCCAGCGGCCTTGCACCTGTTTGATCAGCTAAGAAGAGTACGTTTAGCCCGGTCCAAGTCCGCAGTCCTTCTGCATTTTCCCAATAAGGTTGTCTTAGTAATAAGTGCTTCAATATCCTATTACAATGTTACAAAATCAATCCCAATGGTGAAAAGATTAATCATTATATTGCTATTCAGTAATAGTTATCGAAAAACTGACGAATATTGATTAATTCAACTCTGCATGCCCTTGACATTCATTTCCAACAGTTTGAAAGCTTCTAGGTCCAAAATAGAAGAGACCAACAACTCTAAGCATTTCTAAATGCATTTTTTAAAAAATAGTAAGTCATAATCATTGAAAGAAGGCTTAGAGATGCTGTCACTTAACCTAACCACCTTATTTTACAAATGAAGAAACTAAGAGACCTAAAATGGAGCTGGCTTTACACATGCGTCCGTGCTTCCATCAGCTGTGCCCACACGTGAACTGCTAAGGGACAAGAACTGCCTTCACACATCTTTTTCCTCTTCTACCCATTCAATGCCTGACACAATACCTTGCACAGAGGAGATGCTTGATTAGAGTTTTTTTATTAAAAAAGTGATTCCACACATTTGATTGTGTTTTGTCTCACTCATTAGACCAAGCTTGTCCAAACTGTAGCCCACGAGTCATACGTGGCCCAGGACAGCTTCGCATGTGGCCCAACACAAATTCGTAAACTTTCTTAAAACATTACAAAAATGATGCACGGACCTGTTTTTAGCTCATCAGCTATCGTTAGTATTAGTGTATTTTATGTGTGGCCCAAGACAATTCTTCTCCTTCCAATGCAGCCAGGGAAGCCAAGAGGTTGGACACCCCTGCAGACCATAATAGGCTGGTCTCCATGGTTGCCTCGGGGGCCTCACGGGCCTCTGGATGTGCCTCAATCATTCCCATCTGCCCACCTTCTCTTTGACGAAGAACCCCACCTGCTGCCAACTCAGGTTCTCCTCCTTTATGAAGCTGCCCACACAGTGTTAAAAGAGCTTAAAGGATAATCAGCCTATTTTATGCAATTTAGGATTTAATTATAGAATCTCTTTTATTGATTCCCCTTTTCCTGGAATAATTGTGTTCCTGCTACTGCCGATAGCAGCAATGACACCCCAGATTTTCTGTGTACCCAAGTCACTTCTGTTCCAGAACACAGGGAGGTCAACTACTTATTGACTTATTAATTGGAAGAAACAGAAAATAGCTCCAAGTTCCTTTGTAAAACCCTACTCTAAAAAGTAGATGTGAAATAATTTCCATATCATGAAACCAACATCATAAAAACAAATGGAGGGAAGAGCATTTTATTGGGAATTGGAAAACCACACCAGCACTAATGAAATAGAACATTTTAACATCAAAGAGAATCTATCAAATTGTTCAAGATGCTGGCTGGGTACATTCATCTTTACCCTATACCTCCCAGAACACACAGAAATAGTTCAAAAGAACACACACACACACACACACACACACACACACACACACCCCAAGAAAAAAGCAGGAATAGGGAACTAGGATAACCAATAAATGAGAGATTTCAATAAATGCCTGGACAACTGAAAACAGATGGGAGTGTATTGATGGATTATAGCAAAAAACGTCACAGCCTGCAATGTTCCATGAGGGGGCTGGCTCTGGGCTCAGAAGGAAAAGATTGGTTTGGAGCCTGGAAACAGACAGATTTCCTGAAAATATAAATAGAGAAGAGGAGTACCAGTTAAATTTTCCTGTCTCCACCTCTCCCATTGTGGACATTTGCAACCCATCTGGAAGCTAAGACTTCTAGTGGGAGGCTGACACCCACAGCAAGGTCGCCTCTCTCTGACCTTTGGGGAAACCCCCACCTGTCAGCTACCTCCTCATCTTCCTGGTGTGAAGCTCATCTTGCCATTTCACAAGCTCCGCCTGGGTCAACACAACTCCCCTCTCAGAATTCCACTCAGTGGAGCAGCCTGTCTAGAAACCAATATTGAAAACCAAAGTAGCAGGGATGGGGCCTATACCAGCTCCCATCCTTCCTTCTCAAGTATGAAGAGAAAAACCAAAGACCCCTAGACAGGTAAGAAACACCAGCAGCATAAAGAAAACAAAGCAAGATAAACAAACAAAAAAATAACCACAGAGGAAAACAGAGAACGTGGTTATTCAAAAAGATTTACATTCATGAACAGGAAGGAAAAGGAGCAAGCAGAGAACAGTGGAGAGTTTGAAAATAGAATAGAATAGAAAAAAAATATAAAAGGATAGGAAAATAGAGGATAGAAATACCTTCAACTGTGTGCAAAATGATAAAGAGAATTATAATATGAGAGAAAATATAAAAAATAGAGAACTCACGTTTTGACTCAGAATCACAGAGAGGAAACAGAGAAAATGCAGAGAGGCTGTTATTAAAGATGGATTAGGAAAACATATTCCCCAAACTGAGCAGAGACGTGTTGGTTCCCTGATTGCTGAGAAAGATGAGTGAAAATCCTTGTAAATTTTACAGTACCAAGAATAAAAGATATTCATGAACACTTCCAGAAAGGAAAACACAGCAGTGATCTAGCAGAGAGTGTGTCTAGGATGACACAGCTAGCTACAAGCTTGGAAAGCAGCAGCCCAGTGTGCCCCGTAGGACAGAGGCTCCTGTGAGCATGTCTCCCCTCAAAAAGGTGGAGGTGCAACAGACAGCTCATCATGAAGCTAGGTAGGTACACTTGAGAAGATGACAAAAGCATAACATTCTTTTGCTAAAAATAGCAAAAAAAAAAAAAAAAAAAAAAAAAAAAAAAAAAAAAAAAAAAAAAAAAAAAAAAAAAAAAAAAAAAAAAAAAAAAAAAAAAAAAAAAAAAAAAAAAAAAAGGACAATTGGAAAAACAAGAGAGAAATAAACAAGTAAACAGAACAAGAACTTTATAGGACTTTAAGTAACTGGTGACATGTGAGAACAGAGATTCCTTTTTACCTTGATGCTAAAAAGACGTTCCACTGAGCAGCCCAGAAATTGAATGGTTAGACTGGGAAATGTTTTCTGAGCACACTACGAGGCTCTCCTTTGGGAAAAAAAAAAAAAATCCCATAGTCATAATAATGTAACTGCTGTTGATTAGTTTTGCTTTTGGAATCAATTTCTAGGGAAAATACAGAAAGTAGACGGAGGGTTAGTGAACAGAATGTCAATGCTAAAAACCCAGGGTACAGAAAAGAATGGCTGACAGGATGCGAAAGGAAAGAAGTTGGAGGAAGAGGTAAAGGCCCTAATAGCCTCATCCTAAATAAGCAATGATACAAGACAACGACTAAGGCTGATGGAAGAAACAATATCCATTGAACTATCTGACTGAAATTATGGTGACAGTCAACAGGAGAGCTAAATATTGAGTGTAGGTAGTAAGAATGAATAGGGTAAGTAGCCAGTGCTGTAGGTGAACATCTCACATTTTATAGCGGGGAATCCATCAATATTTATAAATACAAATATTTATTACAAATAAATATTAATGAAATAAAGGTATAAGTCTATTATTTAAAGTTATAGTGGTAACTACAAGAAGATAAAAAATTGAAGCAAAGGAAGAGTCGCTTCTAGGCACTGGAGAACAGAGCAGGTATAGTGAACACTTTGCTCTTGATAATAAGCTCTTCAGTTTTACTAAAAATGTATTTTTTATTAAAATACATTAAACATGTATTTTATTAAATTGACCTTCAACATTAATTTTGTAATAAAATAATGTATTAAGAATCGTCCCTCAGCTCATCCCATTTCTGAACTTCACCCTGTCTTTATTCTTACCCCAAATCTCTTCTCTGTCTATTCTGTGACTTATACCATCTTGCTCCATTACTGAGCTCTGAATGAACACGTAGCTGATGTATCAAAATCGCCCATGAAATTAGCCAAATAAAAATGTCACGAGTGACCAGTCATTTCATGCTCAGTGCATCAAGGGTTTCTTCAGTCAACTGAGGGCACCCAGTGAATAATCGAAGGTCTTGGCTAAACATCCACAAGATGGCAGTCTAAGTCCAGTTCCATCATTTTTATTTTTTTATTTTTTTATTTTTTATTTTTCTTTCTTTCTCTTTCTTTCTTTCTTTCTTTCTTCTTTCTCTCTTTCTTAATTCTCTCTTTCTTTCTTTCTTTTTTTTCTTTTTTTTTCATTTTTATTGTTAGACTTATTGGGGTGACATCTGTTAGCAAGGATTACATAGGTTTCAGGCATACAACTCCACAGTGCATTGTCAGCTTGTTGTATAATAAGTTCACCACCTAATGTGACTTCTCTTTCCATCACCTTATATTAAGCTTCCCCTCCCTCCTCTCCCACCCTCTTTCTTTCTTTCTTTCGCTTGTTATTTCTCTTGTCTTGCTGGTAGAAATTACAAAGGATAAACAACGAAGCGAAACATTTTTGAGCAAAAGTTTAATAAAGCCATAAGTAGCACCCAGAGACCAAACTTACCTTTCCCCAACCTTCAAGCATTTATTAAATCTCTCCAACGGCGTTGAACTGCATTCCCACCAGTCAGAGCAGTCTGAGTATTAATGTAGTATTTTCAAAGTAACAATCACAAAGCTACATTTCTCTGATTTGAGTCCGTATGACCACTGTAGGAAGTTCTGTCTGCTGCCCACCGTACTAAGCCCTCCAGCTACTACCGACAGCCCTTGCAGATGCTTCAGCAATCCAACTTCTAAGCAACCTCATTTCTGCATTCACACTCCAACACAGAATGAGTAGCACATAAACAATTTATTGCAAGAAATCAACACATGCTATTGTAGGGGTTGGTTAGCCAAGTCTGGAATCTTTAGGGCAGGCCGTCTGCAGGGCAGCCTGGAAACTCGGGCAGGAGTTGGTGGTGTGGTCCACGAGACGAATTTCTTCTTCCTGGAAACCTTAGCTCTGCTCGTAAGGCCTTGCAACGGCTTGGATCAGGTCCACTCGGATTAACCAGGATATTCTCCTTTATTTAAGTCAACCGATTGTAGATATTAATCATATCTACAAAATACTAGTTAGTGTTCAACTGAATGACTAGGTGATGTAGGCTCACCAAGTTGATCCAGAAAACTGATCATCACAATTTCTTCGCCATTCTCCTTTCCTCTTGTTCAGGCTCTTTGAGGCAATGGCAGCTCCCAAAGAGGCAGATGTTGCTAGTGTTGCTTAAATGGGTGTTTCTGGGACGTTCCCTCTGAGCTACTGCAGTTGCGGTCACCCAGCTTTGAATATGTACACACTCCCTTGTCCTCTTAATGCTTCACCCAGATTTCAGTGGCACAATACTTGATTATAGCCTCTCTTCCCTGGGCCTTAGAATGCAGGATAATCTGAGCGGAAAGAACATACTTAGGTACAAACCCACCCTCAGCTTCGGGTTGTTTTCTTTGGATTAAACTTGTCTGCCATGACTTTCTCATTCATTCCCTTAGAAGGGACGAATAAAGGTCTAATTCTGCATGGCCAACAACACACGCATTGTCTGACTCTCTCTGTCTTCCCTGTCTCCTCTTGCCGACTGTTCCCTCCGCCTCCCTACATCCTGCCTTAATGGTCTCTGTTCAGTTCCTTGAACTTGGCAGGCTCACTCTTGCCTTGGGCCTTTGTTTGTGCCTTTCCCTCTGCCGGGTGTACTTCCATCCACACCACACCTTTGTTATTCCATTATCTAGATAAGGATACTTCTCCTTTGGCATTCACTTTAATAGTCATTTTTTCAAGGATGTCCTGACAATCTTACGTGGTTATTTATTTCCCCACTATATAATATACACGTGTAGTTGTATATACCACAAATAATTGTAGACCCTACCACAGCTGAAATTTTATTTTTCTATGTCATTTTAGTTAATGAATTTCTCCCCGACTACAGTGTATATAGGCTGTCCAGAAAAAAACAACCATAAATGCCTCTATTTTTCATATTACATGACTGGATACTTTCTGGACAGCCCTCATATATTGTGTTGCTATTCTCAGGATTCATGGATTAATTTAAATCATCAGGCACATAAGATGTGCTAAGTAAATATTAATTTCTTCTTTCCCTTTTACAACAATTTTTCCACTGCCTCATCTGATAATACACACATGTACATAAATACATGTGCATGCTATGTATGTGTATTTGTGTACATATAGTATATATGTATGTGTACATGTATATATGTGTATATATAGTATGTGTATATATAGTGTATATGTATGTATATGCACACATACATATACATCTGTATATATAGTATACATATTTTATATACATTTATAATACATATATGTGTGCATATTTTATTTATGTGTGTATATATACTATATATTTTTGGTTTGTTAGTCTCAGAGAGGTTGCTCTGCTGTGTTTGCTATGAAAAAACATGGAAAAATCCCTAACAGAAACTGAAGCTTTAAGCCAGAAATTTCTCATTTCCCAGATTCTCATTCACAGACCACCATTAAAATTCTGTGATTCTAGAAGAGGTCATTCACCTTCTCTGGGTGTTATCTGTAAAATGAGACTGCCCTATTTTAAAGGGCAGATTTGTGTAATTAAAAATGAGAATGATTGTAGCAATAAGGCCATTGGCCACATCAGACTCCGAAGTGTAACACAAAGTTGGCCACCACAGTGTTTCCCTAAGCATGTTCAAGGGTCTTAATGGAAGTGTTGAGCATTAGCAATAGAAAGTACTAAACCAGAAACCTTGTGAATTAACCCCACAATTAATTATCTCCAAAGCCCTCTCTCTTCCTTTAAACAGTATGTTAGATGGGGCTGAGAGCAGGAGTTAATATGCTCTAGATCCTTGTGTTCGCCAACAAAAAACAAAAAGAGGAATTTACTGTATGAGGATTCTTAAAAACACAGAGCAACAGAATTCTACTAAACCAGTGAAGAATATGAAAGCAAGGTGCTAGCTGATGGGTCTTTTAAATTTCTTATGCAGTTTCTTGCCTTTTAGGAAAAAAGACAATGTATGTTGAAACCTCTGCTGAACTTACAAATGCTAAACTCGCAGACATCTAGGCCAGCGTAGTATTTTGCCACTTTTGCCAAGTGAGCTCTCATGAATGCAAAGCCAACCTGAGGAAGGGTACCTTTAAGTTCAGATGGGACAGTTCGGGCCCGAGTCTTTTAATTCATTATTTATTCATTCATTCAGCAAGTATCTATTGCGTGTTTACTATCTGCCTGGCTTCATGGCAGACACTGAGTACACAGCCAAGAATAATACTGTGTACACAGAAATACGAGTATGATTATGCACAGGCTGTCTCTGGAGGTATTCACAACAAACTGATGCCAGGGAGGTACTGAGATCAGGCATAAGTGAGACTTACCTTCGTACTATGTTTACCTCTACCTCCAATGTTTTTCTTAGGCATGGATAAGCATGAATACCCAAGTAGTGCATCAATTTAAATTGGTCAATGAGTGGGGACAGATTTAAAATTAACTCAATGGATTTAAGTCTTCTGAGAGAAAACGATTCCTTCTTCCAAGTGCTCATGAAGTTCTTGTTTATTGCAGCAGGTGGCAGTACAGCACATGATTTGATTTTCTTACTGGGCCCTGGGGAACCGTGGAAGGCAAGTAGATACATACTTTCTGAAAAAAGCTAGAAACTGGGTCTCGGTGCCTCACTGCTTCTGACGATAAAGAGCATGGTTTGTTCATCTTTGAAGTACGTATGCTTAGATTTATTACTAAGTTCTTAGAGACCTTAGTGATCACTTAGACCGATACTCCTGCTTTATTCTCAAACATGGAGCCTAAAGAAGATAAGGGAATTAGCTGATTGTCTAACTCACGGGTGCTGTGTAGCAGACCCAGGAAGAACCCAGGCCTCCTGGCTGTTTTGCTGCACGGAGGTGGTGTGACTGATGTAAACAGTTTATGATTTTTGCTTTTACAGTTTAGTGTTCATCAGTTTGACTCTGCCTTCAAGAAGTAGGAAGAAAGTCAAACAACTCATTTAGACTTGCAAAAGCTCTATGCCAGTTTATACACACGCACAATTTTGTGACCTGTTATAAGCCTTTCTAGCCTTTTATGACACGTAAGTCCTTTTCTGTTTCTCTCTTCCAAACAATTCAGTTTTTAAACGTTTGCCTAACCTAGGCTCATAAAAAAAGTCAGTTTTTTATTTGCTCAGTTCTCATAATCTTAGTATTTGTGTTGTTCAGCCTTGTGTGATAGTTTTTTTCTCTTGTGCTAAATATTGGTCTTATTGATCATCCTTATCCATGTTTTCCCTTCAATTCTTAGTTATTGAGAAAATACTCTGCCTTCTTTCCTCGATTTATGGTGAGTCTTGCTTTTCTCCTTGTGCAAAGAAAAAAAGGACAGGTCAATAGGGCTGTGGCACTTGTTTAATAACAGCTGTGTGTATTTGCCAAGGGTAGGGCCCTCCAGGGGAACATTTCCTCCGAATACACTGTTTTCTGCTCTAACTGTAATGCTACTGAGCTCTAGAGTGGGGGTTGGTGCCTACATCACGAGCACCATGAACTTCATGTAAACAAATAAGAAAGGGGTAGAGGATAAGCGAAGGCCACTGTCTCCACCTGCTGTCACAAAGCGCTCTCTCTCCCTGGTGCCTGCCTCCTAGCCACAGTGAGGCTAGACAGTGAGTGACACAGACTACTGAGGGAGGGTGGCCATGGGAGGCAGTGGGAAGAAGTCGTCCCTGGGAATAATGGTGCCGGTTTGGCCCTATACTTCCGGGAATTGTTTCATTCCGACACTCATAGACCGAACTCTCTGACACGATTTGCAATTGAACAAGCATTTAACTTGGGTCAGGTCTGGAGTAGTGAAGCATGTCTATTTGACCAATCAACCAATCGGTCAGTCAGAACACGTGAACGTTAGTCCCTGTTCTCACACGTGTTACACATGTTACTGGGGACAAGTAGAACTGGTTAAATTGCTCACTCAGCTGTAACAAGTTAAGAATTAATTAATTCCTAATTTTAAAACATAGACTAGTGTTTTCATACTGGTACCTGGGGCCCTTATTAAAAACATATATCATATGATCTCTCCCTTTGAGATTCTTGTTCAGAAAATTTGGAGTGGGGCTTAAATTTTGTGTTTTTCATAAGAGATCCTCAATGGCTCTTATTATCAAGAAAGCACCAGATGATTTCAAAAAGTCCACCAAACCCTTAAATTCCATGATAATTTCCTTCTGTGATGGTTTTCATTTGTCTATTGTGTTCTCCTTATTTAACACTGTCCTTCCACTACTCCAGAATCAACTTTGGAGATTTAAAACATACTCATGTTATGTCACAACTCTAATTCAAATGCACTGGCTGATGAATAACATCTGTTCTTCAATGGTGTTGCTGTGCTGGATGTGTCCCATTTGCCCCTTCACATCTCCTCTCCACCCTTCTCCACCTGATCTCTGCTGTTGGAAGTGAACTTGACCATGTCCATGGGCTCCTCTGCCTTCTGACTTCCAATTGGGTTTACCCACCAGGAAGCATCAACAAGAGAGTAGAGAATGGGAGAAGAACAATGTTGAGGGTCTTTATTATCCTGACCCCCCACCACCATTCCTTCCTAATTATCCATGACATCACTGTGGGTTGGCCATGTCTCTCTACTGAAAGCCACAGCTATCTCAGGGGGTCCTTTTACAGTCAGAGCAGACTTTGGGGGTTCCTTCAGGCCGAGGGTTGGTAATGTTGTAGCCCTGGCATTGTTACTAGCCCCAAAGTTACTGAGGTACCTTCATAGATACTTCTTAACACTTCCAAAGTGCTTGTACATAGTTACTTTGTTAAACTTCCTCCATTACTGTGAGCATGGAGTATCTGCTGCCAGGTTGATGGGAGTAAGGACTTACCTCTATCTCTTTCATATATGTAATTTATAAAATAAGGGCTCTCTAGTTTCTTGTTGGAAGTTAGAGAAATGATAGAATTTAGGAGAAAGAATAAAATCCTAGAATTTGAATGGGCTTTAAATTATATCTACTCTAGCTTACTACTAAATGCTAGAATCCTACGTGAAACTGGTCTATTTCAATCTGTTCATTACAACTTTTTAAATATAGACTGGCACTTATCACTTTCTCCTCCAAGTTAAATATTATCAGTTCCTCACGAAACATGATTTCTAGATCCTTCTCCTTCCTAGTCACCGGATATGTTCCTTTGATGCATTCAGTTTTGTCAACGCTATTGCTTCATGTTTAGAGAAACATTTGTAAAGTAAGGCAAATGTGGACCAGAGTCTCACCCAGATGAAGAACCCAGTCCTCCCTAATAGAAAGTCAAGATAAACAAATGCAAGCTGAAGGCTCTGGGGGTCCCAGGGAGCCCCTGACCAGAAAACAGGTGGAGGCAGGAGCACTTGCTAAAGGGGAAGCACACATTGCCACCACACTCCTGGCCTGTCATGCTTCCACTTTTGAATTTATGCCTTACCTTTTCTTTTGTATGTCTTTCTACTGAGGGAATAAAATTGGAATTCTAGTCAGGCCAAGGAGAAAATGAAAAATGAGAGTGCTTTAAATGACCACAGTCTGAAATTCCTCAGTCTCCTAACAATCTAGACGTGTTCTGTGGGCATCTAGTTTTCTAGCCAGAAGGTAAGTAGATCAGTTGTGCAAAATACCACAGAGCAGGCAACAGAAGAAATTTTGAGTGCTGAGCTTCTAATTCCCATTCGCAGACTCTGAGGACCTCCAAGTCACAGAATTTATTGCTACCGTGAACCTTAGGTTATTGAATTCAGGCAAACTGGGAGTTTCAAAGGGTGAAACCTTTGCCCCAAATTACAGAGCAATTTGCTGGTAGAACCAGGATTAAAACCCAAATCTTTTTCCTCTCCATCATCCTGCCTCTCTTTTCAGTTAATTTACTCCATTCTTTCACCACAAATTACAAAACTGAAATGAAGAAATTAACACTGCTAGTACCCTTAGCATTCAAGTCAGACAGAGGCAGTATTTGAATTGCACAATTGCCTTGAAACTATTGGGGAAAGATAGCTGTGTGCACATTACATTTGCCATAACTTCAGGGGTGAAGCAAACCATCATTTTTTTGAGGGTTCAACTACCTATCCTTTGTAGCTGAGTCTAAACCTAAATCTTTTCAATCGACTGAATGAAGGCACTAAAAAAAAGGGCTCATGTTGTCAGAGTCCTGAGTTCAAATCTCCAGTCTTCCACCAATATAGAGATGTACAATTTGAAGGACTTCAGGGCTAACCTACTTCAATAAAATTCAGACCCTGAAAGTGAGTGATTTACAGTTACAAAGAAGAACCAGGACCTGACTCTTAATCCTACGGTGTTTTGCATGCACTGTGCTTATTTCCCTCATGACTGTGCCTTCTTTGTTTCGTTTTTGTTTGTTTGTTTGTTTTTTGGTGGTTGTTTTTTTTTAGCACAGGGCCTCAGATATTTGCATATAGCATTCAATACAACTTCATCATAAGATTCAAGGTAAGTATCTTCTTTATTAAATGTTATCTTAGAAGCCTACTACTAATCATAAAGAATGCCTAACAAAAATAGATTTGAAGCACTTAACAAATAAACAAGATCTAGAGAAATATTCATGACTTCTAACCAGCTGAAAGGAAAAGGTGGGAAAGTTTGAAATGCTCTACAAAAGTGGATTTTCACCCACCATTCTGAGCAAAACTATACAGTGTGACAGAGGCCCACACTAAGAGAACTCTAAATAGCAACTTATAGGAAATGACTGTGTAAACCAAAGAAACCACATCCGAACAAAACTGAATTTCAAGACTGGCAGGTAGATCAATAGGGCTAACATAATCAAAGTTACAGCGGCTGCTGTTGAGAGGGGCAGAATGTCTGTGCCTCAGATGATCCCAAACTGAGCGAGCTCGTGCAATTCCAGGTGGCTGAACGCCTCCCAGGGGCAAATGACTGTGATATCTGTAAGAGAAGGAAGAAGAATTTAGAAGCCCACCTCACCTCTGCTCCAAAAGACATCCTTCTGGCAGAGACACCCCTCTCCCTTCTCTTAGTCATCATCCAGGGGTGCTGGGAAGTTATCCAGAACGACCCTGAAGCCCAGGACAGATCGGAATTAACCCTCTGCAGGGCTCTGATGGCCCCAGGACATGCCCCTGCAGGCATCTTTGTCAGTTCCATCCTGCATCCTTCTTGGGGCGATGAGCCAAGGGCTACAGGGGTGGGGGGGCGGGCAGAGGGGAGCTCCGTCTCACTCATCACACAGTGACTCCCCCAAGCACAACCACAAAGGAGGGAACAGAAGTGGAATTTCAGTCAGGCCAATGATGGAAGTGAGGCATAGGAATGCTTTCCGTTTCCCTGGTCTGAAAACCCAGTGCCCCCTTATCTCCTACCCACCCCTATGGGCTTCTGGGGCTTCTCTGACTGGCGCTTCAGCTCCTTCACATTTGGAAATGCCTGCACACTCCAATCACATATTGAGAAGTGGTCTCAGGACACCCCTGATCCAGTCCCTTGCGTAAGGCAATGAGATATGATTGTCCCTGAGTAACAGAGAAGCGGGATGATAACACCTAGCAAAAAAATCGCACAGTTGTCGAAATGAGACTAGAATCAGGCCAAAGACCTCAGACCTCCTCCCAGTGCAAATCTCTGTCTATTATTCCCAGCATGTTGGCAGAGTTAAGCATATCATCCAGAGTCCAAAGTGAATTTGCTGGTCCTAAATACACCTGGCCAAAATACAGAAGCAGTTGATTAAAAAAAATAGCACATGAGCTTCAGAACGTGGCCGGACATTTTATTTGAGATCCCAGAAGTGACATCTGACTGCAAAAAGCAGATACACTGACAATTGCCTGATAAGGACACTAATTACTGTGAGTGTCACCATTTCTCAAAAGTGTAGTGAATGAGTTGAAAATTTATGCCCACACAAAAACCTGCACAAGGAGGTCCGAGCAGCTTTATTCGGAATTGCCAAAATTTGGAAACAACCAGGATGTCTTTCCTGGTGGGATAAATAAACTGTGATACAACCATACAGTGAAATATTATTCAGTGACAAAAATAAATGAGCTATCAAGCCATGTAAAGACATGGAGAAAACTCAAATAAGTATTGTGGAGTATAAGAAGCCAGTCTAAAAGAGTTATATAGTATATTTTTCTAACTATATGGCAACCTGGAAAAGGCCAACCTATGGAGATAATAAAAGATTAGTGGTTGTTAACAGTTAAGGGATGAGGCAGGAATGAACAGCTGAGGGAATTTTGGAGACAGTGAAACTATTCTGTATGAACTTGAACTGAAGGATACATGACATTGCATTGGTCAAAACCCATAGAACTGGACACCACCACAATGAATGAATCCTAATGTAAGCTATGAACTTCAGTTAATAATGTATCAATATTGATTCATCAATTGTAACAAATGTACCACACTAGTGCAAGATAATAAGAAGGAAAGCTATATACAAGGGGAGGAAGGTGTCAGGGAGGGTATATGGAAACTCTGTACGTTCTGCTTACTGTTTCTGTAAACCTAAAAGCACTCTGGAAGAGAAAGCCTAGTAATTCTTTAGAAGGAAAATGCAGCAAAATTTGCATTCATTATCCAGTGGCAATAGAAAAGTATAGAAAAGTACTGCATTGGATACTTTCGGCACGCAAGGCCCTGTTCTGGGTGCCGGAGTGTGTGCAAAATGAGGACGTTGGTGAGGGAGTAGTGAGCCTGGCAGAACGGAAAGCTTCCCGGGGCCTCACCCTTGTTTCCAATACCTCACTCCACTCACGGCCTCACGGTGTCAATTCCTCTGTCTCAGACTTCTCTTCCGAAAAATCAAGAAGTGTGTCTAGACTAAGTCTGAGAATCTTTCTACCCTAAAATCTACAATTCACCGTTGTATTCCCTCAGCGTTGTCAAAAAGCAAGAGGATTCGTTGACTTTGGGCTGGCCTGGTTTCTTTCAGAGCATTTGCACCTGAGCACACACAGACTTAGCTAGGTGGTCAACTAAAACCTCCACATGTCTAGGTCTTCAAAGATCTGCTGCCTTAGGTTCTCCTGGTAATTTTCAACTGCCCCTTGAGGCCCAAAACAGAAAGAAAGGTGGACGGCCAAGTATAACGTCTCCACTTAAGTCTTTGGGCTGCTCACCCGTTCCTAGGCCCTCCATTCCTGGAATGTCATCTCCAAACCTGTGGGAAAAAGAGAAGAGAAATGAGAGCAAATGGATCCTGCAGTGACTCATGGTGAGAGAATCAAGGGGGAAGATGTTTAGCCTTTTGTATCTGAGAAACTCCTTTCGTTTGCATTGAATTAGGGCAAAGAAAATGCCACTCTGTCCGGTTTTAGACAGTGTGTCCCAGTACAGAGATATTTTCCCCCTGTAAAAACTTAACCTAAGACAATTGAGAGCCAGAAAGAATGATCGGTGGGGCAATTTGGGCAATTTAAAAGCTCCACTTTTTAAAACAGCAACTGGAATGAGAAAGCAATGTGAAAGGCATTAAAATGATTAATTCCTCCATTTGTTTAGTTGCCTAAAAGCATTCACTAAGCATCTACTATGTGCCAGGCACTATGTTAGACATGGGAGTTAAGGAAAAAACAAACAAATTTTCCCTAAGGGAGCTCACTTTCAGGGAACAGATGAAAATAAATAAACATAATATGAAATATTACTAGTTATGATAGCTGAATGTACAAAATGCAAACATGGAAGTAATAATAGTGTTTGTCTAAGAGAGTCAGTAATGGCTTCAAAAAGAAATTAACTTATGAGTGTGTATTAAAAAATAACTAAGAGTTTGCCAAGGAGAAAAAGAGAAAAATAAAGAACTTAGGCCATGAGATTTGAAGCCATGAAAATAAACTGTGAGTTCTGGAAATGGCCAGTGGTTCTGTATTCCCGATTAAAGCCTGGGGTAGAATGGTGAAAGGGAGTGGTCAAGACAAGTCTGGAAGGTCAAGTTGAAGGTTATTATGAAGGCTGCATTTGCTGTGTTGTATTTGGCCACAGACCAGGGAGCTGATGGAGAAACTATGCCTCAGCCAAGATTGTGGTGAAGAGGAAAATAGAGGACATGGTGGACATTTGTGTAAGTCTATTGAATACTTTTGAGTTAACTCTCAAAAACAAAGCAGTCTTGTGGAAGGAAAACAAAAACAATAGAAGGTCTTCTTTTCCATTTTGGTCTCACCCTTTTACACCTTTCTTAGGAGGCTTGCTCTTAAATTGGCGAGTCTGCCGCTGCTTAAACTTGGGGGGTCCTTTGCGTGGGGTGGTGGGACCCTGGTTTGAAGCTGGAGGAACCAAAGTAGCATTGTCACTCATGTTGATGGTCCTTGGATGGCTGATGGGTCTCCTTCAGGCTCCTTAGACAAGGAAAGAACAAAAAAGAAGACCCACCAAGGGATGGCGAGCATTGCTTATTAGACCTTCACTGAAAACTGGGGGAGAAAAGCACCTTGATAAAGAAGCTAAGTATTTTGTGCTGACACGATAGGGGAGAAGTTAACTTTTAAAGGGATTTTATAGAAAATATGATAGCACTCCATATAGTAGAATATAAACTGACAACTGATAGATTTCCAAAATTTAGTTATGTATGTTGTTCCAGTAACTCTGCCACTAGCTTTCCATGGGAATTTGTTACTCATAGGACGGTCCACTTCCTCTCTGTGGCCCCCAGTCCCACTGTGGGTAAAGGGAGGGAAAGGGACCAAATGATCTTTCTCTGCAGTCTTTATAGCACTTGCATGGTATTTAAGCTTTACCTATTTTCCCATCCAGCTGCAACATAACCTGACTCTAAGTGTTTCTGGATGCATATTTATGGCCTTAGTTCTTTATAGTCTTTATATTATTTAATCCCCACATAATCCAGAGGCTTCTATCGCAGTTCTGGGGGATGACAATGCAATTTTTTCACAGGGTGAGCTCTGCATTCATGTATTCATATAGCAATACCTACGAAAGTATTCCATACATCTGAACACACACGCGCGCGCGTGCGCACACACACACACACACACATGCACACGTACACGCACACGCGCACACGCGCTCTCACACACACACACGTGCTCTCGCACACACACACACGCACGCGCACATGCACATGCGCACACGCACTCGTGCACGCACACACGCACACATGCACACGCACAAGGAAGTCAATGCAAGGTGATTAAGTAGTAAATTTGTGATTTAACTCCATATTCAGGCATGGGTTCTTCAACCACACACACTTCTCAGAAATCTTTCATACCATTTTCTTCTGTCCAGATCATGAACCTATCCAGTATGGTTTTCCCAAACTTTTATTTTAGCTATAGAAATGTACATCGTCATTCTTCAAGTGCAAGTAAGAGAACACAATTAACAAAGGTAAGTTTAAAAAATACATATGCGAAGCTAAAGGATTTTTTTTTCTTTCTCCTTTTTCTATCACATTTTTCGGACAGCCCAATTCTTTCAAAGTACTAAGAAACTAGGAACTTTCCTTTCTCTTATCTGCAGAGCCCACTAGGATTAAGATTGTCAAATTCAGCAAATAAAAATATAGGACACCTAGTGAAATTTGAATTTCAGATCAACAATAAATAAATTTTTCCTCTAAGTATATACCAACTATTTAATGGCACACACTTATACTAAAAGAATTATTTGTAAGGACCTAAGGGAACTCTAATTAGTCAAATTATTTGGGAGGCAATACAGTGTGAAGAATATGTGTTTTTTTATTATTAAATTTATTGAGGTGACATCGGTTAGTAAAATTATATAGGTTTCAAGTGCACAATTCTATAATACATCATCTGTATATTGCATTGTGAAGTATGTGCTTTAGAATCAACTAGACATAGTTTTAAATTCCTGCTCTATGAAGCGGGCTATCTGACCTCGGATGTAACATTTCAAGGGATAGTTTTGTGGGGTGGTGGGGTTCATGTCTGTGAGACCCAAGGCAGCAAGGAAGCTGCAGAGGATGATCCCCCACAAATTCTAGGGAAGCAAAAGCAGTGTCAGAAGGTCCGGGAGTCAGCCTCTCTGATGCTGCTGTTATCACCCCAGACTTTCAGTTCCCTCTTTCTCTGCAAAGATACAGGGAAGATAAATGATTTTACTATTGATGGACTAAGAAAGGTTGGGAAAGAAATAGATACAGGAGCACTGTTTCCTCCACCAATGGGATAGGGCCCACAAATGTCACCTAGGGTCCTACTGAGGCAGAGAGAATCAAATCATTTGGAGAACCAAGGAAGACCCAAACCAAAGCCATGAAAAAGCAAAAGCAAAACCCCAGCAAGTACCTTGCTTCAGATGGGAACAAACACCTCAATCTCAGGGGGAGTGGGCCAAGCCCTGCGCACTGCACTGCGGTCACTCCATGCTGGCTCTGACTCTTTCTGTCCTTTTCCTCACACTCCCCTGTCAGCCTCCCGGTGCCTGAGCCAAGTTTTCAAGCACATCCTGGGAGGAAAGACCTGTTTGCTCTGTGGCCACTTAGTGCCCCAGATCACTCCTTTCCCAGAAAACTCTTTTCTATGGAGCCTCAAAGAAAGGAGGGTCTGTTTTGGGTTTCTTCTAAATGAATTTAGTGCCTGGGTTTGCGGTGCCCTTGTAAGAATCAAGCTTCACTTGTTAGACTGTCACATGGCTTTATAAGGAAGTTTGGGTGTATTACCTTCATGTTTTCTTCTGTTTTCATTCCCAGCCCTGGTCCAGGCCCACAGGTTCAGCATGTTCTTTTTTTCCATTTCCTTGTTTCAGAGCCAGATCAACCCCACCCCCCACCCCACAACCCTTTTATTATACCTTGCTAAAACTCAGCAGAAGCTGAGAAATACTCACAGAGCTGAATGGTGCTCCTGTAAGCTGTCCAGGTGCCTTCCTCACAGTAGACGAATAAAGGATCTTTGCATCCTGATTTATCTCTATGTAATACCCTCATGCTACCTAATCTCACCCCATCAGCTTAGCAACCTGGGTGCAAAGAAGTGGAAAGAATGTGGGGCGAGATTGGATAGGCTTAGGAGTTCTCTGATCATTGGATACTCTTACCAAACTGACCTGGGCTCTCTCCCATCAGAAAATAAATAAGTGTTGAATTTATAAACACACACAGTGTCGATATCCAAGAGCAGTTTTGCACTTTGTGATGGAATATATTTTCTCCTTCTCCACCTTCAGTCCTTGTTACCCTCCCTGCCTTCCCCTTCCTGACACACTCACACCCATGTACACAATCTCTCTCTCTCTCTCTCTCTCTCTCTCTCTCTCTCTCTCACACACACACACACACACACACACACTTACCATAAGATAATTTTTATGAAACTCTAGATACCTGGAAAGAAGAGAGTGAACCACAGTGCCCCGTCCTGCAGTGGGGATCTGATCGTGTGAGCAGTGACACTGAGACGTATACAATCTCTCTCCCTAACTGGCATCGTATCTATTTCCTTAGAGAGATAGGAAGATAGGAAGACAAATCAGGAATAACATACAATACAGTGATACATGACAGTGAAAGAACCCAAGTGATTGCTGGGACCTCTTCACTGATGATGTATCTTTGAGAATTAATTGCAGGATCCCCCATATCCAAAGGCTTCAGGGTGTAGGGCTCAGGCTGTAATCTAATTCAGTGGGACACTCGGTGTAGTCTTCCAATTGCATTGAGCCACTAGAATTTAAATAGCTTTCATAGTTTTAAATAGACCTAGCCCATATGCCAGCATCATTAAGCTCTTTTGACAAATGTGTCACAGAGAAATTAAGTGATGTATTCAAGACTGCATATAAGTTAGTAGCAGAGCCAGCTCAAGGCCTCACCCTGCATTTCACTGTCGGTCTACTACACTATAGCACAGCAAACATGGACCGAGGTGCGTGTGTTGCTGGCCACGCTCATGCCTTGCCTGTGAATTCCAGTGTGCCTTCTGTAAGTTACTTGTTAGAGAACTGCACTCCCGAAGATTACAGGGAAAGCAGGCCAGTTCATCCTTCCTAAGCAGGGAGACATTCTTAACCTGTAGCCCCAAGCAGATTACAGGGACAGCTAAACAGCTTAAGGGCTTTTCCTTGTTGTTGTTTTTATAAGCTTTTGAAGGCAGCGAACCCCTTTCAGAGCCAGCAGAAGGTTTTGTCTCTGGATGGGTCTTTCCATGTCCACCCCTGTGCCTCCATTATCAGTCACATCTTCCTGTACTCCTGCACCCCAGGTACATGGATTCATACTCTCCATTTCTTTGGGAAGGAAGGTGAAGCGTTGCAATGCATACAGGCAGGGAAAAGAGTAACACTTTTGTCACTCCTCAAAGGCCACAGCGTAAGTAATACCTGGGCAACTGCTAGAAATGCAGGATGCCAGCCCTTTCTCCAGACCTACTGCATTGGAATACGCATTGTAACAAGAGACAGAGGTTATTATTTTTTTTTTTGCACATTAGCGTTTGAGAAATGCTATTTTAGACCCTGGTGTAAGCTTGGTCTTAGCATGTCTCTGCCACATGAGAACGCTGTCACCTCTCTGAGTCTCAGTTTCCTCGTATATAAAATAAATGGAATAGCAGGCCAGAGTTCTCAATTTTCGGGCATCCAACACTTTTGAGAGACGTAAAGCACATTTGTCCGCAATAGGATTTATAACCCAGTGATTCTCAACGTTGAGGGGAGAAAGCTTGCCACAAGTCTTGTCCCTCCCCTTAAGGGAGATCCAGGAGAGTGGAGAGTGAGGGGTGTATGGAAAGATCAAATAGTCGTTTAGAAACACTCTCCTAAAGTGAAAAATAAAGGAAATTCCTGAAACAGAAAGGAAATGATAAAAGAAGGAAATTTTGAACACCTAGAAAAAAGAACAATGAAAAGAACAGAAGTATGGGATAAAAGGGAAGTATGAGAAACAGGAAACGCAGCCACCCTCGGTGAGGCTTTGTGGAGACTCGTAGGTTGTTCAAGCTGCCGTGAGGTTCTAAAGATCTGGCCCTCCCGTACCCTCAGGGAGAGCATCCCTAGTTCCACGTTGAAAGTGCCTGCTTGTTCCGACACTGCTCAGAGGAAGTGAGGAGGCTGGTCAACCGGCTGTCAGGACACACTGCCTCTCTCGGACCCAGCTCTTCTACCAGGTCATTTCATCGGTCATCGGCTACCTAGTGATGGCTGACTTTTGGTCAGTTGTTGGTCTCTGATCTCACTAACCAGGTAATGAGGTCACATTGCACAATACAAGGTGATCCATCACCAAGGAATTTCTCTAATAGAACTTTGGGTGTGCTGGGCACACTAAGTTCACAGACATAACAAATAAAGCCATCAGGAAACCTGCTGGACCAAAACCCAAAAAAAGTAAGATGACAGATACAATGATGAAGATGAATATTAAACACATTTTATTAAGTGAAAGAATCCAGAGTCAAAAGTCTATATGGTCTGATTTCATTACAATGTTCTGAAAAAAGCAAAACTATAGGATTAGAGAACAGAAACGACAGGGTTGAAAGGACGGGTTGACTATAAAGGGAGCATGCAAGGGGTTTTGGAAGGATGATAGAACTATTTGGCATCTTGACTGTAGTGTGTGATATACAACTCTATGCATTCATCAAAACTCATAGAACTGCACATCAAAGAGAGTGTTTTACTGTATACAAATTGTAAAACTAAATGCCATAAAATGCTTTTTAAAATGTCTGTGTTTCAGAGCTCTATAATTCTCCATTCCTTTTAATAAATGGGAAAGTATTGTTAATTATACATAGGAAAGGAGTTAAAGGGAAGGTACTAAGTAATTAGAACCGATTAAAACGTTAGCCATCCGATAACTGCTTACGCAAGTGTTAATCCCTAATCATTCCTCAGTGTTTCTTAAAACACCAGTGAGGAGGGAGACACACATGAAAGCCACATTATCTTCCCTTAGAAATCTCCTAGACTGGATTTCCAACTCTGACCGATGCACAGTGGACTCCAGAGACAAATACACCAAAGTGAAAGAAGAATGTATAAGGCTGACCCCACTTTCCCTTAGCATCCTACCATGTTTATGGATTCTCCAGAACACCATTGTTAATCTTGAAAAATATAATGTAGTAATTAAAAATTCTCTTTCAGAATATAATGAGGAGGGAACACTCCCAACTCATTTCATGAGGCCAGTTTTACCCTCATGAATTTTTTGACACTAAAACCAGACAAAAACTGTGAAAAGGAAAAATACTAACCAATATCACTCATGAATTTGGATGTAAAAATTCTTTTTCTTTTTTAGATGTAAAAATTCTTTACATTAGCAAATCAAATACAGCAATATACAAAAATGAGTATACACCATAACCAAGTGGGATGTATTGCAAATATGCAAGACATATTCGGGGAAAAAAAGACAATATTCAAAACTCAATCGACATAATGGGCTATATTAGCAGGATAAAAAAGAAAATTTTGATGATCACATTAACTGATGCAAAAAAAGCATTTGACAAAATCTAGTGCCCATTCATGATTAAAAACAAAACAAAACAACAACAAAAAACTCCCAGCAAACTAGAAATGGAGGGGAACTCATAAAGAGCATTAACAAAAAAACCTGTAGTTAACATCATACTGACTTGTGAAAGACTGAATGTTTTCTCTCCCAAATCAGGAAATAGTCAAGAATGTCTTCTCTCGTCAGTCTGATTCTCCACGGTACTGGAAATCTTACACAGTGTAATCAGGCATAAAACAAAATAAAAAGCATGTAATTGGGAATGATATGAAAAAATAAGGCTGTTTCTATTTACAGATGGTGTGATCATCTACATAGAAAATCCTAAGGAATCTGCATTTAAAAACAGTCCTATAACTAATAAGCCAATTCGGCAAGGTTGAAGGGTACTAGATCAATACACAAAAATAAATTACATTTATACATCAAAATGAACAAGTAGAAACTGAATTTTTAAAAGTAGGGAAAGAAAAAACTGGATAGCCACATGGAAAAGAATGAAATTGGACCATTTTCATGTCTTACACCAAACATGAAAATTAACTCAAAATGGAATTAAAGACTCGATTGTAAGATTTTAAGAAACTGTAAAACTCTTAGAAGAAAATATAGGTGGTAAACTCCTTGGTATTAGTCTTGGCAATGAGTTTTTTAATTTGACACCAAAACCAAAGGCAACAAAAGCAAATGTGAACAAGAGGGGCTATATCAAATTTAGAATAGGAAACTATCAACAAAATGAAAAGGCAGCCTGTGGAATGGGAGAAAATATTTGCAAATCATTTATCTGATAATAGGTTAATATCTAAAATATATAATAAATTGTATAAGACAATAGCAAGAAAACAAACAATCCAATTTTTAAATGGGCAGAATCTCTGAACGGACATTTTCCCGAAGAAGATATCCACATAGTCAACAGGAACAAGGACAGATGCTCCACATCACTCATCATCAGGGGAAATGTAAATCAAAACCACAATGAGATAGCAGTTCACACCTACTAAAATGGCTATCATCAAAAGGACAAGAAGTAAGTGTTGGCAAGGATGTGTAGAAAAATGGAACTTTTGTGAGCTGTTGTGGGAAATACAATTTGATGCAGCCACTATAGAAAAACAGCATGGAGATTCCTCAAAAAATTAAAAATAGAATTACCACATGATCCAGCAATTCCACTTGTGTGTATTTATTCAAGAAAACAAAAACACTAATGTAAAATGCTCCATTCATCTGCATATTTATTACAACATTATTTACAACAGTAAAAATATGAAAATGCAAGAGTCCATGGCTGGATAAATGTATAAGGTTTATGCTAAAAGGATAAGGTATATGTTTAAATTTTAAAATAATAATAATAAAAATAGGGCCATTCATAATTCCTCTAAATAAAATAAAATGCTTAGGTGTAAATCTAACAAAACGTGTATAGATTTGTATGATTAAATACTACAAAATGATGATTGAAGAAACCAAAGATTCTGAATAGCCAAAACAAACCTAAGAAAAAAAACAAGGCTCGCGGTATCACATTCCCTGACATCAATTTATATATAAAGAGACAATACTCAAACAACATGGTATTGGCAGAAAACAGACAAACCAACCAATGGAATAGAATTGAGAACCCAGAAATAAATCCACATATATATGGGCAGATGATTTTCAACAAAGGCATCAAAACATACAATGGAGAAAAGAAAGCCTCTTCAATAAATGGTACTGGGAAAATTGGAAAGGGACTGCAAAAGAATGAAATCAGACTGCTGTCTGTCACCATATAGCAAGAGTATCTCAAAATGGATCAAACACCCAATTATAAGACCTGAAACAATAAATTGCATAGAAGAAAGCATAGGTACTAAACTTACAGACCTTGGGTTCAGAGAGGATTTTATGAATTTGACCTCAAAGGCAAAGGCAGTAAAACCAAAAATAAATGAGTTGGACTGCATCAAACCGAAAAGCGGCACAGCAAAAGAAATGGTTGGCAAAATGGAGGCAACCAACTGAATGGGAGATCTTTGCAAACAACACCTCAGATAAGGGGCTTATATCCAAAATATATAAAAAACTTACACAACTCAACAACAAAACAAACAATCCAGTTACAAAATGGGCAAATGACCTGAACAGACAGTTTTCCCAAGGAGACATGCAAACAGCCAACAGATACATGAAAAAAATAGCTCAGCTTCACTAGCTATTAGAGAAATGCAAATGAAAACCACAATGAGATACCACCTCACACCTGTTAGAATGGTTATTCTCAGGAAGACAAATAATAGTAAGTGCCGGAGAGGCTTTGGAGAAAAAGAAACTCTCATACACTGTAGGTGAAAATGTATATTGGTACAGTCACTATGGAAAACAGTTTGGAGTTTCTTCAAAAAATTAGGAATCTGACCCAGCAATCCCTCTTCTGAGTATCTATCCAAAAAAATCTGAAAACATTTATCCATAAAGATATATGGTCTCCTATGTTCATTGCAGCATTCATGGTGGCCGAGACATGGAAATAACCAATGTGTCCTTCGACAGATGACTGGATAAAGAAGCTGTGGTACATATACACAACGGAGTATTACTCAGCCATAAAAAATGATGAAATACTGCCATTTGCGACAACATGGGTGGATCTTGATATTGTTATGCTAAGCAAAATAAGTCAGAAAAAAAGTCAAGAACCATGTGTATTCACTCATATGTGGGATATAAAAAACTAAAAACAACAAACAAAGAAACAAAAACTCATAGACACAGACAATATTTTAGTGGTTAGCAGAGGGTAAGAGAGCAGGGGAGTGGTAGAGGAGGGAGGGGGAGTCAAGTACCTGGTGATGGAAGGAGAGCGGACTCTGGGTGGTGAGCACACAATGTAATACACAGATGAGTATCGTAGAATCATACACTTGAAACAGATGTAATTTTTCTAACTGATATCGCCCCAATAAATTTAATAAAAATTAATTTAAAATGTAAATCAAAGAAGAACTAAGTGGTGGCAGAAACATACCATGTTTATAGATTGGAAGACTTCTAAAGATGTCAATTCTCCTTAAATTGATCTTTGTTTATTGTAGTTGCTATACAATTCCAGCAAAGTTTTTCAAAATTTATTCAAAAATTTATATAAAAGTAGAAGACCTTACAATAGCCAAAAAATTTTTGGAAAAAAAAAGAAGAAAGCACAGGAAGGAATCACTCTTCCTAATGTTAAGGCTTATTATATAGGTACAGCAGTCAAGACAGTGGGGGGTTAACAGAGGGATAGACACACAGATCGATGAAACAGAATAGAGAATCTAGATATAGACCCACACAAAAATACCCAATTAATTTTTCACAAAGGCACAAAAGAAATCCAATAGACAAGTGATGGTCTGTTCAACAAATAGCATTGACAATAAATATCTGAAGCACAGACAAATGGTGCTGAGTGTGGACATTTTGTCCATAGACATCCATTAACAACAGCATGAATCTGAATCTAAAACTCCACACCTAAACCTCACACCTTATACAAAAACTAGCTCAAAATGTATCATAAGACAAATGTAGAATGTAAAACTAAACTTTAAAAATATATAAGAGAAAGTCTTCAGGGCTTCGGAATAAACAAAAAGGTCTTAGACTTGCTAGCAAAAGTACAATTTGTAACAGGAAAAAACATACATTTGACTTCACCAAAATTAAAAACATTTGCTCTCTGAAAAACTCTAAGAGAATGAAAAGACAAATTACATACTGGAAGAACGTATTTGCAAATCACATGTCCAACAAGCATTTGTATCTAGAAATGAGTCTCTATGCTAAGGCTATGAAATCTTTCATAATGTAGTTAATATGTCATACCCAAGGGCTGTCCGGAAAGTACCCAGTCATGTAATATGAAAAATAGAGTATGGCTGGATTACTTTCGGACAGCCCTCCCATATAAAAAGTAAACTTGATGTCGTGACTCCTGCAGACACCTGGCCATACTCATGTTCATTGCTCCTCAAGGCAACAATCTCCCTAGAGGAAAGGACCTGGGGGATGGGGATGGCAGAACGTAGGCATTTCTGTCCAATTGAGAGATAAACTTCTACTCAGATTCTGGCACGATTCCATCAAGGCACTCCAAGGAATACAAAGTATGTAAGACACAGCCCTTTCCTCATGCATTTTATATTTGGGTGGAGAAGTAAGTCTAATAATGGCCAATAAGAGAAGGCGATGTTTCTCAAAGTACAAAATGACATTGTAACTACAATGCACACTCCAGGAGTTCAGGAAAAAAATCTTTTTTCCCTTTGGATCAGTGATGGGAGGCTTTAAAGGGGGAGGTGATGTCTGAGGTGTATGCAGACTGATTGTGAGTACTTAGGTGACAAAGACGCTTTTGTAGTCATTCTAATATTTGTTCTGCAGTCACAAGGATCAAAATGTGTTGCAGAAATGATGACGGTGATGACTTTCTCAGCCTGGACCATTTCCTCCAGGACTTACTGAGGGCAGAACTCTGCTAGATGGTTTCTCACACATCATTTCCCATCTGGCCAGCAACACTAAAGGTTGATACCATCCCCTTTTACAGATGAAAAAACTGAGGCTCAGAGCAATGAACGCATTGGCCCAAGGAGACACAGGGGGACAGAGGCAGGATATCTGCCTGAACTGCAGCTCTGTCCGCCACCCCAGGCGACTGTTGGTGCCTCGTGGACACACTTCAGGATGGACGCTTTCAGGGCAGAAAGTCTTCTCTCTCAGTTTATTGCCTGTACTTGTGCCATGAAATCTTATCTGTGCAGAAAGGGGAAGTCTCAACAGTCTGCAATCATGTGTCACTTTTTCAGGCGCATGGCAAAGGGACTGTCCCATGGGAGATGTGTCTGGAATTTACCTTTTCAGCAAAGAAAAGCTGGAAAACACTTCAGAGCTTTGTCTGTTTCTCTGGGAATTCCTATGCAGGCTTCTCAGTTCTGTGGCTTTCATCTGGCATTACAGGGCTGGGGTCCTCAGACGGAGAGCATTGCTACGACCACGACGGGCGTTTTCTTACACTGGCAGAAGCTTAGATCGGGGTAAGGGATCCTCAGTGTATGATGCACTGTGGTCAGCAGGGGCTGGAAAAGGAGGGTCTGCCATGTGAATCTTTCTTGAGGAATTTCTTAATCTCAGTTTTCCCACCTGATAAATACACGTGAACAACAAGCAGCAGCAGCAGAAAATGAGAAATGGTGATTTCTGGTAGATTCTGCCCTGCCTGGCATCGTGGAAGATATTCTAGAACATGGCAGTTGTTCTCCAACTTACTGAAACTCTTTGATAAATCAGGAAGAGGCTCTAAACGAGCAATTCATAATTCTTTTGAGGTCATGGGACCCTTTGACAGTTTGATAAAGTTACAAATGCTCTCTCCTCCCCCAATAATGCCTACAGACTGTTTGGGGGGCTCTCTGTGTTGACAGCAGTACCATCTGTGTTGACAGCAGTACACTAAAACAATGTGAAGATACATTTTTAGCAGAAAAAGAAAGCCCTGTTTGACTAGTGAGGTCTTTTGTTCTAATATCATGAGAAATGGCATGAGAGTAGCATCTAGATCATGGATCTGCCATTTTGATTTTTGCATCTTTCTTGTCCCAAATAACTGATTCTATCTATGTTAATTTTTAATTGCCTGTCTCCCTTAGAATGTAAGTTCCACAGGAGAGCAGAAATTTCGTCTGTTGTCGACTGTGGTCTCCCCAGTGCCTGCATCAGCACCGGGAAGAAACAAGGTGCTCAGCTAATGTTACTAAAAGAAGAAATGGATCTCCTGAAAGTACTGAGCTACAAGATTTACTGCCTTCTGTGTAACTTAATATTTAGTTTTATTTATAATACAGTAGGATACTTTGTATCAGGGCTATCTTCTCCTTGTATCATTTTAAAATTTATAACTAAATCTGTATTTGGTTTTCAATGCTTTTCCTAATTTTCAATCATATACTGTTTTTCTTTTTGTAGTTCTATAGATTAATCTCTCATCTCCCACCCAATGAGCACTATGTATTTCCTTGACTGTTTCAGTACCATTGATGAAGGATAGGAGACATCTTGTGGCATCAATTTACAAAATGAAGTGAATATTCAGTACGTTTAAATGACAACAAAAGTAAATATCAATTTCTCCAAAGATACTTGCTTAATTAGTCAGTTCTAAACAAATCAAAACAATGTAAATACTGAATATTGTGATATTAGTATAGATAAGAATTAATGACAGCATCTATGGGCGTGCATAGAGTAAATCTGGCTTGGCTGCTTAAAATCTTTGTCACCTCTAATGGTTTAAATATGGCCTCTACAACTTGTCCCCATTTAAATTACTTCATAAACCATTTCCTCAAATATGATACAAAGTCAATTTTAGCACTTGTTCAATTATCACAAATTCTGAGTTAGAAGATTGTGAATTAATGAAGTTTTACTTTCTTTTGTAATTTGCATTCTTAGGTTTAATTAAAAGCAGTCATTGGCTTCTTTTCTTTAAAATGTAAAAGAAAAATCAGTGAAAACTACGGCAAATAACATTCGGTCGTTCGTGCTGCAATACAAAGGTGCATCTTGAAATTACGACCAAAAGTCTAAAAATCTATTTGAGGATCAATGTTAAAATTTAGGGTGAACTACATGCAGTTAACATTCATAATTGCTTAGCACCCTACATTCACTGCCAGCAAACTTCTAACATATCTGGCTGATACAGAAGCTGGCAGAGACCCCATAGGAACAGAAGTTAGTGATACAAAGTAAAGCCTGTGAGGATGCATCGCTACTAGTTTTAGACTTATGCACTGAAATGACTTGATTTTTAGATCATTCGCACAATTATTCATAGCACGAGTGGCGAGAGGCTCCAAGCCCTTGCAGGAGTATTCATGCGTACCCATGCTCACAGGGGCAGTCGTGCTCCCACATGTGCCCTTAGTTGACAAGAATGCTGCTCAGAGTTAGCTGATCAAGAGATACTCAGCGCAGAACAGGATTTGAGACAGCCCAGGGTTTCCTCTTCTAGTAGGTTTAATTTTTTTTTTTTTCTCACTAACTTCCTTCCTGTTCTAACTGCCAGTGCTCAGAAGTCAGGGTTGCGAGCCAGAGGCACCCCGGCCTGAGACGCGAACCACACTGACTGTAAGTTGAAATGCCCCTGGGTGCGGGAGGCTGAGGTGGCACAGGGAGAGGCAGAAAATCTTTAAACAAGGCTACGGCCCTCGGGAGTTCATTTTTTTAGAGGGGGCGGCTCCTCTTTAAAACAAACTTGATGATAAGAAAGTATGAAGAAGGCTGCAGGGAAGGGTTCTGCAGAGAAGGGGAAGTCACAGCGGAGTGGTAGCCGTGACTCACGGGAGGGGAGCTCGGGAGGGAGGGGAGGGTGCCAGGCCCGGCCCACGAAATTCCAGGGAAGGGCTCGGAGCGATGCCCCTGGGGCACGCCCGGAGGGGTCTCCCACCCGGTAGGAGCAGGCAGCAGGCCACCCTCAGAAGCAAGAAGACAGCAGATCCAAACTGATAGGGCCCGTGTGGGCGGATGGTGGGCTGGTGCTGGGGTGGAGATGTGTGGTTTCCTGTTTTTATAATGAGTAGACTTACAGACTGGTTGAATAGGAGAAAAGAAAAATGGTTCAAAGCTGTCAAATATTAAACTGTGTTCCACTCAAGAATTGTCTGGTGATGTGAGAGAAATGCGTGATGAAAGCCTCCCTTAGAGTACAATGAAACTGAACCCGGGGAGGTACGGTGGAGGGCATTGTTATCTACTCATCAGTCATTCAGGGATAGAACGTCTCATTAACCCAAACCCTGCCTTACATTCCCGCGGTGACATGGGCACAAAGATCACTGCCGTTTTGCCCAAGTATAGGTCTTTATATCTAAGGAAATAAGAGCAAATGCAGAAGACACCAACCGATCTATTAAGAGAGAGTCTAGAAAAATCCAAGCGAGCCCAGCTAGGGCACCTGGTCAGTGGACCTTCAAAATGTCCAGGTCTGAGTTTGGCCACCATGAGAAGTGCTTTAGGCATGACCCGAAATACTTTGTTCCTTTTTTGAGGACATCCCAGTCAGCGTGTCTCATAAGCATCATCTGTAATTAAACTGTAGGCCTGGGGCGACGTGCGGCGTGGGGCTGTTCAAGGTGGTGAAGGCAGATGGCTCTTACCTGGAGCTTCCACGCTCACCCCTTCACTAGACACCAAGAGCCACTGAAATCAGGGTGGCCCATTGGACCCTGGCCGCAGAAATGATCAAGCGAGGGGCATCAAGAGGCCTGTGTTAGTCCTGGGGGCGTCAGTCAGTGAGGTGTCGTTCAGCATTGTGGTTGCTTTGTTTTGTTAAATTTATAAGAAAATCTCCCTCCCACATCCAGATATGACACAAGATCATCTTACCCTTTTGTAGGATGTGTAGAATTCTCAGAGAACTGTTACTCTCTATCCATGTGATGCAGTGCATGTGGCATCACCGTGTTACAGCCAAGGAAAACCTGGCTGCCACCTTCCAGGCACTGGGAGTTGCTTCTTCCTGGTCTGGGACCGTGTGAGTTTGTTGCCAGGGAAATATGCTCAGAGCCACATCCAGATTCTCTTCCCAGTGGAAGCTCAGCGTGGCAAAGGCAATGAGGGGAAACTATGAGGGCCTGGGACAATTTATGGGAGCACGATGTATCACCGACTCCAGCTAGCAGGGAGCGAGGAGCCCTGAGGATTAAACGTAAAGCAGGTAGAGAACAAGAGGTGACACATGTGGTGGGTCTTCGCTGTGTCAGGCCAGGTGTTAGAGGGAATTTGAAATCTGAATGCTGGGAGGACACAGAGAGGACAGTAAGCCTCCAAACTGTTAAGTGACTTGACTGGTGGGGGAACACAAAACAAAACAACAACAAGAGTTACAATGTCCTGGGAAGGAAGGACATTTTAGGACGTGTCCCATGGGAGAGATGCTGCCATGTTCATCCCACAATCCGTGCATCCTTGTTCCTGGGTCAGCGTTAACCCTGCCCTGGATCCGGGATTAGAGTCCACTCCGGTAAACCCAGAGGTGGGTCCTCACGTTGCTCCTGAAACTTCAACATGTATCCATTCAATAAGCCCTGAATCGCTCCGTGCTGTGGCTCTGGTTTCCACAGCTAGAGCTGATAAAAATTCCCTCGGGTTTTCCTAAGAGGGTTGCTATTCTGAGCACAAGTGGTAATAAAAATTCTTCTCTCTAATTTCTCATGCTTCCTTTAAAACTGTGTTGAGTTACTGCAGTATAATCTTTTGCCTAGTCATGGCTTCCTTAATCCAGTTTTCTTTAAGGATTATTCAACAATAAATATTTGTGAAAATGCCTAGCACGGTGACTTGACACTGTAGACACAGAAAAGTTTAAGGAGAGGTGACTTCTCCCTCATTTTGTGTATGAAGCTGCATGCACAGACAAGAAATAATGTATCGTGTTGCTCGCCCAAGGAAATGTTAAAGAATTCTCTTCTGATAATTTGTACCTTCCTCAGGATTGATTAAGATCCTTGTTGTTTCTAAAAAGATACTGTCCTCTCAGGCACTGGGCTGATTCCTCTTACTCAGCTTTACAGCTTCAAATGTTCTTGATGGGGCTGAGGTGGTGGAGAGCCGCCCCAAGGGCCCCAGGAAGTACTGATGCCTCCATGTCTCTAGGGAAACCTGAGACACCAGGGAGGACTCGGGAACCCAGAGAGCTTCTGAGGTCCCCGGGGATAAACTTGGTTGGGTTCCTCAAATAAGCCAAACCACTAGGTGTGGCAAAGCAGACCCAAATCTCTAAGTAGCTCTGAAATGTCAGCAGGCCTTCCGAGAAGGCTCAGGTCTCCGTGGCCCGGCCTAAGGCTGCAGCCCCCGTCCTGCAGCAAGTAGGACAGAGCCTGGTCAGCGCGGGTGGGGCTGATGGGGCGGGAGCACCCCGATGCTCACTTACACAGGCACTTCTCTGATGGAAATCCCCTACTCCGGTTACTTCCACATTTCTCTCTCTCCCTCCCTCACCTCTGCCTCTTTTATCGAATCTTCACGGCCTGTGCTTCTAGGTGCGTGATCAGTCCAGCGTCAGAGTCCATCCTCTCCATCAGTTGTACCTGTGTCTTCTATCCTTTCTCCTCATTCAGAGTGACCTCTGTCTTCAATTAGGAAAGGCAGCCATCCACAGCGTCTAAAATTAAATAGTTCATGAGGAAGTTTGTTTGTTTTTTTTAAGAAATGTAATAGTGACAGCCCATCTCAAGGTTGAGTCAGTAAGTAATTCTTGCAAAATTCCCTGAACTTCTTGTCTCTTCCGCACTCCTCAAAGAAAGAAAATCTGTTTGTAAGGATGAAGGAATGGATGCTATCAGCACTGCAGACCCAAGGGACAGCACTTGGTACCTGGGCAGTCACTTAGCTCCGCTGAAACTGGGCAGGGAAGGGAGGGGACAGGGGGCGGAGAGTGGTCGTCACCGAACACCTGCTGTTGGCCAGGAGAGTCCTAGAACATTTCGCCAACTCTTCAGCCCCGAGGGAGAAGTTATCACTCCCACCTCACTTTGGGAAAACCTGGCGTCGGTGACATGAACAACTTGCTTTAGTCCTGTAATAAATGCAAAACCACGTTTTGAATCTCTCGTCCCTCGGACTCCAAGCCCACGTTAGAGTAGGCAGGAAGATCCCCTTTCTCCAAAGTAACCGGGTTCACCTGAACTCTAAAGGGGTTCGCCTTTTCTCGCCCTCGGCTCATTTGCCATTAATGACCGAGACCACGGTGCTCTGGGGTAAGACTGCTGTAAGCGCGCCAGTGTGCTCACGGTCAGGGCCTTGAATTTTCCACTGAACTTGCCGGCGACAACCCCAGCGTGTGCTGCCACTCCTGCCACGGGTGACCGCCTTCACTGAATGTGGCGTTCTCCCGGCGCTGGGGGCATTACGCTCCACGTCAGCACGTCTAGTCCTTGTCGTTGTCTCACCGCAGAGCAGCCACGGGGGTGGGAGGGTCCTGCTGGGAAAATCCGTCCGTGCGGACCTCTGGGACGCAGACTGCAGAGCCAACGAGAGTAGTAAGTCCATGAGGAGAGGCCGTATGTGCTTCGGGGCCTGACGGAGGCCACGTTAACCTAAATATAATTGTTAATTCTCCCTTTCACTTTTCCTGTATAAAGAACCAAGGTCAAAAACAACATGCCACTAAACAAACAAAGCAACCCTGTTCTTTGTGGAGCGGTGGGCAAGCTGAAAGGTGAGAGAGAGCTCGGCCAAAATGCTCTAAGCGGATGGGCTGGGTTCTTCCCCTCCCCCACTTCCTCTTTTTCCTTCCCATTTCAGAGACTTCTTTACTGAAGGGAGCATTACAGTCATTGCATTAAGGAGGGGGTCTCAGAGATCTAATGCAATGATTTTGTTTTGCAGAGGAGAAAACTAGAACTCAGAGAGGTTCAGAGACTTGTGCAAGGCGGCCCCGGGGCAGAGCTGCACTGACCTTCTTTTCGTGACATGTCTTTGCTTTGCTAAAGCCCTTCCTACCGTGTTGCAAAGAATCGTTTACCTCTGCCTGTGCAACCCTGGATGGAGTCCCAAAATGTCTTTATAATTTCATTATTACTTCTTGTTAGAGACAACGGAAGCAACTCAGCACGGTGCCTAAACGTCAGACAGCCTGGGCTCCACGCTTCACACACTGTGTCTTCTTGGGCAGGTTATTTCCCGGAGTCTGTGGGGGCGTTTCCTGCTCTGCCTGAGGACTCGGTGAAATTATCCTCATGAAAGCATTTAGCACTACGTATAATAACTATTGTCATTATTATCATCAATAATAAAAGCAGTGGTTCTTTAGATGATGAGATTAGAAAATAGTCTCTAGAATTCCCATGAATTTTCTATTTTCACTTTAGCAAGCATCCATAAAATGGGGGGAATTCAAACAAGAAAACTGACATTAATACACATATTAATATATATAGTTTCGCAATCATTGTCAAACTCTAGAACCCAACCATTTATGGCTGGGGCTTTGGGAGAATCTGTGCTTCCCTAGAGATGAATTGTGAAGTTTAAAAAGGCACTATCATTTGGGAACTCACATAACCATGGAATACCAACATGGTATTGGGGCGTCTTACTGGGTGGCAAGTGAGCGGCCCGGCCGGCCGGTGGGGAGAAGCAGCGGGTAGAGAGGCCTCAGGAAAGGAGAGCAGCTGCCGACAGAAGGCTCTCACCCCCGCTTCCCAAGAGGAGGAAAGAAAGTCCCACAGTTGTCGGCAGGGCCAGGGTGGGGCACAGCTAGTTAGTGGGAAAGCCAGAACCAAGGTCAACCAAGAGATAATTATCCAAAATCGAGTAGAGAGACCCCAGAACTCTTCTCTTAAAGAGCTGCTCCCCGGGCACCTTTGCTCCTCTGTCAGTCTGTGTGGTCCCGCTCCGTCAGGTGCAGATAAGGCCTGATTTCTCCTCCCGCTTCTACATACTCAACATTCATAGATATGATCCTTAGTTTGAGGCCCAGGAGTGGATTGATCCGGCCAGGCCTTGGAGAGAAGCAAGTTTCCTCAACTTTTTGATACATGTTTCCAAAATGTAGGCCAATGTTCCTAATCTTGGACTCTAAAGGACTCGAAGGGTCGTGAACCCTTTAATTGCATGCACGATTTTATGGGCTTATTCCTTTCATTCTTCTAAAAAGACCGTGATTTTTATCAGATGTTTAAAGAGATCTGTAATCTCCAAAAATCAGTCAAGCCAGCAGGGGCTTTGCAGTGCGGTGAGATGGCCCCTTGTCCAGCCCCGTCTGCACGCTGAGTAGTGGCTTAAACGCCAGGGTGGGCCAAAGCACGGTGTCTTACAGGCAGTAGTTGCTCAGCAAATATTTGTGACCCTAATTTTGCTTTAAAAGGGCTTTATCTGAGAAGTGCTTTTCTAGTCTTTTATTTGCCATATTATGATATTTTCTTCTCTTTTAGATCACTTTCCAAAGTGGGCTGGTTGGGGGCATCTGGTCTCACATCTTTCTTTCTTTCTTTCTTTCTTTTTCTCTATAATTAGGTCAAATTATTATAATGTGGTCCTGAATTTTCTCCTTTTTACTGCATTAATTTCATACAGTAATCCCACCTTATCCTCTGCTCTTCAAGATCATTAAATACATAGGTGTCCCATTTTTAAGGAGCAGTTATTATATCTGTTTGCAATGAATCAAGCAAATTTACAACTGTCATAAGCCTTACATTTACTAATAAAAGGATCAAGATCTAAATGACAGGTGACTTGACTTGCCAGTGATCACACCTTGAGAGGTTAACAGATCCTATCCTAGAGCAGATCGTTCTGAGTCTCTCCCTCTCTGTCTCTCTCTCTCTCTCTCTCTCTCTCTCTCTCTCTCTCTCTTGTTCTTTTTTCAAAATCGAGACTTGAGGGTGCAGAATTTCAACTCCCTGCAGGTTATTTAAACCCCCTTGGGCTGGGTGTACTGCCATCACCTGATAGTCATGCTTCAAGCAAATGACTTGTTAGAAGCAAACACCATATTCCAGAAAGGCCTGTCCCTGGGGGCTGAGGTGCCCTCATCTGAAGAGAGCCTTCCTGAGGCTCCATCCAACGTTTATTATGTGACCCCCACCCTTGGTGTCAGGCCAGGCTCCTAGGTGTCACCAGAGGAGCACCTGTCTCATCTGCTTAGTCTCTGCTGTGTTGCTCCTCGTCTGCCCCCTAATGATCGTCCTAAGCTACCCACACGTACGAGCTGCGCCTACGGGCTCCGTCACTGTTTTTCCAACCAGTTCATCCACTCTCCCTGAGTGTCATTTGGAAGACGAGTTGTGTTTATTGTGCTATTCTCTAGAAGTTCAATTTTGAGTGGTGCCAGTTCTTCAGCTGAAACAAGAGTTGCCATGGGCACAGGCCTACATGTTTCCTTCCTGCACAGGACGTGGACCTGAGCCTTGCAATGCTGTCTTCAGAGTTGATCAAGCTCATAGTATTTCCTTGCTATTGTGCTAGAAGAGGATTGCTAAGATATCATTTCTCTTTCTCTTCTTTTCTTTTTTTTTTTTCTATTAAAATTGCTTTTGCTTGGTTTTACTTTCAAATTATTTTTCTTCCTGCTGCCAATGACAGTGATGGTGAAACTCAGAACTACAACTGATTTGGGCCAGAGACAGTTTCACTCTCAGGGCACTTTATAGAGGTTTGCAAAGTCACTCAGGATGAGACGTGATGGCTATCGTCTTACAGTTGTGCCACTTCGCAGCACTAACACCTTCACCCACAGACAGGGCAGGAGTTACCCTTGGGGTAGAACTGAAGGAAATCAGGAATTATTTACTTGCCCAAATATCTCCCTTGTTTCCCAAGTGGCTTCATCGTTACAGTCACAGGGGCCTGAAATTCCTCCAACAACAATTTCTTCCTCTTCTTCAGGACGCTGCATCTCACCCAGTTATGTGAACTCCAGCAATTTTCTTAACCTCTGGGTTTCAATTTTCTCAATGATTACATGAGGGATTGGAATATATAACCTCTAAGGTTCATTTTGGCTTGGAACATCTCTGACTGTGAAAAAATCACGCTTTAAGAGGAATAATTTTTAAATCTATTATCTAGTCAATAACACTTACGTATGAATGATTTTATTAAAGCGCCCCTCAATTTTTGAAACACAAAACAAGTAAATGTAGACCATGAAGGAAGAAGACAGACTCCAGGATATGACTGACCCTCAGGGCACAAGGTTGCTGGAGATATGAAGTGGGGAGGGGCGGGGACGAAAAGGGAAGTGAGTCCAGAAAACAAGAGATGGATGGAAGTTACAGCTTTGCCTAGAGGAATTTAGAGCGTCGTTTGCTATTTTGTGTCATTTCAGAAGAACAGACTATACAAGGTTGGGCAGTTACTTCTAGAAACTCATCCTAGAAATAGTGCTACGTACCTCACTGCTGAGTGTCACTATGGTCACCTTCGAAGTGCTCCCCTTGGGAAGCTATGCACTGATGTCAGCACCTAGTCCACCCCTCAGAGCAATTTCGGGATGACCATCAGAACCTTCATCATACCCCAATTCTGACAATTAAGTTCGTAAACTTGCTACCGTGCACTTACATTGGCAGCACTGTACAAAATACTTGGTAAGCTCTGATGGTCGTTCCAGAAAAGGAGTTCCGAAATGGCTTTGAAGGGCGGACTAGGTGCTGGCATTGGTGCTCAGCTTCCCAAGGAGAGGACTTCGAGAGTGACCGTAGTGCTAGTCAGCAACGAGGTACGCAGCGTGTTTTCTAGGAAGAGTTCGAGAAGTTGTCTGACCTCGTATATAGAACCTAGTAAATCAATCAATGAATGTTTATAAAATGCTTGAAGCATTCACGTGTTATGGGAGGTTCAAGAGAAACACAGAACCTAGTACCTGCCCTCAAGGAATTACTTGCAGTATTGGAAGGAAACCATTGAGACACCTCGGCAGACATCACAGGGGTCCACCATGTCCCCTGAGGTCCCTTTGAGATATTGCAGAAGTTCAGGGAGAGATTCAATTCAGGGAGGAAGCCGGTTTCTTTGGCGAGTGCTCCACCTGTCTCCGGGGACCATCCTATCTGGGCTTGCACATGCTGACGGCTTCTGGCTGGATTTGGAGCACTGTGACCATTTCTGTCACTGTTTGAACCAGGGCTATTTGCTCATTGTTCAGGCCTGTTTGTGCTGCTTCACTTCACAGAGAATGTATTTCACAAAGACTGTATTTCATTTTTCTCAGTCTGTGAGTTAGGAGGTACTCATCACAGTATGTAAAAATGTAGGCACGTCCAAGAAAACACTGGAATGCATTAGATTCTTATTTCATGAAATACACTGAGATAAAATAAGGGGAAATACCCTGGAAAATCACTTACAATTACAGAAGCCCCACAAATGTCATTCATGCCCACCGACTTCTGGCTAATGGACTATCGTCCCCTCTCTCTGAAATAGAACAAAATGACTGAAAAGGACCCAGAGCCACACCTGGAGGAGGACGACGATGAGCTGGACGGCAAGCTCAATTACAAGCCTCCACCTCAGAAGTCCCTGAAGGAGCTGCAGGAGATGGACAAGGATGATGAAAGTCTAATTAAGTACAAGAAAACGCTCCTGGGAGATGGTCCTGTGGTAGCAGGTGTGTGTTTACGGGGCCGGGGGGCCGGTGGAGGGTCCCAGGCAAAGCAGACATTTCAGCTGCTCAGGAGCTGGTGCAAAGCAAAGAGTCACTACAAGGGCCTCCAGGGTCTACAGATGATGAAAACATTACAGACTGTATAACTAACTCTTATTTAGAGAGTTAGTCCACATTGAAACAAGCAAAAATAACACATAGGGAGGGTTTAGAAAGACTTTCAGACTGCCACTTGGAATTCTGTTCTCTCCATTTTCTCTCATAGTCTCTTTCCTTCTTTGCTTTCTCCTTCTCACTCCTCACCTAACCTTCCATCCCCTCCACGGACACGAAGGCAGACTGAGACACGGCCCAGAGGTAGGATGGGGGGTGCCCAACTAGTGCAATACTTTACCATAGCCACTCCAGAAACGTTTGCTGGTGGTAGTTAAGGTCGACCCGTGAATACCTGAAGCAGAAGTGGTATCGCTGTCATTTATAAGGCCATTAAGACCAAGCGTGATGAATCTGCCACTTGCATTTCTGTTTCTACTTTAATAGAGAGATTGCTTTTCTGTCTGTGTTCTCTTTCTCCTACTTGTAATGCACACACACACATACACATCTCTGCCTTGTACTTACGTCCCATTTTGAATCCTGCAGATCCAACAGCCCCCAATGTCACTGTCACCCGCCTTACCCTGGTTTGTGAAAGTGCACCAGGACCAATCACCATGGACCTCACTCGTAAGTGGACACATCTGCTCTGTTCAGGGGGAGCTAATGATATCACTGAGGAAACTCAGCCTTTGTCCCTTACCCCAGCAGAAGGAAACCTTAGTAAGGTGGAGCCCAGAGACACACGCTGGAATGAGCTCACATGTCACAGCTCTCAGAGTATACAGTATTAACGAAAAGCCCAACCTCTGTCTCTATTTAATTGAAGAGGGTGCAGGCATAAGTACCAGGTATATTTACTTCAGATATGTTTCTGCACACGATAGCAGGAGAATTACTATTCACATAAAAAGACAGAAACATTAAGAAACAAGCTGTAGGCTTCTGGAATTGCACTATTTATGCAATCAAACATCAGAGAGAGTATTGATCTTATATCAGCTATAAAACTTCCCCGCAGACAAGAAGCAATCTCAGACCTCCTGAATGATACTAGGAATTCTACTATCAAATACATATAATTTTAGCTTAAAGCTAAGGTTCTTTTAAATGAGCATCCCCTCCCCCCCCCCAAAAAAAAAAGTACAAATTGAGATGTTATTTTCTTTCACTTTATTGTAACACAGGTCAAGTCCTCTCCTAAGACTTAGGTCTTGAGGATGTAAGCCCAGACTAGGAAGGTGGGTATTATGGGGGAAATGGACAACTCAGAGAAATAACACAAGGGCCACAAAGCCAGGTGGTTGGCAGGTCTCTAGTGAAAAAAATAAATTATATATTTATTACCGGATTCAAAAAGTGGATTATGAGACAGAGCAAGGTATGATTCTAGAACAGTAGGCTTAGCAACAAGGTAGTTCCCCTCTCACAGGACATATCCACTCTTTACCGTATATGGGCTTTTTTGTCAGAGGGAGGAAATCAGAGGCTAAGAAGACACACTTCCTCTTCAACCGAAATCATTAGAGCAGACACACAAACTCAGCTACCCCCACAGCATAGCATCTCTCCGGGACAGCAACTCCCTCGCACCAGGACTCAGGCCTCTTCCTGTGCGAAGTTGTGTAACGTTACCAGGTACAACTGTCATTTTGCAAGATAAGGTCAGGATCAGCACAGAGGAAATGTCTTCTCTTTAGGAGGGCTTGATGGTATTGTAGGGGAAACTTGGTCTCTATGCCCTCCCCAGCAGCAGGAAACCCAAATTTGGTTTCCTGTCACAAAGCAGCTACTGAGGTGAATCCCAGATACATGTGGAGTGCTGACACCAGCTCTGTGCATGAGGCATGTGCAACACACACACACACACACACACACACACACACACACACACAGTCTCCTGGCTGTCAAATTACACAGGATTACAACAGAACGATTACCTCTCTAACCAGGGTACAGCAATTAAGGGCAGATCCCCGATTTATGAAGCCTAAACCTTTTGTAACTTAAGTGACTTTCTTTAAGGAAAATACTGTGAAATTGCAAATGCAAATGCAAAATTAAATATGAAAGTAAAAAATAACTTAGAATGATAAAAAAGAACTAAAACAAGTAAATGTTTAAAAGCTAGAAAATGCCACAAACGTGACCAAATCTATAAAAACAAATAGCTGGTACTCTTATATAAGATTTTTCCTATATTTTATTATTTGAGGGACAGGGGTATATTCTTTAATCATCTTTTCATTTGACCACAGTATGTAGTGTAATTTGCAATAGAGAGAATGGACTCTCCTGGGGATGGTGGATCACAACTTGTTTTTATTATTGACAATTAGAAGAGACTTATTTTTGGACATAGTGTATCTCTGGTAACATCTTGTACCTTCTTAGGGTTGCTGTCAAACTACCGGGAGAACCAAAAAACAAAAACCAGAATTGTCTTCTGGAGGGCGGGCCCTTGTAGCACAGGATCCCCCAGCTAGGGGGTGTCCTAGGAGCCCAGCTGCGTCCGTGTACCAGCTGGCGGGGCCCTGAGAGGCTGCGTGTGGAAGAAATGTCCCAAGCTGTGGCAAACAGACGACGGGTTCTTCCACTATGACAATGCCCCTGCCCACACCGCGCTGAGCGTTCAGCAGTTTTTGACCAAAACTGTCACGACCCCCATGCCCCACCCTCTCGATTCATCCAATCTAGCCTGGAGTGACTTTTTGTTTATTGCCCTGGATGAAAAAAAGTCCTCAAAGGGAAACGTTTTGCCAAAGTGGAAGAGGTGACATAAAAAACAGCAAGACACCGAAATGCCTCAAAATCGACCATTTCAAAAACTGTTTTGAGCAGTGAAAATAGAGTCTTGAGAGGTGCATTGCACCAACAGAGAGCACTTTGAAGGTGACCGAAGTGTAAGCATGTAGGAATAAATATACAGGCATTTTTTATAAATACATTCCGGAGTTTTTGGGGTCCCCCCTCATATGTCACATTTCTGTCATACCGAGCTGTACGATTTCAGGCATCCCAAGAGCGTGTCGTGCAGCCGGTTATCCCATACGTTCTTTGGCTCGAAGGGCCTAGCAAATGGCTCTGAGCTTACACGTCACTGATCTGTGTATCACCGTCTGAGGAGAATAAACTCTTTCTAAATCCACTTCCACAGGGGACCTCGAGGCCCTCAAAAAAGAAACTTTTGTGCTAAAGGAAGGTGTTGAATATAGAGTCAAAATTCACTTCAAAGTAAGTATTTCCCCTGCATGTTTTTTATAAAGCTTCAATCCTTCCCAGAATCAGAGGAAGAAAAATCCGTTTTCTTGCATTATCATGTCTGCATGCCTTTGTTTCTTTTCTGTTTGCTGGTTTGTTTCTCTGCATTTGGACTGTCTGCTCCCCAACGCTGGGCTCCACTGCTGAGACCCCACCGTCGCTTCCCGTCTTTCCCAACGAGGACCTTGTCCTTGAACTTGCCATCGATCCCTTCAGCCAATGGAATGCCTGTCTCTGTCAACTTCTAACGCTCCCATCCACGAGGCACAGATTTCTTTGCATTTTACCATTTGTGTCATTTCTGCCCTGTACAGCCTAAGCACCTTGAGATGGGGAGAGATAATACAACCCTTCTTTGCAATATTTTACACAGAATTTGTAAATGATATATAAAGTTAGGGAATAGTTATTGAGCAATAGATGAATGAATGAATGAATGAATGAATGAATGAATGAATAAGTGAAGAAAGCAGAACAAAAAGGGCCTCAGCTCTAATAGTTCAATAATTATATAAACCCAGGGAGTGTGGTCCTTGGCCAATAACTGGAAATCACAATTTAGTTGTGGAGCAGGCGAACAGGTACACACAAAACTGAATAGGAGATAAACTGACGGGCACATACCCCAATGAGCAGGCAAAATCCAAGAGAAAATTAACTTTGACTTTGAAACCAAGTAAGTCGGCAATTCAGTGCATGCTCTTAATTGCTTCCACGTGCGTTTGCCCGGTTGCCCTTCATTCCCGTCCGGTCACGTCCTCCAGGGTCTGGGCTCCACCAAGGACAACGCTGGCCGTGTGCACACCGGGGCCTTCTGTTCACTGGGTGTGGGGCGCGATAAGGCCCGTGAACAATCACCCTCCCCACGTCCGAAAATGCCTCAAAATCATCTCACTCTGGAACTATCTGTTGCTACCTCCTCTGTCATGGACACTGAGCTGCGGCTCTCTTCCTAGCTTCCTGTAGTTTTATTTCCTACGAAAGCACTTAAAAGTTGGAGAAGGCATTGTGTCCGAATGGGCCTAGAATACACATCGGCCCGATTTTTCATCATGGAGGCCACTGCCTTAATGTGTCAGTTTAGTAAGCCGGTTTTTCACTCAATGAAACGTGGCAGGCAGGTTTTTACGTGGCTGCGATGAGAAGGAAAGGCCTGGAGCACGGGCCCCTGGCGGGAAGGCTGAGAAGGAACGCAGCGGCGTGGGCCTCAGCGGTCCCGGCTCCGCGTGAAGGTGGTGGGCACAGAGCGGGGTTTTCGGGCCCCGTCCATGCAGGGGCTTGGCCTCGTCTCTGAGCAAACCCGAGCAAACCTGAACCACGCTGTGGCCTGTCCCAGCACGGCGCCACAGTCAGAAGAAACACCAGTTAAACACTGAAACGAATGGAAAGGCAATCTAAATCTGGGAAGACGTCCAGTAAAGTCTACCTTTGTTAACACCAGCAACACATCCTAAAATCCTCTACTTTACTCTCTCAGTTGTTCTCAGTGCTTTTCTCCTTCTCCCCTGAAACTTTGCAACATTTTCCAAAAACTTGGCCTGGATGATCCTCGTTTAGTTGCTCCCCTTTTCCTTCTGCCTCCTCTGACTTCCACGGCTCTTACTTCTATCTGTGTCACCTGGTGTCGGAGAGTCAATGGAGAGGGGTGTGCAAACAGAGAAGAAAGTACTAAAAACTATTCCTGCTTTTTTCCTCTTACCCATCTCAAACCTATTTATAGTAAAGGGACATTCTATGAAGCAATAGAAAAACAGGAGACTCTTTGTTTTGATGTCCTTGTTGCTGCTCCACCACTATTCCGATTTCTATGTCCTTTTCCCAGCAGACCACATCGCCTTCTGGGCCCAGGGGATCAGCTTGGAAAATTCTAGAAAGATCCATTCATTTATTTCCCTCTACTTATAAGCCACATGTGGGAGTCAGAGTAATTAGAAAATTTGCGTTCTGTTTTATCATAATTTCTTCAACAAAGCTGTTTTCCTTCTGTCACAGCTTTTGACAGTCTAGACTCTACACTGGGTGTAGTCACTGCGATGCTACCTCATCACCAGCAAAACAAACCATAGCGCTGACAGATTGGTTTAATTATTTTGTCCAAACCCTAAAGGGAGCCATGATTATTGTTGGGGAGAAATTATTTGACATTACTTTGATTCTTCATCTCGGTGAACAATTAACCAAACCTTCCAGCTAATGATGCAATATCCACTTTCATTTGTTTGTGTAAACATGATCACTGGATAAAATTAATGGACAACCCAGTTCAATCCTAGGGAAAATGACTCATGCAAAAGCAAAGCGCCTGGGCTCTATAATTTCATTCTGCCTTAGTGAATTTTCTTTGAAAGGCTTGGGAAAGTGACAAGAATCTCAGACAATGTCTGCAAAATGACAGACATCCGAAATACTTGCCAGACACAAGTGGATTTCACTCATTATTTACATATGGGGAGGATGTTTTTGCATGGCCCCTCATCTCTGGACTCCAGTTACATGACAACCGTCTTCCAGACCTGATTTTCCATTACGGCTTTCCTCCCGGTTGTTTGTTTTTCATATGCTGGGTGGATCCTTTCTGAGGTTAGAATTTTCAGATGTTTACATAATTATTTTCCATTGGTACCTTTGTAACCTTTCCTAAGACAAGGATTGTCTTCCGGCCAATAGCATCAGTGGGGGAGAGCTCAAGACCATTCTTTGGACTATTGAGGAAGGAGAAATGTAGTGAAGAATATTGAAACAATGCTTTAATTGGCCACCCTCCCTCCCCAAAACCAAAAATCCCAGTATTCCATGATTAAAACCAGATTGGCCACATTGAGTCTCATGAATCCTCTCTCCAATCTCTGACGCACTATCACACTAAATGATAATAGTATTAGTAACACTCTAAACCAAATCTTCAGTCCTTTCATCCTCACAGAAGACTCAGCTAGGTGGGATCAGAATGAAGGATGAGGGGGAAATGAAAAGGCCTCTTTAATCTGAACTGCTTGGATCTTTCCCACCCACAGGTGAACAAAGATATTGTGTCAGGCCTGAAATATGTTCAACACACCTATCGGACTGGGGTGAAAGGTAAGGGGCGTACCTCTTGCACTGTCTCGAACTTGGCTTCTCACTGATACTTAAATTTCTGGTTATTTGCAATTTTTAGTCATAACTCACTTAAGAATCTGATAAAAGCTGTGGACACTCACAGCTTAGATGTTAGGAAAAGACCTACATTCAGGAGAATGTACAACTTTGCGTAGACTGAGTCAGCATTGAGCTTAAAAAATTAAATTTTCTTGCTCACAAAGAGGAAGAGTAGCTAAGATAGTTTGGAATAAAATAAAGTACATGACAGTACTCTCAAATATTAAAAAAAAAAGAAAAAATGTAGTTCCCAGGTATAAAGCCTGAGTGTCAGAGAAATCCAAGACGGGAAAGACTTAGACAATGGCATGTGTGTTCATTGGGAGTAGCATGGGGGGATGGGGGGCAAAGGGAGGCTCTTTATTTCCTAAACAAAGAACTAAAAAAACAAAATACTCTTCCTAGCATTGAGGAGAGCTGTCTAATTGGAACAAATAATATTACATTACTTAATCTGCAGTACTTCTTAACAAGTTGTACTGAACGGTACATGCTTTGGGAATCTGTCTTCAGTTTTGCCCCATGAACGTGGGCAGGAAGATACGCAAGGTGGAAGGCCGATGGAAGCCTCCGACATCCCTTTTTACCTGAGGGGCCCTCTTCCAGAAGAGGTGTGAAACAGTAAAGCGTGGGCCAGTTCCACCAAGTCAGTAAACAGGGCAAAGGGGAGAACTTGTCTGATAAATGTGCGTGACTCAGAGAACCACTCAATGGCACAAATCCCACCGAAAATTCTTGACCTGAAAGATCTTAACTGGTCTTTCCAATACCGCATCTCCCCAAAAAAATAGTTCCATTTCCTATTGTTTTGGGGGCATAGGAACTACGATGATCACTTAGGCAAGAGGGCGATGACGTGTCTGTAGCTTTTCCTTTGGATTTAGTCACAGCACTTTGCTTCTTGCACATTGCCAGCTATCTGCCTACCTACCTTCAATTATACTTCCGAATCCCCTATTACTCTTAATATATAGCCCAATTATTCACCTATTAATAACTTTGGTCGGCTATTTTCACCATTTGTCCCAGTATTTTTCTTAAATAAATTATTTATTTTCCTCTCCATTCACTTACTCCTCCCATGAATCCTGTTCATTCTGATTACCAGCTGTCACCTTATCTCCACCGACTGATACATTCATACAATGATAGTCTGTAGATACAAGATTCTTTATACGGAAAAGAAATGGAGGCAGAAAAATTAGGCTGGCCATTTTAAACAGGACAGAAAACAACGGTCCTGTCCCATTTAAAACGGTACGTACGGTCAGCCCACTGACACTTTGAATTTAGCCCAGTGAGACCAGGCCGACCCTATGTACCATCTGAAATGGGACAGGACCATTGTTCTCTGTCCCATTTAAAATGGCGCATCCAATCAGCCTACCAAAAATGTCATATGACTTACGTAGTGGCAGAGCTGAGACCAGAACAAGGTCTCAACTAGTTTGTGATGTATTTTATTAAGATATAATTGGCATATAATATTGTATAAATTTTAGATGCACAGCATAATGATTCGATATGTGAGTATATTTTAAAATGATTGCCACAATATGTTTAGTTAACATCCATCATTACACATAGTTATAAATCTTTTTCTTGTGATGAGAACATTTAAAATAGACTCAGCAATTTTCAAATATGCAATACAGCATTATTAACCGTAGCCACGATGCTGTGCATGGAACCCCCAGGACTTCCTTACCTTACTACAACTGGAACTTTGTACCTTCTGACCCCCTGGGACACTTTCCTGGTGTGAACTGTTACACCTCCATAAGAAGAGTCCATTCTCCATTGGCTTAAGGCAGCGATTCCCCAACTTCCCTGATACTCGTAAGCAGCTGGGATACTTTTTAAAACCACAGTTCTTGGGACCCATAGCAGATTGCTCAACCATCAAAGGAAAATGTATTAAAAGGAATTCCAATACAAACATTTTTAAGAAAAAAAACAATGCCCCAGGTAAATCTGATGTTTAGCCAGGCAAGGCGAGCATTGTCCCCGGCTTTGTCACTGTAAGCTGTGCCCCGCCTTCTCCCGCTCGTTTTCCTTCTGCCAGACCCTCCCCTTAACGAACGTGTCTCTCTTCCCAGTGGATAAAGCCACGTTTATGGTTGGCAGCTACGGGCCCCGGCCGGAGGAGTATGAGTTCCTGACTCCCATAGAGGAGGCTCCCAAGGGCATGCTGGCCCGAGGCACCTACCACAACAAGTCCTTCTTCACCGACGACGACAAGCATGACCACCTCACCTGGGAATGGAATCTGTCCATTAAGAAGGAGTGGACAGAATGAGCACGTCTTCCCGCCCCCGTCCCTACCCTTGCCGCCTGGAAGAACCCTCATAGTCGTGTCCCTCCTCCCTGATCATAGCTGGGCCCCCTCTCCACACCCCCACAGTCTCTTGGTGATGCACCTTCTCCCCTACTCTCTCTCTCTCTCTCTAAGGGGTCCCCAGCACTGGATGCTTAAAACCCAGGCTTTCATCCTGCCCACTCCTGACCCCCCCATCGTGGCCACATCAATACACAATGGTATAAGAGTCCTCTTGTCCCTACCTGAGCAGCTAGCGGCCAGGAGGTGGGCCCACGACCCCTAACCATCCTTCAGCCTTGGGTTCCAGTGCTCATTCCCACCCCCCAGTTTTTCTGTGGTTGCTGCTGGCTCCGTGAAGGCCCCGAATCACATTCCCTGCCAGTCAGGGTCCTCGTTTCCGGGAGACTCTGTAACCAACACACGACAGGAAGAATAAAGCACGAGTGTGACCTGACTGAGCCCCTCATTTCCTTGCTTTCTGCCACATTGAACCAATGTGGTAACGGGACAGTTCCCATTCGTGACCTTCCTCAGAGCGGGTGGGATGGGGCACAGTAGACGAGGCATTTACGTCACCGGTGACACTGCGGTCCCCCTGTTCCAGGGCCACGGGCAACGAACATCTGAAATATGAAACACTGAAAATCCCAATTGGTTAGGATATGAGAGTCTTTCCTGAGCTTGAGACCTAACATACCCCACTGCCTATGGCCATCTCAGACTTCCGTGGGCACCCGTGGGCCAAAGCCGACGTTGTGTCTCTCCTGCTCAAGATCTTTGCGTGGATTCCTCCCACCTAAAAACAAAACTGAAGCTCCTGAGTTTGCCGGAAGGGCCCTGCGATCTGGCCCCAGCCTGCCCTTCCGCCCACGTTTATCATTCCCCTCCTTCCGGAACCCTCAATTCCTAATAATTCCCTCCCACGGTGCGCTTCAATCTCTGCGCTTTGGCTCTTCACATGAAACTCTTTTTCCATCTTTTTTGCCGGACAAAATTATTGACTCGGGACTCTGCTTGGGCATCCCCTGCAGGAAGAAAGCCTTCGCCAAGCCTCACCCTTGTCCCAAGTGTCTCTAGTCTGTACTCCCACAGCACCCTAGGAGTTTGTCCATTTTTTGTCACTTTCTATTTTATATGTAAACAATTTGTTTATTTGTTCATCTCTCACATGAACAGTCTAAGCTGGGAGAGGCTGGATCAGCCCATAATCATTTTTGTATCCCTAGTGCTTTTATTCTTGCCATAGAATATTTTTTCTTATTTAAATGAACAGACTGACTTTGTTCTGGTTCATTTTGTTCCGAGGCCCTGTCACTGAACTTGTGTCTTTTATCTCAGAAGTCGAAGGTCCCCCTAGTGTCAGCTGCAAAGTTCCCAGAGAACTAATAATACCGTAGCCAATTAATTGCATAGGAGGCTGCCCTGACTTGCTGCCTCAATCCATGAAGTCCTGGGGTTGGAGCAGGAGCAGGAGAAAAGCAATGGAAGCTGCCCCATCCAGATGCCTCTTTCTATTATTTCTCCTCGTGTGTGAGCTGTCCCCAGATACTGCTGCAGAGATTCAGGAGTCCTCAGGTAAAAGAGAGAAAGCACCTGGATGACCTCAGGGTGAAAGGGTTGTTAGGAGAAGGAAAGAGAACACGGCAGTACTCTGGGTGCTTTTCCTCCAAACGTAGAAAGTTTTCTAGGGAATAGGGGATGGAGACCAGTGTCGCCTAGCAGAGAAGTGGGAAGTCTGGCATTGTTCTTCAGAGAAGGTCCATAGCCGGGGCCACCCTCCGTATGTCGGCAAAAATAAAAATAAAGCCTTGGAATGATAATTGCACCCCTAGATCTTCTTGGCCTTATGGTGAGGAGAAAAAGTATAGATGCCCTCATTTTTAGAGCTGCTTCTGTACTCAGGTCCCTCTCTCTCTCTCTCTTTTCCTCTCTCCCTCTATTTGTGTGTGTCTCTGTGTGTCTGTGTGTCTGTGTGTCTCTATGTAGATGGTCCCAGTGCTTCCCAGGAACCTGTGTGGCTCACAGACGTCCCAGCTGCCATGGAATTCATTGGTGCTGCTGAAGTGGCTGTCATAGGCTTCTTTCAGGTCTGTCCAGGTACCCCACTTGCTATCTCCCCTAAGAACCAGTGACGTTATACTTCTAAGAGCCATGGCAGTCACCTGGCTACATTAGAAGCCAGGAGGCACAAAGTCTACCTTCAGCCTTGTCGTTCAAGGTCTCTCAATTACATCTCCAAGATACATCTTTCTTAAACTTGTTTCAAGAGTTCTGAGGCCGCTGGCTGGGTCTCCTCACCTATGGGTGCTTTGACTCTTAAGTCATTATCGAATTGCTGAGGCAGAGGCCAGAACAAAGCCAACGTCTAAGGTCTAGGCCATGTATTAGGCAATAGTTACCGCCATCTAACCAAACAAGGCGAACCACATTCTTTTTTTTCCTTTCTTTCCTTTTTTCTTTCTTTTTTTTTTTTTTTTTTTTGCTCTGAAATGTTTACATTTCATATCTCGAAGGTGTTAGCCTCCATCTTCCAGATTGGCTGCCTGGCTAATGACAGCAGCCCTAAATGAGAGGGCATCATTCCAGCATTTTTATCTGTCTCCGAAGGCAGCATCTGGTGATCCTCACAGCGGATCAAGCCCCCCCCTCTCTCGTTGCAGACCTTCTCGCCCGTTTCCATGCACTAATTCCAACTCGCCATCACCCTGTCGATTCTGTGTACACAGCTGGAAATAGCTGTGATGAGATGCAAGTGGGGGAGGAAGAAGCGGGAGCACATTTTTCAGTGATGAGCCATCTGAGCCGTAGACGAAAACAGCCACCCTGCGAAAGGCCGGGAGGGGCGACGAAGCGCCGTGAGAGGCGTGTGCAGTAACTGAAGCGGCCACCAGATGGCGTCATTTGATCTGTGAGCAGTTCCATTCCAAGGAGCAGGATAAAAAAGGGGGAACCTAGACTAACAATTGTTCATGGCCTCAAGCGAACTCCACGCACCCTTTCAGAGGAGCCAGGTACCAGCTCCCTCTGCTTGACCCCAGATGCAAGGCTGGCCATCTTCGTTTCTCTTGCACGTCTCTTCTTCAGCTCAGAGAGATGTCAGGAAAGAATACGTTCGTTCCTGTTTGTGACCTGGACCTGATGTGGCCAGTGGTCCTGTGACAGCAGGGTAAATGATGCCTACTTGCTGTGGAAAGACTGGACTCATCACTTAGAGGTGGCTTCTTTGCTCCCTCCTGCAGCCTGGGTTCCAGAGTTGGAGCGATGCATGAATAATCTTGCATGGACGATACCTCAGGCTTGCACACAATAGGAGGAAGACACAAACCTTCATTAACAAAACATCTAAGCTTCCATTTTAACATTGTTTTCTTTTATTTTTCCTTTGGCCCCTTTGATAGCACTTATTTCTTATATTTGCATTGCTTGTTGCTTCCACACATTGTTCCTAACACATGTGCCTCCTTGAGTGTATCAATGACAATGCGGCCCAACTTTGCAGAGACCCATGATTTTGAGGTTCCTGTCAGCTAGCAGTAAACTGCAAGTTCTATGGTAATGCCAGGCAGGTGTCCCAGGATGAGTCACAATTTTGTTATTACCCACTAACCCACCTTGTCTGGAAAACTCAGCAATGCCACTGCAAATTCAGCCTGCATTCTTAGAAGCAAATATTTCACTGGACACTAAATCAAGTCTATGATTTATGATTTGAGTGAACACATTTTCTACTCCTTATTCTGTTTCTATGTCTCTCCCCACTCCCCCGCAACAAAAAAAGTAACCTCTGTGGGGTTTTCTTTCCCCCTTGTTTTTAGGATTTAGAAATGCCTGCAGTGTCCATATTCCGTAGTATGGTGCAAAAATTCCAAGATGTGTCATTTGGAATCAGCACTGATTCTGAGGTTCTGGCCCACTACAACATCACTGAGAAGGCCATTTCCCTCTTTCGTCGGGTAAGTTGGGTAGGCAGCTCAAGCCTCCTCCCCGTGTTTCCTTAGGCTGTGGACATACCCACTTGTGAGACTAGAAAGAAATCTCTGTCTTTAACACTAAGGTTGCTGCCAAAGTCAGGGACAAGGATGATGGCTCAACTCCAGCTTCCCAAACAGACGCTGTCGTGAAATGGAAAGAGGTCTGGACTGAGGGTCAGGAGATGATGAGAGTGGTAGCACCGGTTTGTCACCTGCCCAGCCATGTGACTTGGGCAGGTCACTTAACATTTCTTAGCTCCAGTTCTTTTTTTTATAAAATAAAATGGTTTCACATCATCTCTAGGGTCATTCTGAGCTCTAAAATTATATATTTTTATATCGTTGGGGGTTCACATACATTTGTCAAACATGTACAGCTAACTACTGTGTGCCATATGGAAGATATTAATAATACAAACATGTTAACTCTAGGCTCTCTTAGATCTTAAAATATAGTGGAGATGGGAAACATATGTATAATACCAAGAGCATCACTGTGGATAGAATATTATTTTGGTTCAAAAGATAAAAGTAGAAATTCTGACCAAAAAAAATGTAGGAAGGAGACAACTGAACTGGGATTTAAAGAATAGAAAATATTTGGACAAAGTGAACTAGAATTCATGGCCAAGGTGGGAATAAAAAGTCACTTAGGAAACAGTGATTGGGCCAATTTGACTGGATCTCAAGGTATGTGTTTTGAAGAAATGAAAGTAAGACAGAGGAGTTTGATTGAAACCATACTGTGGAGAAATTTGAATACCAGCTTGATGGGTTTTCACTTAATCTGGTTGGCACTGGAAAGCTCATAAAATCTTTAGATTGGGGAGTAACATGAACAGGAATGTATTTTAGCAACATTACTTTGGCAGTGATGGTAGGATGGATTTAGGCAAAAAGGCAAGAATGGAGAGAACTTTTGTTGGGCTGGCAAAATAGACCATGTACTAAGGGCCTGTAGTAGAGAGGTAGCACTGAGAACTGAGGAAAAAGCAAGTTTTGCAAGGGTTAGGCATCGAAATGTTGAAAAGCTTAAAGCTAGGCTATCTAGGAATAATGAGGGCATGTCGAGAAATGTGGATTTCTGATGCTGTGGTTGGTTGCTGAATTTGTATTATTGGTGGAATATCAAGGTACAGATGGCCAAAGTCTACTGGAAATGAGAAACTCAGCAAACGATAAAGTTACAAGATTTCTAGACTGCATGTCCTTCCCCATCTAGTGTCCATCCTGTCTCTCTCACATCTCGTCCAAATCTTCCTTATGTATATTTTATGTTCAGTGTCACCAACTTTCTTTAAGCTCTTAAATACACTGCTGTCAAGTTTATATCCTGCACCCTGTGAAAACTGCTTTCCCCCAGGTCAGCACGTTTCCATCTTTCCAATCCACTGAACGCGTTTTAGGTCCTATTTTACTGAACATCTCTGCCATATTAGACACGTTGATCCCTCGTTTCTGTTTAATCTCTCTCTCCTTGATGTCTAGGAGCCTGCTTTTTACTGGTCCTCCTCATCTTTTCTTAGTCTCCTTGAGACCTTCTCTTCTTCCACCCGCATTACTGCTTGACACAATGCTCCTGGTTCATGACTTCCACCACGGCGCTTAGAAAATGTGCCTGCCATGTATCAAGTGCTCATTAAGTGTTCACTGAAGAAATGAATATGTGATTGAGTCAGTTAATGAGTGAATGTGGAATCCTTAGGGAATCCTTAGGGTTTGGTATGTTTTATCTCTAACTGGACCTTTCTCCTGATTCAAATCCTTGCTGCGTTGGGATCCCCTCATAGGCCCTACAGTCTGAACATGAATTTATCACCTGCACCCACTGGGTCATGTTCTGCCCTCTAAGACACAATGTTATTGAATGGCTATACTCATTCAGTCTCTCGCTTCTGCCAGTCGTACCTCCTATTCGATTGAACCCATTTTCTCCTTCACTCTTCCTGCTTCACGGCCTCTTTTTGACTCCTAGCATGTTTGGCTTAGAACAATTTCCATGGCTTCTTAATTGATCTTTCTTTACTGCTTCCTGTGTCATTTCTAGATTGGTACAATGATAGAGGTAAAATGGAAATTGGGTCCTAACACTCCCTTCTCAAATGTTCCCCATTTCTTAAATTATCAAAATCAAGATATTTAAACATACAGCTTTTTATGACCTGGCCACTACTTGCTTCTCTACTCCCTCTTCCAGCACATTCTCACCGTGCGTCTTACCCTCTCAATACCCAATCATACACGGTGTGACGACACAGTTCTATTATTTCTCACAGATTACTCCTCTAGAACGCCACTGCCCTCAGGCACCCCCTTTCCCTTAGCCTCACCCAGCGAATGCCTCACATTCCAGTGAATCAGTTAGGCCTCTTACCCTTCAGAAAGCCTCCTTGGAATCTCCAGGCTGGCCTAACTATTCCTCCAGACTCCCATAGCTGTTTTTCACTTACCACTTTATAGTGCAGGTCATACACTTCTGGGTCTGTCTCACCTTATACAACACGTGTCTGGTACCCAGAAGACACACAGAAAGGGTTTGAGGAATGGCCTCACCTCCAAAAGGATGTCTGAGGGTGCCTGAGTCCCTGCAGTAACCCTTTCCCCACCTGGGTACCGGTTGCGGGTTTGCATTGTCACGGTCGAGAACTAGGATTCCATCAAGCTGCTCTGTGAAAAGCTTTGTAACATATGGAAGCTTAGGTTAATGCCCTTCATGTTGCTGTTGCGCCATTGGCAGGAACCCTTTAATGTGAAATTTCTAAGCAGCTACAGCTCCACAAGCACTTCTTCCCCAGTGTCATGCTTATAGATCCTATAAAGGCCTGATTTTGAAGCCTCAGTGCTGCCAAGACACACACCTGGGGAAGGAAAACAGGAGCTGTTGCTTCCAACGTCTCTACAGACTCCCCCAGCTCTGTTGGGCACATTAGATTTGCTTACAGTTTATTCTTTATAAAATCTTGCTGATGAGTTCCCAGAGCTGTTCACTCCTCTTTAGCATCTGCTTTGTGTTTATCACTGGTGACAGACCTGTTCTGAATGAACTCTTAGGACCTCTGTGGACAAGATTATTCATTCGCCGTACCAAAGACAAACACACTGGTTCCTGCCCACTCCATTTGCAGGTCTGGGAGAGATTCAAGTTACACCATGTCAGCTTTTAGATAAACATTTTATTCTCAGTTTACACTTTCAGAAGTTGAGTCCATATTTTAGTATAATTATTATTCAGGAATTTGGGATAACTTTTTTTGTTTTGAAAAGGCAACATCAATCAAAACTATTTTTCTTTATATTGGGGAACATGGACCTGTTGGAAATTTTTGATTCCTACTTTCATCTTAGATCTATTGTATTTTTTTCTGCTTGGTTGTTCTGTTTGTTTCTCTGTTTATTTTACTGTCTAATTTATGATACACTCTATGCTAGGTGTTTTTCAATGTTCCATCATTTAACTCTCACAAGAATCTGATAAAATAATTATGATCCCTGCATTATCAATAAGAAAACTAAAGTTCAATGAGGTCAATTCAATTGTCCAAAATCTCACAACTATCGCAGAACAGATAGATGTCTGAAAAATACCCAGCACTGCTAACTCCAAAGCATGCCTTTTCTAATACAATAGTGACTTTTTAAAGCATTTATTCCTGAAGAAAACAATTGAGGTTTTTTTGTTTTGTTTTGTTTTGATTTGATTTGATTGTAATCCAAGTTTCTATCTACTCTAAAGTCCCTCCTTTTAAGCCTACATTTTTTTTAAACCACTTCTTGTCTAAACCAATTTTCTATCCCCGGGCACTGTTTATCAAACCCCAGGATTATTTCTCAAGATTCAATGTGGGCATTCTGTATTTTATCAAGGAAATTTTTAGAATTTAAGCATATAGCATTTTCAGTTGTAAGAATATATTTAGAAATAAATTGAAATGATGATAAGTGAAAACACAATAGTTGTCATTCTTGGATGCTTGAAACATTAGACCAGCAAGCTAATGCTGAATGCATGAAAGGTGTCACTCCCCAGAAATAGTACAGGCTGATTCTATCAGTGTCATCAGGAAAAATGTAAGGAAAATGGAATAATAATAAGTTGTGTATGAGAGGCTGTCTGTCACGTAGGGCACCTTGTCTTTGTGAGACCCTCCACACTCTCCATCGGGACCCCTGTTGTTGCCCTAACAAAGATGTAATCCTGGGTTGAATAAACCGTGAGCCTGTCCTAAAAGGCCATTTCAGATATCATTCGTATGTTTAACCTGCTTTGGATTTTCTTAATTATGTCTATTTTAAGACCTATAATAAGCCTAACTGTAAATTCTAATGCCTCTACTGTTTTTATAATGGGACAATAATGGAAAAACAGTAGAGCCATCCTTTTATTTTTTTTTATAGTAATTTGTTGGGTACCTGTTATAAGAAACACACCTTGCTGAACAAAGAGAATCAGAACTAGTCCATAAAAATAAATAGTAAGGAATCCAAGAAGTATTAAGATATATCAAATTATTAAATATATTTTAAAGTATGTATTTACCAAATATATGGTAAGCTAAACAGCTTATAAAAATAAAACCTAGGGACATGAGAGCATTTTTTAAACAAACGACTTCTCAGAGCTATCCAAGATATTTAATACTATAACTGCTGTGTCAACTAAGATGACTTCAATACATTTTGTGAAAATCTGAGTTGTAAATTGGGGAAATACATAGGAATTCAAAGGAATATTGTTGAAACACTAATTAACAGAAAAAGAGTTATTACATCTGTTGGTATCATAGAAGTAGTGTCTAAAACGAAAACTTCAGATACTCTTAGGGAACCTCAAAATTATATTTTAAGGTGACAGTATGGTTTCCTTTTTCTCTTTAACTGGAGAGAAAAATAATATAATATCTCCAGTAAAATTCTTTCCAAAAACTAGAAAAATATACTTTAAAAAAATTTTTTTTCCAACTCTTGGTTCTAGGGTCAGATTTTCTTCCCAGTGAATTATGCAAATCATCCCTTTAACAGAAGGGAGAGTTCCTGTGTAGATGTTGTTTCCAAGAACCCAACACATGAATGTTCCTGAGTTTATTAGTTTAAGAAATAGCGAAATAATCAGGCATGTTTCGTTAAAAGAAGCAGTGCAAACTGGAAAGACGTCAGGAGGGTAGTTGTTATTAAAGCTCTTTGTTTCTTAGAGAACGTTATCACCACCGTCTTCTACCTCCAATAGGCCTCATTCCCTAAGTCCATAAGCATCTGGAGGCCCCGGCATTTCCTGTTCTCCCTGTTCTGGGAAACGTGAGGGACTGGCTGGAAGAGAGGGGGCTGCTGGCCCCGGGCATGGCTAAGCCAGCGGAGGCACAGGCACCAGGCTTGTGAGTGCCCAGAAAAATAATCAAGAAGTATTTAGACCTGTTAAATATTAAAAAGGCCTTGATTGTGATTATAATAATGATGATTTTGATGGTTGCAATTAGCAAACCCTTAAGGACGAAGGGGACATGCCAGCTGTCAAACTCAGCCTTCAGCAGCGACAAGACCTGAGTGCACATTTTATTTTTCTCCTCACGTTTATGGGCATGGGGAGGAGGATGGTAGTAGGACGAGCAAAGACTCCACTTAAGAAGACTTTTTCTTTTCCTTTTATATTTCTGCCCCAAGCTTTCTACCCAGAACTTTGTGAATTTTTAAACAATTAAATATATGAGGGCTGTCCAGAAAAAAAGCCATCCATAAAAGCCTCTATTTTTCATATTACATAGCTGGATGCTTTCCAGGCAGCCCTCGTTCAAAGGGAGTTCACAGTTTAAAATACCCTGTGGTTTTGATAAAGTATTTAAAACAATTTTTTTTTGAAATACAACATCATTTTCTATCCTTCAATATGTATTTATTTCATAAAACTGAGTTGTGAAAAACAGTCATATAATAAAGTAATTACATTGCTATCTGAGTGAACATCAGGACGTCTGTGCCTCAGTGCATAACATGTAGAAGGCACTCAATAATTCATAAACAAATGGATTATAAGAGAATGACTAGATATACAGAGAATTAGTAAAGTTAACCAGAAAGAGTGTACTGAGCTTCTTGGAAGGTTATATTGCCTTTAACTAACCCAATGGGAGACCATCTTGAACCAAAGAAGTGAGACAATAGAAATCATCATAGGGATGATAATAAAGAACAATCTTGGGCTCTAACTGTTTAGTGACTTCAATTTGCCTTTCCCTGAATTTTCTCATGTATAAACTAAAATGATACTTACCTTTGACTTTGCTGGGTAGATTAGAAGAAAGTATCTTGGGAGTAAAAGAATGGTTCTGATCCGTGACAAGATCGGATTAGGTGGGACCTATATAAGACAGCAGATGTAAAGAAAATAGATTAAAGAGATGTTCAAGGGTTGGTGGCCCAAGGATCTCAAAAGTGATCATCAGAACTATTTTAGGAAACAGAATTTTGTTTAGGATGGAGCCCCAATCATTGTATCTGTAGGCATAGTTGTGATGGATGAGGGAAGCATTGCCCTGTGTCTTTACAGGCATGAGTAGCCTGGGGGAGAGGAATGGGAAACTCTGGGAGCAATGATTGGCCATATCAAGCCCAGTCTTTTAAGATATGTGAGTATGGTGGGAAGGTAGTTCTAAAATGTACACCTGGGACTATAGACCAGGTAACTAAACAATCCATTCCACCAAAGACAGTATTTTAAAAAGCTGGGCCAAAAAACAGGAGCTTCTAAGAATTAGCAAGAGAAGGGGAAATGTCTAGAAACTATGATCTAGAAGATGGAAACCCAAAAGGTAACCCTGTGTTGAGAGTGCTTTTCATCTGAAAGACTTTTGTGAGTTCTGGAAGAAGCAGCCAACAGTTGAGAGGTTTATTAGCACTTTTGAGACCCTCTAAGAGCCAGGAAAGTAAAGGTTGAAATCCAGGGCCCAGAAGAGGAAGTAGGAGGTAAACCCAATAACATACCCTTTCCTCCACTTTAACCCTTAAAAAGTAATACCCTAGAAACAAGAATGAACCATAAGTAATTCAGCCCCCTACAAAGGCTACAGCACGGATTCAAGTCATTGCAGTTCCTGAAATTCTACTAGGATTATCATATATGAATAAAAATATATACAGGGTCTGGCAGAAGTAACATCCTTTATTAAAGTAGTTATTAATATGTTAATATAGTTATGATATTGTTATGTTACAGAATTACATGCAGATGATTTTGTAAATAAAAAAGGGACATTATTTGTGCCAGACCCTGTATATACACACACATAAACTTGCACACATAAATATAGATATAAAATCATACATCTAATCCACCCTTAGCCATACTATAGTATAATAGCTGAAACTCAAAGAAAAAGAGAAAACTCTTAAATCAGAGAAAAGAGATTACCCTCAAAGTAATCTCAAAGGGACATTACTAAGTTTCACAGATGACTTCTCAACAGAAAGGGTGAAACACAAAATATAAAGAATTATATATTTCTTGCAAAAACTGGGAGTAATTGTCAATTTAGCATTCTACTGTCAGCAAAATAGCCTTTAAAAATAAAGGTGAAATAAATATATTTGAAATAACCAACCTGAGAGACTATGTCACCCAAGAAATCCAATTTATGCTAAAGGAAATACCTATAGGCGGAGGGGGAGAAAAATCCCGGATAGAAGCTCAAAACTGCAGAAAGAAATGAAAAGAAACTAAAATATAAATATGAGCATGAATGTAAATATATGCTGACTATATAACAATGAAAATAATGTCCGATGAGATTTCAAATTAAGACACACAATAATCTTCTGTAAGTCTTGAGTGTGGGCCAGAGAATGAAGTTGGAAGGAGGTTAACTGTATTAGAATGTTCTGATGTCTGTCTTGTCCAAGGAAAGGGTAAAATTGGCAATTAATATGAGATTCTGATAAGTAAAGAATGCATGCTGTATGACGCATGCCTGTAATCCCTAAGCAAATAATTAAAGCCTGTGTAACTTCTAAGCCCATAAAAGGAAAGAAGGAATAATACAAAGTACTCAATCAATCCAAAATGGGCCAGAAATGAAGGGAAGTGGAATTTGGAATGGACAGAATGAAAGGAAAATGCATATTTAATTAAATATACTAGTAATTATATTATACAAGAATAATTCAATTAAAAGACATTATCAGACTGTATTTAAAAATATAATAATGTACTGTGTTATAAGGGACACATCATTTTAAAACAATGATACTAGTAAAATATAAATATAAGTGGATTAAGATAATAGCATACAAACACTTCTAAAAGAAAGCTGGAATTAGCATATTAACATTAGCTATAGAAGTCTTTGAGATAGCAAGCACCCTTCAAGATAAACAATGACCCTTCATAATGATAAAGTTCCAATTTGCCCAAAAGTTTTAATAATTCTAAATTTGCATTTGTCTAATAAGTAGCATGAAAATATCTAGGCAGAATAACTGGCAGATTGTAAGAAAACTAGTTAAATCCACAGTCATAGTGGGAGATTTGAACACTTCTCTCTTGATAGTATTAGCTAATTTTTTAAAAAATCAATGAGAATATAAAAAATTTGAACTACAAAATCAACCAGGTGACCTCATGTGCACATATAGAATATTACATTCAAAAACTGTACAACACTCATATGCATAATTTTAAGGACACATATAACATATATAGAACTTCACAAAAGATATAAAAATGGGGAAATTAAGCTTGAAATCAACAACCAGAAAAACTTATTTTAAAATTAAGAAGTATACTTCTAAATAACCAATAGTTTAGAGAAGAAATGACAAATTAAAAAACATTTTGCACTGAATGATGAGAGCTACATATAAAATTTATGGATACATTTGTAGCCTACGAAGGGAGCTGCCTCTTCCTATGAGCTTTTCTGCTCTTCCTTAGATGGTGTATACACCTGTGATTTCCCCGGGATGACACTTGCCACATTCTGTGGGACAATTCTGTTCACTTCTCTGTATTTCACAGGACAGTGTATTTCTCAAGGGCTGGGGACATTACTTGCTATTTACCTTTCTGTTTTTGGAGCTTTAATCAGTGTCTGACACATGGTATTATAGATAATCCAGAAACATTTATCAAGGAATGAAAAGAGACAGAAGAGTGACAATTTTATCCTTTTTGTGTTGCCCAGGTGGATAACGAACAACTGGATTTAGGGAGCAAAGACATTGAAAGTATGGATGCCACAAAATTAAGCCGTTTCATTGAGATCAACAGCCTCCACTTGGTGACAGAGTACAGCCCTGCGGTAAACAATGGTTCCTGCATCCAGTCCCTAACATTCCTGTTTCAAGGAGTGTACTTGTCTTCAGAGCAGAGACCTTTTCCTCCAGGATATCTGATTCCTGGATCAATAATAACAGTAACTGCCATTAATTGAACACCTCGTTGCTCATGTTGCCATCCTTACCACAACCTTGAAGACTGATAGACTTGTCCCTATTCAACCAAGACAGAAACAGAATCAGAAAAGTTAATGACCCATCACATGACTGATAAGAAAGAGAGTCATAAGGCAAAGTTCAGGTGACTTCCTCAGAAACATGTGAGTTTTGATTCCTGAGAGGATTCAGTGAAGACAACTCTGATCCTAGCCACAGTCTTGGCTATACTGCTCAAACAAGATTGCACTCTATGCTGTAGGTCTATTTTCCCCCTAAAGCACCAGGAACTAATATTTTTATAAAATGCAGTAAAATAAATTAATAGACAAAAAAAATCTTTAGAAATGTAGCCTACTGGTCATATAGTTGGATATCACAGCTATGTAAAATTTCTATAGAAGTTTTTATACTTTTCTGCCCCTTTCCTGTGCCTACATCCTTGTGGACCGGTAACTAACAACTCCAAGTCTAACACCACGTGCGTGCCCCTAGGCCCTCACAATGACTCAGCTGCCTTTCCAAGTTTGTTTTCTTTTGGTGTTACCTGCTGCATGCTGGGTGAAGGTGGTGACCCACCTGTCCTGATAGAATGTATCTTATACGGCTTGCCTTTTATTTTCCCTGACAGAGTTCAGGGATGGAGTATTCATTTCCAGTGATCTACATCAGCTCAGAATTGCTGTGCATTCTCTAATAATAGTTTTTATATGCATGACATGATTTTTAGAAACAATGCCCTTTCCCACCATATTCTCAGTTAATCCTCGCATAGATTTTTGAGGTAGAAGAGAGGAAGTTAGTATCCCCATTTCATAGAGGAGACCACTCAAGATCACATAATGAGTCAGTAGAAAAGGTATAACTGAAGGCAGAAATTTCAGCTCATGATGCCTTGGTTCATATTGTGTATTTCTATTTTATAGGAGAGGAAATGGGAATTTAGAAAAGTGAAGTAACTTCCCCAAGGCCGTATGACTAGTAATTGAAGCTTCAGAGAGAGCCCTTTGCACGTGTCCTTGCTTTTTTCATGATTGGTCTGTTTGACTGAATCCTGTGGTTTTTCCATTGCCCTACAATAGAAAACACCCTTTTTTCCTGTTGACTAAATTCCTGTCCACCTCTCACCCCATGCTTGTCTCTGTACAGTGGTGACTCCATTTCCATTTTGCTAAGGTTCCAAACACATGCATCCTGGAGGTGTTGGCAGCAAAAAATTGAAAAGGTATTTTTCTTGCAGATCATCATCAATCTGGTCATTCTGTCCATAGAGCTGCCAGGCATGCGTGTGGGACCAGAAAAGATGATTTGATGGTCCCTGGGTTTATGGGGCCAGGGTCCTGGAGCTCTGCAAGCTAACTAAAGCAGAGGCAAGGATTGGCTTTCCTGAGTTCTTATGCCTGGGCCAACTCCTATCTTAGCGAACAATGACATAATTTTTAAGATCCACATTAGTAGCGAAGGCAAAGCACATCAAGAAGAAATTAGGTTAGAACTTCTTTATGAAAAGAAGTTCAACTTTTATTCTGACTTTATCATTTCCCCAAAGTAGTACTTTTCTCACTTGGAGAGGTTCCCCTACTACTATAGCTATTTCTTATCTGTTTATGGTGCACAAGTTTGCACCAGTAGCAACTGGGCAGCAACTCACAGTCATTTACTTGGACGAATGTGCGTTTTTAATGCACACACTCAATACTTGGCTTCACAGTGAAAAATCAGCCTGTGTCTATTGGAATTAAGCTAATCACTTTTGCTACGCCCAATCCCTTCTGCTAGGAAAACTGAACTCCAGACTCCCAAATTTTTTTTTAAAGATTTTTACTAAAAAGATGGCTAACATACAATATTGTATTAGTTTCAAGTATACATCATAACAGACTCCCAAATTTTGATTTCTTGACTCTTCCTAAGAATTATCCTCCAAGTCTGCTCAAGGAAAGCAGGTGCATGCTCTAAATTTAAGCAGCACAATCTAGTCAAACAAGAAACAACTATTTAACATAAAATCTCTCAACTTTAAAAATCGAAGAGCTGATTTTGAACTCCAAGGAGAAACTTTTGGAAAGAACCCTTGAGCTCTCCTTGACTGCACGTTGGCCAATGAACCTAAAGAATCTCCACAGAGCAATGTGTAGCCTCTGAAAGGATCCCACCTAGTTGCTTCCCTTCCCACTATCCTGTGACTCTGCCCAGTAGGTAGTTAACCCACCATTTTCTCTCCTCCTGTGCATGCCTATTATAGTTTTACAGCAATGTTTTTTTCTATATTTAGAAAGGAGAGGTGGAAAGAAGTGGGATTTGTTTACAACAGAGACACTTGTAGCACTATCTCAGGAAAGTGCAATGAAGGCAGCCAATGCCACCTTTTCTCTTTCTTCTCTCCTCACTTTGGCTCATGGCTATCCCATTCACCTCCATCACTGACAACTTCATAGAGAATCACTCTCTCTAAGCAATAATAATAATAATAATAATAATAATAATAATAATAAAAGCCAATGTTTCTGATCTCCTGAAGAGATTATCTTATTGCTGACCTGAGCTACACTTGTTCAACCACGTTTACAGTTGAACTGGTTTAGATAGGGTTTTGTAATTGGCTATGTATGAGGCAGTACATCATGGTTAAAAGCGTGAACTCTGGAACCAGATTGCCTGGTGTGAAACCCAGTTCATCACTTATGTGACTTTGGGAGAGTTTGCACCTCAGTTTTCTCATTTATAAAACCGGGACTTTGAGGATTGAATTGGTGACTATGTGTAGAGACCTGAAAAGAGTGCCCAGAAAATAGTAAACAACCAAAAGCATGCACTGCTAATAGGCAATCAAATGCCACATTTTAGATGTATCTGTCCGCTCTCGCAACATGAAGGATTGGAAAAGGGGACTAATACATTGCATAGTGTATTTTGCTGTCTATTAATACATATCAGATTACCCCGAAACCATAGCACCTTAAAATAGTAAAAGTTGATTATCTCATACAATTTCCCTGAGTCAACAGTTTGGGAGTAACAAGGCTAGGTGCTTCTAATCTGGGGACTCTTGTGAGGTTGCAGTCATGGATCAGTGAAGCAGTGTCATCTGCAAGTGTGATGGGGCTGAAGCATCTGCTCCAAGATGGCTCCATCCCACGGCTGGCAAGTCGTGGCTGGCGTGTCAGTGCTGGCAGTTAGCAGGAGACCTTACATCCTTGACATGTGAATCTCTCCGTAGAGCTCCTCGGGGCTGGCTTTCCTGAGCTCTTATGCCTGGGCCATCTCTTACCAGACTGAGTGATATAAGACCAAGACAGAACCCACTCTGTCTTTTATGACTTAACCCTTGAAAGTCACACCCCATCATTTCTGCAATATCCCACTGGTTACTCAGCTCTGCCCTACTCAGTGTGGGGGAAAGGGATCCACACAGTTGCATGAAAACCAGAGGGCGAGAGCCATCCTGGAGGCTAGTTACCATTTGTGTTATTGATGGACAGCTCTCATTTATGTTTCAGTCTATTTATTCGCTGGGTTGCCACTAATGGGTTGTTTTGTTGGGGTTTTTCCCTCTCTCTCTTTCATTCTACTATAATACACTGCCATTTGCCAGACGGTGATTGGCTTGTTTAATAGCATGATTGAGATTCATCTTCTCCTGATAATGAACAAGGCCTCCCCAGAGTATGAAGGAAGCATGGACAGATACCAGAAGGCAGCTAAGCTCTTCCAGGGGAAGGTAAGTCTGGCATGGGAGACACCCTTTTGAAAACTCAGCACCAGGACACTAGAGAAAGAGCGAGAGCGAGCGAGAGAGAGAGAGAGAGAGAGAGAGAGAGATTGAGAGATGGGTCAGGGGAGTGAGATAAATAAGAAAAACAAGTATGCTTAAAAGATAAAATAAGATCTGGGACATAATAAATTGCATTGCTCTGCTTTAAAATTAAAGACACCGTATTTTGTACTATTAAAGACCTGTATAATCATGTATTCCATTAGTGGCAAGTCTACTTTTTTTGCATTGAGAAGTGGAGCGAAAACAGAGATCCAAAGATACTGAAAACAAAAATCACCTGTTGGTCACAATTTGTTTCTTTCTTGCCATAATCTCTTAAAGTTTAGACCTCAGGGCTTCTTTCTTATACCAAACACCTACCACATACCTGATGCCTATTGGACATCCAATAGATAGTTGTTTCTTTCCCTTAACTACGTTGGGCAGTTCTGCTTGATATCACTGAACTCGTTAAATTTCAACCACTTCAAGGTTACCGTATGGAACTGAAAGACCTGTTCAATGATGAGAAGTGTCTGGTGATGAAATGAGCCGACCTTGTGGTAGTTGTTTCCCTAACTCTGGAAGTTTTCAGCATTACTGACAGTAGCTCATCTTCTAACCAGAATATCACAAATAAGATTTCTACTTTGGATAGAGGTTTGATTTGATAATATACTATTAAAATAGTTAACATTTATCAAGCACTTACAATATGCCAAAAACTGTACTAGAAACACTAAAGGCATCCTCTCGTTTAATCTCCTCCAACAAAAAAGCCCAACTTACTCTTGAGAGCACTGAGTCTCAGAGAGGCTGAGTGATTTGCTCAAAGTCACACAGCTAGAAAGTACCCAAAGCAAAATTCAAAACTCATTCTCTGCTTTTAACCATTAGGCTCTACTTTTTCCTTTAGTTAATCACTGAAGTCTCCTCTAATTCTAGGGTCTTAAAATTAAATCAATCTAACATTTTAATTGTTTATTGCTTCCCTACCTTGGCTATTGTAAATAGTGCTGCATTGAACATAGGGGTGCATGTATCTTACTCTGCCACAAAAAAAGAATGAAACCTTACCATTTGTGACAACATGGATGAACCTAAAGGGTATATGCTGAGTGAAATAAGTCAGACTGAGAAAGACAACTACCATATAAATCTCATTTATATGTGTCATCTAAACAACAACAAAATAAATGACCAAACAAAACAGAAACAGACCCATAGATACAGAGAGCATGCTGATGATTGCCAGATGGGAGGGGGCTGGAGGGCCTGGCTGAGCAAGGTGCAAGAATGAAAAAGTACAAATTGGTAGTTACAAAATAGTCATGGGGATGTAAAGTATAGCATAGGGAACATAATGATATTCTATAATAATAATATAATCCAGCAGAGTCAATAATGTTGTATAAACTATGTACAGTGTCAGACTTGTACTGGACTTATCAGGGGGATCAATTAATAAATTATATAAATGTCTGGGCACTATACTGTACCCCTGAAACTAATATGAAATAATATTAAATGTCACCTATGATTTTAAGAAAATAGTATAGCATAAGGAATAGAGTCAATAATATTGCAATAACTATGTACAATGTCAGATGGATAATAGACTTAGTGGAGTTATTACTTTGTGAGGTACATAAACATCTAATTGTCAAGTTGGTTTGTACACCTGAAACTACTAAAAATATTAAATCATCCTGATCAAAGAGATAAAATTCTTAAGCAATGCAAAGGAAGAACAAATTCATGCTAATTCAATTGAGATTTAAATTGTGTGACACAAACCCTAAATTCAATCAGTGTAACCTGCCACAATTACAAGGTGTCTCCCCAGGACCTCAGATAAATCTTTCTCTTTCAAACTTCTCCAAATGCAGATTCTTTTTATTCTGGTGAACAGTAGCCTGAAGGAAAATGGGAAGGTGATATCGTTTTTCAAACTGAGAGAGTCTCAGCTGCCTGCTTTAGCAATTTACCGGACCCTGGATGAGGAGTGGGATACACTGCCCATAGCAGAAGTTTCCGTACAGCATGTACAAAACTTCTGTGATGGATTCCTGACTGGGAAACGGCTGGTAAGTGTGAGATTATAGGGAAAACAGGTTCAGTTTTCTTCCTCTCTATGTCCCCTTTATTTCCTTTGAATAAAAATTCTTTGGGCTCCACTAGATTTGATTAAGAGCAAAGTTGTATGAGGATGTGGTAGACAGTCTGGACACTTGTTAGGATACAGTTGTGGGAATAGAACTACAAAAGCATTTTTGGAAAGGTCTTGCCTATTTAAAGGAATTGAATTTTGAATTTCACCATTCTGTGTATAACATCAATGAGAAACAAATCAAATTCCATCTAAAGAGTTCACAGGATAAAAATTGCTGGTAGATTTAGAACTTCCAGGACTAACTAAATAGCTCAGTTTGCTAATCTCAGAGCTCAAAAACAGGAGTAGACGCAAAGTCTAAATATCAGTGTTATGATGTTTTCCAGAGAGAAAATCATGAATCAGAAGACAAGACTCCAAAAGTGGAACTCTGATTTCTCCCCGATACTTCCACATCCCACCAAGTGTCTACTTGATACTGAATAAAGAGGTGACCTCAAAACTCAGAGACACTAAACCACAGCATCATCAGACCCTACACACACACACACGCATGTACACATGCATGAGCACACACACACACACACATGCACATGCACACATGCGCACATGCACAAGTGCACACGCGCACACACGTGCACACGCACTCACGCACACACACACGCACACGCATACACACACACATGCACACACACACATGCACACACAGAGCTCCATTTTGTTCCTTAAATTTTCATTTACTTTCTTTGTCCTTTCTTTTAATTTCTCATATCTCTCACTACTCATCCAATTTTCTCTTATGCCTTCATACCATGTACGCCCACACACTATAGCTAATCCCACTGGACGTAGGCTTTAAGAGAAATACTGTAATACTACCGTGAAGGACAGACATGCCTCGCAGGAGACTGCTTTCATTTGTCATTTAGTATTAAATCTGGATTCTACACATACTTACACACAACATAGTTCTTCTGTAGTAGGATGACCGAAGGGTTGAAACTCAATTTTCCTCATAAGCACATCTCTGACTAGGGGCCAAAACACAAGGATGGTTTCCCAACATCTTTCTGAAATTGTCTTTTTGCCAAAAGTTAAATGATGTTTCCAAGTTTCTGAACTCAGTAGAAATAGACCAAGTAAAAATTCTATGCTTGTTTAGTGTTCCTAACTTCCCATGTAAAATGATAACCACATAATAAATAAAAGGCAATAATGTTATAGGAAAAGACTGGCATCTCTTTGCAGGCCAAACCTTTTGTACATACCCGGTAAGCAGTATGTACCTCACCCTTCAGTGCCAACTGTTTCGAGTCAGGCCCTAACGTGTTATTGTTCACTCTGTGGGCGGGATAAGAGGTGGGTAGAGACCATTAGGCATGAGGATTAGTATAAAGAGCTCAGACTGAAATCAGGTAACAGGTTGGGGAAGGGGCAGGAAGTGGGGGCACTTGGCCCGGGGGCAGGCTAGTGCTGACTAAGCGTGTGGATCATTACAGGTGAGGTGTGCAATCCAGCCCACGTGGAAGGGAGAGTTTGACTGAGTGTCTCTGGCTCACAGGCTGTTACTGTCAACACACAGATACTGCATTGTTCCCAGGAGGCTCTGAAGGAAAGTATCTAAGTGCTGAAGAGCTAAAAAAAACCACAGTATACACCTAAGGTCTGGTCCAAGTAGGAGCAGAGAGTGAAAGACTTAGTTGTTCTTTTCTGTGGGGAAAACTCCACAGCCTCGGAGCTGGGAGTCAGCAGCTGGCAAGGACACTGTGAAGGCGGCCGTGTACGGCACACCTCTCAGCAACAGGAGACTGATGGCTTCTGAGGAGGCCATCCAGTCCATCCACAGGGCTGCAGAAAACCACCCAACGGTCTCTTGCTTGAGACTGAAAAATACCCCGGGGGTAGGCACATCCCGGAAACCTGCCTTTGATCCTGTAAACCAGAGCTCTTGACATTTACAGTCAGGAAATTTTTCCTGATACCCAGCTGAGGTCCCCCAGCCAGCCAAGCTGGTTTCTTTTTACTCACATTCCATGGAAATTCTTCACAGCTGCCAATCACCATCTCCAAATAGCAGCTTCCACTCCTGGCTGCTGGCTCTTAAGCCCCCTGTATCCAGTCTTTTCTCTTCATTCACAACCCACTATCTCATCAGTATTTTTTTTAATTTCCAAGTCATTTGATTCACTTTATTATTTCTCTCTCTCAACTTTCCCTCCTTCTTATCTAAAATAGTGAAATTCCAAACTATTGTTGAAATTTGATAAATGCTAATAAATTTGCATGAGCTATATCTTGTTCAATATCAGGTTAATTTTTCAATTATTTACTTGAAGTATCCCCCCCAATAACTAAGGTTAACACTGACCACATAGTTCTTAACATCTTTACAGTGTATTTTGCTGCTTGATGACATTTGATAACAATTTTATTATGTATTATCTTTTGTATGCTTTTTTATCTTTACAGTATTGAATTTACATATTTCTTCTCAATTTATGATTTTTTCAAAACTGCAAGATTTTTTTTCCTGTCTTCTTCAAAGACAATCCTGTTCTTTGTAGCTCTGAGGAGTCATGACCAAAGAATGAAACTTCTTCAAAAAGAAGAGATTTCTAAAGTTTGTAATTTACTCACTATCAGACTTCATGTTATAAACTTCCATGCTTTGCAGATCTTCTCTGTCTTTTAGGAATATCTTCTTAAAACTCCATCTTCATTTCTCCAAGGCTGTATTATTGCTGAAATATCTATATCCAGATGTCTATATATCTCAGCTATTTTTTATTGGCCCTAGTTGGAAAGACTGTCATACATTTTCTTTAAAGTGTGCGGGAAAGGGTGATGTTATAAAGAGAACTTTGTAGAAGGTATTGGAAGGTTTGGAAGACAACGGTAGAAGGAAGAAGTGGGAGCAGAGCATGAGTCAGAGAAATGCCAGGAAAGTCTGTGTTTGAGCCTTACCTCGTGTGCGCGGCTCTGTGGACTTGAGAAAACCACTGTCTATCTTTGAACTTCAGTTTATTGAGGATAATACCATAATTCATAGGATTTTTTTTTGAGATCACAAGGTGATGATACATATTAAAGTCTGTCATGACACTTATTTGTTTGTTTGTTTCGTTTAATACTACACTGCCTTCTCTAAAAGTCATTTCTCCAATTGTCAGAACTTATGGAAAGGGAGAGGCTTCCTCCCAGATCTTAAAAGAATTAGCATGGGAGACCCCACGCTTGAGATTAGAGAAGTGTTTGAGCTACCTTTTATTTTTATTTATTTATTATTTATTTATTTATTTATTTATTTTATCAATTCATTTTTATTGTTAGACTTATTGGGGTGACATCTGTTAGCAAGGATTACATAGGTCTCAGGCATACAACTCTACAGTGCATTGTCAGCTTGATGTATAATAAGTTCACCACCTAATGTGAGTGAGCTACCTTTTAAACTGTAGGTTTTATGTACTATTATTCAGGTATGGTGAGGCCGGCAGATCAGGAGGCCACTGCCATGGAAAAGGCAGTTTGCTACAGTTTCCAACGAGGAGCAACTGCCCTGCCCTGCAGGCCACACAGTGAAGTTTCAGGGTTGGTCAGGAGGCAGGAGGAGCAAGGGGGAAATATGGGCAAGAGCCTTAACTGGGGTTTCTGTAGAAAGGAACAGGCAAGCCATAGCAAGCAAGGTGGGCCGGCTGGGATGGTTTCAGCAGGCTCAAAGGCACACCAGCTGTGCTGAGTTGTGTAGAACCGGGTGCTGGGGTGATGAGGGCAGGTGGAGGGCAGCCCAGAGTGTGAGAGCCCCACGAGCGCTCAGTAAAGGAGGTGGTTGGGGTGTGGGCTCTGGATTGGTTGAGTTTTTATATGAAAAACGCTCTAGCAGGAAAGTCATTATAAAATGACTAGCCCTGGGAGGAACAATCACTCCAGGGTCAGCAAGGCCCCAGATGTGAAAACATCAGAAGCATGAGGTTACTAGAATACTCTAAGAACCACCTGTCCCGGGATTCCTCCCCCAACTCACCTGCTTTGGCCACGCTGTGAAGGAAGGCATGCTGTCTTTATCAGGCCCCTATCAACACACATACACCTTGGGCGAGTGGAGGTAAGATGGGTCCTAAGTGGTGTGTTAAGAGAGAGCAGCTTATTTACTCATATACTCATTCATTCATTCAATTATTTACAAGTCATCTAAAAGTGTGCAAGGCAGGGGTTCCCGGTGGTGCAGTGGCTAGGTTTCAGTGCTCTCAACGCCGAGGCCTGGGTTCGATTCCCAGCCAGGGAGCCATCTCACACACACACACCCGCCCCCCGCCCCCCAAAAATAAAAAACAAAACAAACAAAAGTGTGCGAGGCAAAAATTGCCTCCTCAGAGAGTAAAGTTGGCCTTGGATGAGCTGTGGAACAGGGACATTTCAGTGCTAGTGACAGCAGGCAGCACGGAAAGCCATCAGACTGACTCTGGGCCATGACAGAGAACAGCAGAACAGGGAATGCTGAGTAAAAAGGAAGCAGAGCGCTGAAGAACGAATAGACATACTGGGCGGAGCGGGCCCCGGAGCTGGGGGAAGAGAAGCCACAAAAGCAGAGTCCACCACAAGCGGGGAGAGGTTCATCATGAACAAACTTGATTTCGCAATTGAATTTGGAACCAGCCCTACTTATTTCACCTGTTTGAAACTGTTGGTTTTCTAAGCAGAGAAATACAAAACAGGAAGTGGGATGCATCTGACTCACACTCCTAATGGCGGTGCTTTTACGTGGAGAAACCTAGAGACGAGAAAAAGGAGAAAGTTAATAACGTCTTTTGAGTTTCAAAGCTTTGGAGAAAAAGTCCTCTAAAAATCAAAGCAGCAAATGAATTTTAAAATTGTGTCTGTAAATGTGAAGGAGGTTCACCCTCCTTCAAATCATTTCTAGACTAGGCCAGTGTGTCATTCTTTTCTTTCCATTCTGCTAGCAGAGGTCTTTGTTTCTGTGGGTTTTACAGGAGTCGCACTAGGAGTGGAAGGTAAGGGAGAGTGAATGGTTAAGGTGTTAAGTTATTCCCATAGGTTATGAAGTTGTGTGGAATCCAGACTTTAATGTATTATTGTCTGAACTATTGCACTAATTCTTGGTAGCAGGGTTCAATTTCTACATGAGGCCCTCCGGTCTTAATATGGTAATATGGTATTAGCCTAGGCTTACAGAAGGAAAAAACAGATGAGATTTAACATCATTCTAGCTGTGATGAAGTAAGAGTTTTAAAATTAACATGTTGTGTTAGAGGTCAAGTTTCCCAGGAAGAAGACTCTGAGACTAAATTTCCTTGCTAGAATTGTATTGGGGAATGCTCTTGGGACTTGTGCGGAAATAAAGTAGGATTGGGCACAAGGAGAAGGTGGGCTGTGATGTAGTCACAACAAAGGCTCAGAATGTCCCATGCAATGTCCTTGCAGTGTTGTCCCAAATTGGAGAATGGGAGCCAGGCCTTTATACCCTCACATGGACCATTTGGTGCATGCTGCACACAGAAAAAGTATGTGTGATCCTGGGCAAGATGGCTCCCCTCAGCGGAGGGCAATATCACTGTTGGAGGTGGTGGGTGGGAGTCAGTTAAGTGATAGCATCTGTCAACACGCCCAGCAACAGTGGTGCTATGGTCTGAATGTGTTTATGTGTCCCAAAATCCTTATGTTAAGTTCTCATGCCCATCATAATGTATTAACAGGTGGGGGCTTTGGGAGGTGATTAGGTCATGAGAGTAGGTTCCTCGTGAATAGAATCAGTGCCTTTGTAACAGAGACTCCAGAGAGATTTCTTCCCCTTCTCCCATGTGAGGATACAAGTAGAGGTTTGCAACCCAGAAGAGGCTTCTCCCACGGCTATGCTGGCAACCTGATCTCAAACTTTCAGCCTACAGGACTGTGAGAAGTAGGTTGCTGTTGCTCATGAGCCACTCAGTCTGTGATATGCTGTTAGAGCAGCCCAAACAGACTAAGACCTCATCTAAAGAAATTGGGGGTGATAACCATGGCTTACCCCGGCATCTACTCCACAGGCACTAGGACAGTGCCCTCTTTCAGGCTCCCATAATCACTGCACCAATGTTATGCAAAAAAATGAGGAAAGAATAAGTTGATTTTAGCAAATAAAATACGTAGCACCTTTACTGAATTGGTGTTGGGAGAGAATATATGCCTATATTATCTTCACAAAAAGGATTAGAGCAGCGTCCGGTCATTCTCCCAGTTATTCACTCATTCATCCCTTCATCAAGCATTTTTTGAGTATCTCTCTCATGAAATGAAGATGTATCAGGAAACAGAGCAGACCCCACAGGGCATAAATGTGACTTCACCCGCTCCCATCCTCAACCGTCTTGTTCCTCAGTGAAGGACAAACATGAAGTTCACCAGGAATTTGAGGAATGGTGTGCAAATGTGGGAATTCCCTAGGTAAGATCTGAAACTGGGCCCTGTACAGAGAGGGCAAGGAATAACTGGAAAAAGATGCAGACTACTCCAGATTGGCAGGTGGCAGCTAAAATATATGCAAGGAAACTTACTTATGAGTCTGAGTGGCCAGAAGACAAGTAGATGTCTCCACCTGCCCACCAGAATCTTAGAAGTTTATATAGAGGCCTTAAAAAGGTTCAGTCATGTATTCATTGCAGATGGTCTCAATAACAACACCTTATTATCTCAGGGTTATGCCTTTGAAACAGCTCTGGCTGTGAGAATGGTGGGCAGTACGTACATTCCAAGGTCGGAGAAGCAGTGAGAAGTCTCCCTTGGCCCAGGTCCAGCTCATAGGTCATGTCCTCTCAATGACCTCTTCCAACATGGTCTGAATTTCCAATGTACATAGTAGATATTTGAACATTTTAATGATGGTGATGATGACAACAATGATAAAGATGTATACTCAATAAAGAGAAAGCAAATACTTAAATAGTAAGTTAGGAGTGAGCAAAACTCTGATTAGATGTAACTCTAAATTCTGACCATAATGCTTACTTACAACAACTAAATTTCATGGAAACTGTCATGTTTCTTGTTAGCTATCATTTCCTTTTAAGTTCAGAGGCAATGGTGCCATCCCCCCTCATCTCCACGTCCTGCTCCTCACCCCTCCTGGCATATCCGCCATCTTGCTAACAATGACCAACCCGGTGGTCCATCCTTCATCACTTTCTTGCCAACTCATGACCTCTGTCTCAACTTCTGCCTCCATCTTTATCTTTTTTGAGGATGTTGCTCCAGGTCACTACTTAAGGCAAAGGTTGAAGCAGATTGAGCACAAGGGCAAGGTCAGGGACAGAAGTATCCGGAAGTGACTCCATATGGAAGAGCATGTTGAACGTCCAGCCTTCTCCTGCAGCCTCTACCCTTTATACCACGACCATGAGAGTTTTACCAGTTCCAAGGGGCGTGCCACCACATTTTGGCAGATATGCCACAGAATAAAAATGGGATATACTTACTTGTGCTTTAACTCCTTAAACCTGCAGTCTCTCTTGGACAGACTCATCCTGTGGACTCCACGTGCTTTTTTTCCTTTCACACTACTAACGACATGCCAGGGCTGGAGGAAGGAAGGGGCTCAGTCAACAAGTGGAAATGTTAGGTGTTCACGCACAGGCATGTGGTTTGTGGTAAGGTAGTTACATGATTGTGAAATGCAGGAATGGTAGTGGCCAATAATGTGATGTTGATTTGTAAGGTGAGGGCTAGCAGGCAGAGAGTCATTGCTCTGTTGGGGCCAGCAGCTGTTCGGAAAAGAATAGCAGTCAGTGAGTTTAAGGCTGGATGTAATTATGGAAGCCAGAGAATGTGTTAAAATGGCAATTTGCTAAGGACTACAGTTTTAGAACTGTCATCAGCTTGTGATCCTCCAGCTCTCCTTCCACATTCTCATTTTCCAATTTGCTAAATTATAGAAAATTCAAGTTCATCAGGGTTTCCTCAAGGAGAAAGTCACCATTTTCCAATCTGTGTGATTCTAATTGCATCCTAGCATCTTAGCCTAGTCATTTCCAGAAAGCTAAAGTCACAAAACACAATTTCCACGTAGTTCTCAAAATGTCTAGTTTTAAGCACAATGTTTTCAAGTTCCAAGAAGTTAAAACATTTAAGAATAAACTTGAAAGGACTTTGTTGCTAGATAATGAATCAACAAATAAGGAAAGCTGTGATAACCATCAAGCAGGATCTTAAAAGGGATGCATTTGGAAGAGGCCATATATTAGTTACAGTTCTTAGTCACCACAAACAGAATAGCACCCAAACCACAGCAAAGGCTGAATTGTTTTTGAAGCTAATATTAATTTCTCATGCACTGCTACAAATTCTTGACTATGTTTCTGTAAAGGACACACCCCTTCAATAGATACTCAAAAAATCATCAAAATAAAAGTTTCTTTTTTTCCTACAGAGAGATTAAGCCTCTAAACAGTGGTTCTCAACCTGTGGGTCATGACCCCTTTGGGCATCGAACAACCCTTTCAGAGGGGTCACCTAAGACCATCGGAAAAGACATATCAGATATTTACATTATGATTCATAACAGTAGCAAAATTACAGTTATGAAGTAGCAACGAAAATAATTTTATGGGGGTCACCATGACATGAGGAACTGTATTAAAGGGTCACGGCCTTAGGAAGGTTGAGAACCACTGCTCTAAGATCTGAGCAAAGTGGTCACAGTTATATGAAAGAGAAGAAATGTCAAGACTAGGAAATCTAAGGAAAAAGCCACTTCTCCAAGTAGCCATCCCTTCTAAAATATTAGTTATTTCTCTTTTCTATGTCTAAAAGACTATCATCAAGTTTCACTTAATTAAGGCATCTTGTCACAGTAAAATGATTGTTCATTAAAAGAATCAGGTATGGAGTACAACATAAAGGGGCCATGAAATGATTTGTCTGTTTAGCCATGGAAAGTTAAATTTTAAAACAATGTGATCCGGAAAAGAAATTGACTTTTAGGATTTCAAATGTCAAATTTGAAATTAGCCAAACAAATTAACTAGAAGCATCTTTTGTAAAAATGTACATAGAAGCATGTGTATCTTCCAGTATTCTACATGTGTATCCATTTATTCTACAACTTTTCTAATTCATATTAATAGAAGGGAGTGATGGGAAAATGTGGCCTGCTGTTCAGAAAACTGAAACAACACAAGACATCTGGATTCAAATCTAGACTTCCCCATTAAATTCATCATGTCACCTGCATCTCATGATTTCTACACGTGCAATGGAGTTAATTTTAATTTTGTGCCTCCTCACATGAGTGTAGTAGGGATAAAATGGGAAGGAATGAAAAGCATTCAGAAATGTAAAAATACACATTGACTTTGGCCTAGGTTCAGAAACTCCTCTGAACCAGCATTCCACAAACACGCACACATACCCACACCCTTGTGTAGAGGCTGAAGCACCATGAAAGCCAGCCCGAAATGGCTGAGAAAGAAAAGGGAGAAAACTGGAAAATCCTCAAACACCAAATCTATCCATTAAAAGAGTTGACTCTGTGAATTTATCCTCATGTGTGTGCAACTTAAATTGCTCCCACATTATTTTTCCGAACCCAGAGAAGCCAACACTGAATCTCCCACTTTGTAGGTTCTCCCAGGTAGTTTAGTGATACACTGTTTCAACTAATGCTTTGACTGAAAAGAGAACATCTTACAATTACTCTGGGTCGCAGTTTCCTCCACATAAATGAGGTGATGGGGAAAATGGCTGTAAGGATGCTTTTAACTAGCATTTTGAGTTTTGAAAATTGGAGGGAAAAGAGGGCAGAACTGATGAACTGACGAGTTCATGTCCTGGGCACGAGGCCAGACCATTTCGCCTCCTCATTGTCTTCTCATAGTGAAAATAACTTTAGTTCACCTAAGGCCAATGCAGCCTTCATCGACCACTGGCTTGTAAATCAGTCACCAGACTCAACTCTAAAGCAGATCATTCTATTTCTGTCTGACTTCCAATGCCAAAATTCAACCCCCAGTTTGTTTGGCTTTAATAAATTTATTCTGTTGTTGCGGACATTGTGTAAAATGGAAAAAACAAGTCTAGACTGGTTTGAGCTCAGGAAGTTAGGGCAGGGTCTCTTGATTAAAAATAAACATCCTCCTTCTTGCTTCCTTTTCACTCTTTTCTCACAAAACCTTTGGAATCCGGGGCACCCACGTGTGATTATTGCCCCGGATACACGTTGAACTCCTGACCCCTGTGTAAATAATAAAGCCAAGAATGCAAGTTCTTAAAGACATCTAACCTGTAATACAAGCTGACCATGACAAAAAATTAGGTATCTGAACCCTTATAATTTCTTCCATCTTCCTTTTATAAAAGTTGGCACATTAATCCCAGTGAATGAGACACTTTTTTGCCTGCATCTTGCATTCCATATTTTTTGGCACTCACCGCCCTGCTAGTTTTAATGAAGAATGGTGCCCTTTATCACTTCCTGTCCCAACAGGGTATTCAGACCTATGACTAAATCCAGGATCAAGTTTGTTACCAGCCTTCTCCCTCCACCTTTTAGGGTTTTTCTTTCCTTTTGGGTCTGCCTCTTCCTTTTCTCCTCAGGAGAGTGTGTGAAGTGTTATGAAAATAGGGGTTCATGATTAATGAAGAACACAAGTGCCTGCAAAATGAACTGCATTAGTAATTATTTGTAGTTCCTCAGCAAACACACGAAACAGCCTGATAGAAGGTGACATAACATGGCAGTTAGGCCCCTAGCTCTGGGGTCAGACAGCCTGGTTCTATTACTTAGTAACTATAAACTCCCATGAGTTTCCTAATTTCTCTGTGTCTCAGTTTGGACAATGAAAAATGGGAATAATAACAGAACGTATCTGCTAGGTTTATTGTGAAGATTCAATGAAATAGCACCATGTTAATGACTTGGAACTCCACTTGAAACAGAGTAAGCATCAATGTTATACTTGACGAGTATTCCAAAGTGGGCAAAGGTCACACATTTCACTAGCTTTCTTTGTTTTTTCTTTTTTGCTCCTGTTTTGTGCTAAGATACCAGCTGTTGATTCTACCTAGAATACCAACCCCAACTTCCCTAGTTGGCAGACCATCATCAACCATCAAGGACACTACTCAAGTGGGTCTCTCTACAGCCTTCCTCAGGCCTCTGGGCTCCCTTAGTACATGCTACAGGCCTCAACTAGTACAGCATAAATCACATCTTATTGCCATTATTAATGTAATATGTGTATGTATATTTGTATATAAATATATATGCATACATAGATATGTAACTTTCTTTTAAAAGCATATAACACCCACTGAGAATTCAATGCATAGTTTATACATCTCTGGGATACACCAAAAATCTGCTTTCAAGTTTATTTCCACCACTGGATAGTCTATGCTGACCTGAAAATGTGTGAACACATGACAGTGACCTGTCAAAGAAGGCTGACTGGTCCTTCTGAGGCACAGAGTCGAAGGACAGCAAGCAGGGCCATAAGCCTCAGGGTCAGATCTGAACAGTTCAGGCAAATCCATAGTTGATTTTTTTAGTTTGAAAAATTAACTTGGTTCCTGAAAGAATAAATTTGCTGGAAGTTATTGGTTTTCTCTTTTAAGAAGCTGTATGTATCTCCCTCACCTCCTGCCCCCAAGGAAGGGCATTCAGATTAACTCCTGCTAGACAAATTAACTTTTTGGAATTTAGCTAGTTACCTAAAGAGTCTTTGAAAAAGCTGTAAATATGGAATAGACCAGGCATTTACTGATGAAAAATTACATCAAGGAGATGGAAAAAGGGGTTAAAGTATGATATAAGAAAATTCATTTTTTAAATAAATGAGTGTTTATGAATAAAGGAAAATGACAAGAAGGCAAAAAAAAAAAGAAACTGGAGCTTTTCTTGCATAAAATTAGTAGGCACAAAATGTCTCTCTCTCTCTCTCTCCCCCTTTCTCATTGGTTTCTGTGTAGAATGGCTCTGGAGACATTCACAGGAGCCCTAGGAGGTGGGGGACATAAACTATGTCACCAACAATTTAGATTCATAAAATTAACAGACATTTCACAGCAGCCTGGAGTACTGGCAAGAACTCACATCTCAGTTCTGATCTCAACTCCAACATTTACTGGTTTAACCTCTGAGCAACTTAACCTTTAGAAGTCCAAAATGGGAATGACATGCATGCCTGGAAAGATTTTTATGAAAATTAAAAGTAATATAGCTGAAGTATCTGGAATACAATTGGCACTTAATAAATAATAAACATTATTATTTTAAAAAGTAAATGAAACAATGTAAGTAAAACAGGATTGTTAAACTCAAGTGGGTTTGTAAGCAATAAGTTTATGATAACTTAAATTTTAAAATATCTTCGCTAATTGAGACACAGGAAAATTTGCAAAATTTACCTCCTAAAACAAACAACACTACAATGACTTGGCATTTTTATTAGGAAATAGATTTCACCCAATTGTTCTCAGACCAATTAAATATAATGTCTGTGGCCATGTGAGACATAGGACTTGAGCTGTTCTACAGAAAACAAAAGATTTAGGTAGACAAAGGGAGACGAAAGCATTCCAAAAGAACGGAATGGTGTGAAGCAACAAACACAGATGTCTGGACGATCCTGAGCCTTCAAATGCCCCCACCCTTCCAGACCCATTAAGAGAAACTCTTGACACCCTTGCTTCATCCAGAGCTACATTCTGGACTTTTGTCCATATTCACGATTTCTTGCATCCTTGCACTAACTCAGAGCCCCACTGCTGAACCCTTGACTTCTTGCTGCATTTTCTCATGTACAACCCAAACTCTACCCAACATATAACTTTGTTCCCTGGGTTTTATCCCTTCACTCCCTTTCCTGGATAATAATTTTAACTTGCCCTTTAAGTAGTGTCTTTTTCTGGTTCCTCCAGCTGATTACTCAGTCTGATCCCATGAGGCTGTTGGAGCTAGGGACTCATGCCGAGTCCTTGGTCCCTAGAGAGGGAATGGAAAAAGACATGGAAAATACAAGATATTTGCAAATGAATTTAACTGAGGCACAGTAATTTGGGAAGGTGAGTGGTTAAAAAACATTGGCAAAATCTTTTTTCAAAATTACAGAGTTCTTTCCACATTGCCTGTCTCATAAAACACGTTGTGTTTGCCAAATTATATTAGCTGAGAAGGCCCATGGCCCATTGAGGGATAAGTGACAGACTAAAACTTTGGGTATGAGGTTATGCCAGGTCACAGAACTATGCAGCCAAAGTCAGCCTCTCCAGTGTGGGAAGGGCTTGCTCTTGTCTTCTTAAAGGGGAGAATAAAAGTATTCATGGTGACAGTCATCTTTCTTAAAACAAACTCAACTTTAAGCCATCATTAAAGTGATTTAGCAACACCTTTAGTGTGACTTGGTCAAACAACAAATATGTAAATATGTATTGATCGCCTACTCTGAGGAGTTCATCCCAATGGACTTAAGTGGTTTAACCTCTCTATATATAACTTAATTTTGTTGAGATTTTGCAATATATTGTTTGGTTTCATTATTATTACTCATGAAGGAGTTAAAAATAGTAAGCAAAAGAAAATGACAGGCATTTAACCCTAAGGACTCATCCCTTCATCCATCTCTGAGGACAAAGCAGTTCATTCTATGGAAAAAGACATGTGGGAACCCATTTAGGAAAATAAATAAAGGTAGGTGTTTTATTTGCATTGGCTGATGACTCCCAAATTTGTATTTCCAGTTCAGGTCAGACACTAACCCCAACCACTTACTCTATATTTCGATCTAGGTATTACAAAAATATATAAACTTATTATATCTATTTTCATTTCTCCCTGCAAACTGTGAACTGCTCTAGATTTGCACCAATTGTGTAATCCAGAAACAAAGGAACCATCTTTGACACACTTTTACCCCTATACTCATTGGTTCAACATTACATTCTAAGTATTACCTTTCATATATCCCTCTTGCCTTCTTCCTTTTTAACATCATCTTAGTTTAAGCTATCATAACCTAGCACAGGACTACTACAATGACCCCAACACTACCAACAACTGAGCTTCCTGCCTTAATTCTTGCCCCTTTCCAATCAATTCTCCACACTGTAGCCAGACTCATTTTTTAAAAACATAATCTAATTATATCTCTGTTCTTCTTAAAGTTCTTCAATGGTTTTCAATTACCTCTAAAATTTTAAAATGTTAGATCTTTGGCCTTTTCATATGATTCTGTCTAACTCCCCAGCCTTGTCTTATGTCTTTTTTTTCCAGTTTTATTGAGTTATGATTGACACATAATAATTATGTATATTTAGGTTGTACATCTTGATTTTTAAGGTATACAATGTGGTGATTTAATATACATTGCAAAATGATTACCATAGTCAAGTTAATTAACTCATCTATCACACAGTTAGACCTCATACAGTGTGTGTGTGTGTGTGTGTGTGTGTGTGTGTTGAAAGAAATACACAAAACAGCACTTTCAGTATTTATAGATTATATAATTGCCTACACACATGATTCAAGAAATCTACAGATAAATTTTAGAATTAGTATGAGAACTCTGTAAGATTACCATGTTATAAATACAGTATTTCTCAAAAATCAACAGTGTTTCTAAATACATCAGTAGAAATTATATGTAAATGTAACTTGTAAATATGATTCACAAGAACACTAAACATAATAGATCAAACAAAAGATAGTAAGGTCTTTGTAGAAATAATTGTAAAATTTTATTAGAAATGTAAGGTAACTAAGGAAATGTTAAAGTACATCATGACCATGGATGGAGAAATTTAATATTCTAAAGATATTGTTGCTCCTCAAATTCATTAATAAATTCAAATTAAATAGCAATAAAAATCCAAAAAAGATTTTAAATAAAATTTGATAAGTTAATCAAAAAATTACATGAAAAGTCAAAAAGCCAATAATAGCAAATATAATCTTAATAAAAGGGGGAAATTTGCTTTTCTAGGTAGCAAAATTACTAGATGTCTTAGGAAATTAGATGTTATTGGCACAGGGACAACATTAATGCTACAGAATATAGAAACTGAAAAGAGATTCTCTTTTACAGGAGCTTGAGGACACTGCAAATCAATAAAGACTAGACTATTACATAGAAGGTACTGGAACAATTAGCCATCCTATAAAAAAAGATAGAATTACTCTCCACTTCACAACATACAAAAATATTTCTAGATGAATTAAAGACCTAAATGTGAAAAATGAAATGTAAAACTTTTAAGGGATTATCTTTATGCCATCTCATAATTTACAACTGGGATTTTTATTGGGATTGCATTGAGTTTATAGATAAAGTCCAGAAAAATTGATATCTTTAAAAATACCAAATCCTATTCAAAGGCATGAAAGACATTTCCATTCATTCAGATTACCCCTCATCACTGTTGTTGAAGTCTTAGAGCTTTCTTAATAGAGACTCTATGTGTTTTTGGTTAAATTAATTCAAAGATACTTTATAGTTTTTGTTGGTATTATGAAATATATTCTATGAGTGTCATTTTTCTACATTGGCAATATTTCCAGTTATTGCCAATGTAGAAAAATGGCACTGTTTTGTCAATTGATCTTGTATAGGCAAATTTTCTAATCTCCCACTAATTCTGATAATTTGCTGATTGAATACTTTTTTATTTTATTTAGGTAATATTATCTTTAAAAATATTGTTTATCTTTCTCTTTCCTGCCAGTTTTCACAGGCTTTTTTTCTCTCTATATAATATTGGCCCGGGTTTTCAATCCTATAATAACTTATAGTGATAACAATGAGCATCATTTTCTTATCCCTAATTTTTAAAAAAATGCATTTGAACTTTCTCCATTAAGCAGAATGCTTGCATTAAGTTTTTGGCATGTATCCTTTACTAATTTAAGGAATTCCCATCTATCCCATATCTAAAAAGATTTTATATGTTACATACATATAGAATTTGTATAATCTGCATAATAGACGCATTTATAATAAATACATATTTGACATATTATAAATACATTCATTGGAATAAATATATTTTACATAAATATAAAATCAATATATAAAATCAAAAGATATACATAATCATGATGCAGATTCTTTTTCTGCATCAACTGAGGTAATTATATAATTTTCCTCTTTCGATCTATTATTGTGATGAACTTTGATAAGTGAAGGCTGTCTGGATGGTATCCAGCCACGTAACCATTCTCATTATATTGACAATGGCTGTATTTTTTTCAGACAATCCTTGTACTTTCTGATTAACAAAACAAATGCGTGCATTCCTGCTATTAACCTACATGGTCAGTCTGTACAATTTTTGATATTTTTTCAGAGTATGTTAGCTAATATTTTTATTTAGTATCTTAGTATCCACATGCATAATTGAATAGACTTATAATTGTATTTTTTTCAGTGGCTTTTATCTTGTTTTAAAATCAAGACCTCACAAGTCTCATAAAGGGAGCTAAACATGTTTATTCTACTTTTTTATTTTGTGGAAAAACTTGTATAAGAAACTATTTCTCAGAAGGTTGGTAGGGCTGCACTGGAAATCCATCCAGGCTGGGGGATTTGGGAAGGGAGCTATTTGGTGGCCATTTTAGTTTCTCCAGATTGTCCATTTCTTCTGTGTCAGTTTTGGGTTTAATACTTCTGTGTCTGCAGAGGTATCTTTCAAACAATGAGTTTCCATAAATGTCTTCCATATTACGTTTTGTTCTCTCTCATTGATGTCTTCCTGTATCCTTATTATTCCTTTCCTTCTTCTTTTAGATGGTTCTACTCTTTTCCTAACTTCTTGAATTGCAAGCTTAGCTCATTTGTTTTTAAGTTCTTTTGTTTTCTGATTAATGTAGTAAAGCTATGTATTCTCAAGACTAATTTAATTGTCTCTCACAAATTTTGATATGCAGTGTTCTCATTATTATTCAGATCTAACTATGCCTTTATTTTCTTTAATTCTTTATTTCATTTTTTTTCCTAAGAGTTCTTTGGTAATATTTTTAATTTCCAAATGGCTCTTTTTAGCTATCCTTTTGACATTAAAGTTTAAGTTTAGTGCATTATGATCATAGCCTATAGAATATTCATATGTTGGAATTGTTCAAGCTTCCTTTGCAGCATAATATAGAATATTTTGAAAGTAGGGCAGAAAAATGAGTATTCTTTTTTTGGTAAGCAGTTTCAGAGTTTCACAGAAAGGTATGTTAAAATAACCTGTTTTAGAATTTATTTATCTCTGAACTTCCGTAACTTATTGATTGATTAATTCTCAGGTTATAAGGTAGGGTGCACATGTGTTGAAATGTTAAGTGTACCTCTCATGATGGTTATATTTTCCTGCTCTATTGGCATTGTTTTTTTTTTTTTTTCAGAACAAAACAAACTCCATTGTCCTTTTTGACATTTTTCCTTGACTTGTATTTTATCAGACATTAAGATTGATATTCCGCCTTTTCTTTGGTTTAAACTTGCTTGAAATAATATTTTCATTCTTTTATTTTAAACCTTTCTATATTTTTTGTCTTAAATGTGTTATTTAGAGACCATATATTATTGGACTTCTTTTTAAATTATTCTGATAGTCTGTATTTAATTGGTGAATTTGGCCCATTTATGTTAACTAGAAGAAGCACTATACTAGGACTACTTTCTGCAGTATAATTTTTTTACACAATTGATAAATAAATTCTCACGCTATTTATAGTTATTTGATTGTGTACCTTTCTATTCCTCTATAGAATATAATTTCATTGAGGATCAATATAAATTCTAATTAATACAGTGTCTGGACAGAATAAGCAGTTTATAAGTTTGTAAAATAAAAGAGCAAGTAAATGAAGTGTTGTTATTGTGCTTACAAATTGCCCTGTCACTGATATGTTAACTCGTTTTTATAAATTCTATTTAGCAAATAATTATTAAGTGCTTGCTATTTGTCAGGAAATGTGCCAAGTGTTACATTAGAATACAAATATTAGTGGAACACAAGCTTTACTCTTTAGATATCTATAACTTAATATAAATGAGACACAATCTAGTACCAATGATATATACACAAACATAAATATGTACACAGGGAACTGTTGTAAATCAGGTAAAGCCCAAGGCACGCAAGCCCACAGTATCCCTCAGGACAAGTCATTTGTCAGCTCTGAGCTTCCATTTCCCCATGTGACCCTTATAAAAATAAATTAAATTCTCTATAGCAAGATAATATTTTAGGCTATATTTTATATTCCTTTGCATATATGAATTTTTTATAGAATTGTTCAGGTATTAACATACTTTTTATTGCTGGTCTTCTTTGAAAGGTAGTAAGAATTGCCTCTTTTTTAGTGGGAATTTTTTCCTTAAAGCATCATTTAATCCCCAGATAGTTTAAACAATGGGCTATATGCCACGGCCTGCATAAGTTTACTTATAGAATCACTGAAATGTTTCAGTATATTTTTTCTTTCTTGATCTTTTCTTTCAGGACACTCAAAATGCCCTAGAATTCTTTAACTGCCCCATGTTTGAATAAGAATTATAATTGTGCACCATATGGAAGTCATTCCTACAAGTCAGCCTTGCCAAACCTACTCATGGCAGCCTATGTTGTTGCTTCCTTTTTGTGCAACAGAAAAGCACGCTGGCGAGAAGAGCAGTGAGTCCGTTTTTGTACTTATCTTTTATGCATACCCAGGAAAACTCCCAGCCAGACGAACTGTGCCTGGCCCTGAAAGGGCTGAGTTCAGGTACAAAACACAAATATTAGACCAAATAGGGAGGCCGAGAAAACCAAGTCAAGGTTGCCAGACTACCTAAGGTCAAAATGTACCTCCAGTTATTCCGGGAACATTTTCCTTTTGATTTATTGTTCATTTGATTTATTTCTGGCACCCAAATTTAAACACTGCTTTTCTCGAGGCTCCACAGTATAGAGAACAGCCAATATCTATACTCGGGTTCATCTCTTTTTCAAGAATCGCTGACTTCGAATCATGTGTCCCCACAAATCCTCCAGCTCTGGCTGCCGACCAAGTTCATGTGTCTTCATTATCTGAGAATGGGAAGAAGGTTCTGAAATTCAATCCAACAAATACAGCACAACTTCTGGGAAAAGGGGAAATACTACCAATTTTTTTTTCCTTTCAGCTATTTAGCAAATGTTCCATGAATGTAAAAAACTGCATGTAGAGTCAGAGGAGGAGCTTTTGACTATCCAGAGCCCCTCTTTTGTGTGAATTAACTTTTTGTACATTACTTGTAGATAAGATGGTCACATTTTTCCTTTTCAAACTGAACAGGGTGCTTTGTGTTAAACTATTTGGCCTAAATGAGAGGCTTCTTTTGGTGGATCAGGAAAAAAAAAGTGAAGGAAGGAAAGAAAGAAATGAAAGACTTGCTTAATAAATATTACTTTCTCACTTTTAATTTAATGAAGTAATTAATTAAGCTAATTAATTCATGCTGCCCTTTAGCAATCTTTCAGCTATGCTTGTCCTCATTCCCTTGAACTTCTTGTAGCCATAATCTGCAAATGTTCAGTGCTGTACACGTAGTCAGTCTCTTTATATGACCTCGTGTTAGGTACACAGACCCATTCTGGTAGATCGACGTGTAAAAATCTCAAAGTAAAGACAAGTATGTCAGGGGAGAATTTACATCCCACGTGCAGTAAGAAAATATTTCTTACTTCACACTTTCAGAGGGATTCTTGCTATTCGAGTCATTTTCCTTAAAGAGAGAATATGGTTCTTCATGCATTTACACTTATTTTAATTTTACATGCTATTATCTGGAAACTTGGGGAATATTGCTATTTCACAAAGAGGGTAATAAACTAATTTAATAGTTAGATCCCTACATAAGCCAATATTCAGACAAGCACTGGTTATAGGGCCGCTTCACAATGCCTTTGGGCAGTGCTGAATTAAATTCCACAAGTCATCCCAACCCACATGTAACTACATTATTTTCCATCACAGTTCTATCAGGAAGAAATTGGATATGAAAACAATGACTTATTTCATAGACTGTTCACTTTGCAGCTTGATTAGCAAAGGCATGTTCTGCACTAGACTCTCCCTAATATTCACCTGAAATATTTTCTTTTGTCCTCTCTAAACATTTTTTATTTCCTGAATTTCATCCTATTTCCAAGGTTTGCAATTACTCATTGATAAAACAAAGCAGAGGAATTATAGGATTTCAGATCTCTTTCAAAAGATTTTTCTCTCACTGACCAAACCCTGGCTAAAAAGTTTGTCCTTTTTTTTTTTTTTTTTTTTTTTTTTTTTTTGCCCAAGCATTTCAAAGCACATCAGCTTCCAACTGTAATGAAGTTATCTGCCTACACTCAGAAATAACAGCTGTCTGGGACTGCTCAACAGGCAGTGATTTGACCCAAGCTTTTGCAAGGTGTGTTGCTAGTGGTTTTCAGGCCAAGGGATGGACATCCAAACACCAGTCAACAGCCCTAGCCCTAACAGCATCACTTGCAAAATAGCATTAAGAACAGAGTGTTCTTTCAAACACCGGATTACGTAATAATTTATCTTGTTTATCTATTTCAAGGATGAAATAATCTAGAAGCCTAAAATTATAGAAGTCTATTCAAACTTATGTTTAAAAAGAGAAATAACGATTTGTATCAAAAGTCACAAAGGCATTGGCTGGCAACATCAGAACTAAACTGAGTTCTTTCAGCCCTCAATTTGTTCCTCTCAGCTGAGATTTAGCTAATCCAATCATTCCCACTTTTTGCATTTTCTCCTCTGCTTTGGTCGTGCTTAGCAGTGGGTGATTTCTCTACTACTGGGAGAAAATGGACATAACAGCAAACCAGTGGAGTTAAACCAAGCTATTTTGAAATAGCATGTGGTGTGTGTGTGCATGTGCGCTCCAAGGCATTGCATGCTGGCCATTAATCTAGGTGTTTTCTACATTTATTGTTGTACTCAACCCGTCCAGCGGTTCTATGAGTTTTGCTTCGAGTTGAAGAAGCCTGTCATAAATTCAACCTAGAATACCAGTTTTGCTTGGGGTCTAAATAACTGTAGAAATTGACCTTGTAGACACTGCAGAACCTATGTTCTTATACTAAACCACAGCTAGTGTCAGATAACAGTTAGCAAACACGAGTGTTCATAGACTGGGATGAGACCTGGTGATTTCTGGAATAAACTGAAAGATTTTGGAAAGCAACCTATTTGAGTTGGAGCTTGCTTGGACAGATAATTTAGGGCTGGATAAAAAAAAGGGGGACTGAGGTTCCAATATCAAGTTCATCCGTTCTTTGATTTTTAAGTCATTTATTTATATGAGCTTTAGTGACAATATGCAAATCTTTAATTCGTATTGTTCTGTATTAAAGGATACTGAAGAAATTAGCATTTTAAATATGTATGTCTTTGTATAATTTTATCTTTAGCTCTGAAACTGGGGTCGCAAGAATTCCTGTAGACACAATCATAGAATTATTTAAGCAAGTGCCAAAAAAATTGAAAAATATTGCATGATTGTAACAGCAATTAATATATTCTCTGAAATCAAACAGCCCTGTGTTTGAATTCTGTTTTTGCCATTTAGTTGCTGTGTGAGCATGGATAAAATATATAACCTCTTTGAGCCTTAATTTTCTCATATATAAGTTGTGGGTAATTATACTGTTTATAGGATAATTATGAGAATAACACAATCAATGCAAAGTGATGATCATGATACCTAGTAGATAGTAAGCACTTGATGTATAATAATATTACTTGGATAGTTGTAAAATTATCATTTGATATCTGCTGCCTTATTTAAAAATGGGAGCTTTTAGTAGAAAGTAAAAATGATCTATATGGGAAGCAAAGAAAAATTACAGCTGTTCTGAACTGGGAGCTCAGTTCGTTTAACATCCAGGTTTCTCCTCCATTCCCCGGAAGTGCCTGCTCATGATCCCCTCATTGCTCCTTCCATACCTGACTTTGACAAACATCTATTTTTACTTAATTCAGTTAAGGCAAATTATTCCGAAATACATGGGAAGCTATGTCAAAGAAATCTGAGATGTAAAACTCATTCAAGGGAATTCTCCTAAAAGAACAGAACAAAGAGGTTGGCACCATCCTGGGAATTTGACTAGATTCCTGTCTCTGGTGGCATTGTCCTTTGATGTCCTAGAAAGTGATTTCTGTTTTTATTTTTGGGGCTACTGCTTCCTAATTCTTCTCTTCTTTGCTTTTTTCCCTTTCTGGCGAGAGTAAGGGTTTTAGTGCTGGCAGTAAAATAATAATATGAACTCCATAAAACCAAAGTTCTGTAAATAAAGCTGAATCTCATGAAACAGAAAAAGAAAAATCTGACTGAAGCCAGGAAAATTCCTCAGAGACAAAATGCCTAGCAGTCCAAACAAGAGAGAAAGAACAGGCAAGGGAAGAGAGAGGCGATAGAATTGGTGGGAAAATACATTAACTTTATTTTTGAAATATTATGGAAAAGGGTAACTCTTTTGGTATGTCCGCCAGCATATATACTTTTCTGAGAAGCTTCTCATGGTAATTCCTGGCAGCTCTGCCAATTTTTCCTCTTCTCCATTCTCTCCCCCAATTCAGAATTATCTGAGCTTCTCCTCCATGATTTTGCAGTGTTCTGCAAACAGAGATGCTCCTGAGAGCCCATAAAAAGGTAAGCCCAAAGAGGAAACATATCACTTGGTCCTCTCTAGGGCCAACTGGCTGCTTAAACAAATTTTTAAAGAGGAACACTCATGAAGTTTGTGATCTAAGAACTCATCTGATTTATGAGAGTAGGTTCCATATCTGTATTTTTCTCCACTATATTTTCAGCTTATAGTTAGCACACAATAGATGCTCAATTCATTTGTTGGATGGATCCATGGATGGGTGGATGGATGGATGGATGGATGGATAAGAAAGGTTTGAAATCATGAGGCTATTTCTGATGATGGAAGGTGTGGTTGTGCTTCTCTTTTTCTCCTGAGGGCAGATGAAATAGGTGACATATTCTGTGGCTTCCATTGTCTGGGTTATATCACACTGCCGATCTCACATGAGATTTCTATACAATCAAAAATAAAATCTCAATCATATCATTGTGTCTCTCATATCTTTGTTGTCACTTCTGGGAAGGTCTTCAAATATTCCTCCCACTGAAGAATACTCCCTTTAGTTGGGGGAAAATATCTACATAAATGTCTTTTATATACTTTAAAATCCAAATACAAGTTGGAGCCCAATTAAGAAAATATAAACTAGCAACCAACCTTGATTAACAATGATTCTGATATTTTCTTGCAATTCTCAAACAGTGCTTTACAATCTCAAACAATCTGATGCAAAACCAAAGCACCTCTTACTTGCCTTTTCCCATGTCTCACTTTTAAGATGCCTTACCTCCTATACCTGCCTCAAAGCTTTTCTCTTTACAACTCAGTCTCTACCTAAAACTCCCCCATCCAGCAAACCAAATCAACAAGGCTCTTCTCACTTCTTTCCCTCCACATTTTTCTACCCCCATTTTTTAACCTCTTCTCTCCACCTCTTACCTCCACCATGAGGCCCACCTTGACTCTTCACAAGTGCTCTTCATTAAAAGGCCTAACTGGAGCTGGGGCTCACAGAATTGGCTTCGAGATGGGGAGCGACATAGGAGAAGAGGAAACAAAAAGGGGGTTGTGAATTTTCACACGTTAATAATTTTTATGAATCATACCCAAATGGGATTTAGCATAGGAGAACCAAGGCATGCATGAAAAACAATAAAGAGGAACCGTGAGTGACTGGTGAGAGATAGCTCCCAATGGAAATTGCTAGTTAGCCTCACAAAAACCAAGATGGTAGAAAGAGATGCTTACACGTTTAGGAAATCCAGCAGAAGCAAGTGACAAAATGACTTAGGAAGAGAAAGTGAAACTTGAGTTGGAAACAGAAGTACCAGATTTTCAAGTTTGAATTCAGAGAGTGTAAAAAAAACAATTATAATATCGAAAACCTGACAGAGCCCAGCTGTCATTTGAACTTGGGAGTGGAGGAGACATCTGGAATCTGGCTAGAAACAACCAAGTTAATGTGCATTACAAAGCACATGCTTGTAGCTGAAAAAGAGGGAATTCTCTTTAATTCTGGAGATGGGGTGGGGGGCAGTGAGTAGCCTACTTATTTTCAGGGTGAAACATTGGAACTAAACTTATTTCATATCATGTAAATTGGGCATTACTAACTGAATACATGTACATGTTGAATGAACAAGCCATGGCTAACTTGCTTCCTCAAAACCATGCAATGTAGTGCATGGCTTTCTCACTCTAAGTTGTTTACTGACAATATAATGAATTCGATGATGTATCTTGGAAAGAGAGAAAAACAACCACAAATTTTATGAGTGAAAATCATTTCAATTGAATTTATCAGAGATAAGCATACGTTGTCTTCTTTTTGAGGTCTTCTTTAAGATTTTATCATAAAAAAATATATATCTCTTAGATGAAAAATCTAAGAGGAAAATCTGAACTCATAATTGTTCAGATTACAAATGAGCTGATTCCTTTAACAGGAAATCCTTTAGTATTTATAATACATCTTCAAGGGTTAGAGGGGAAAAAAGTCCATCCCGGTAAGACAGAATGAGGCACAAGGCTCCACCTAGCTGTTTGTCTCTGCTCCTTGAAATAAATCATTATTGAGAGTATACCCATCCACCACCAGCCCAGCCCTTTTGCTGGGGTCCTGCAGCTCTAACTCTTCCACAACCTGCTGTTCTGTGACTCAAGTCTGTGTATCTGCTAAGAAGACTTTTGGGTACCCAGACAACAGAGACACATCTTATAGAAAAGATTTACTAATTGTTCAAGAAGAAAAAAAGAGAAAGCAAGAAAGAGAGCTCAGTCTATAGAATAATCAGAAGCACCACATTGCAAGTCTCCTTGTACAAGAAACAGCACTTCTGATACTGAGGCGATAATGGAAGTCTGAGTTTGTGACAGTCTGTGTTTGAGGATACATGACAGCTAAAGAACAAAGTGAATAATAAGTAGCTATTACCTCCTTAGGGATGTGTCCTATTTGTCTCTAAATCCCCACGGCATCTAGCAAAGTACCTTGCATCTCATCTGTCACTCACTAAAAGCATATTGAATTTGTTGGTTATCAGGGAAAATTCTTCAGAAAATGAGAAATGGGTACCCCCTTACTCATGCTGCAGTTAGATAGGTGATATCCAGCCGAAGAGAGTGTTAGGGCACACATCTGGACTCAAGTCACAAAACTGAATGGACAAGTTACAACAGGGCCAACTGAGGCAACAGAGCTCACTCACAAGGTCACTGAACATCTCTACCCTATTAAGCACTTTTAAAAAAATGCAAAAAGTGCATATCACCACGTCAGTGCCCAATTGGTCCAGGATTGATAGCTCAGCCCTAGTGGGAACATGAGTCTAAATTAGAACAGCCTGAGAAGTGAAGTCCTTTCTTCCCCCAGAACCTCTCATTCATGCATCAAGGGAGTAAGCAGAACACTGTGGCTCTGTTTAAGGACCAAACCTGAAAGGCCCACTGTCAAGGCCAGAAGGGTAGATCAGAGAAGGAATTAGAAAGGCAAACACGTGTTTTCGGCAACTCCCTTCTCCGTGGACCTTTGCCCAAGTCTGGCCCCAAACCTCGGGCAGCCACAACTTCTGCACCAGGGCAGCATCCTGCCATAGCACAGTCACATCCAGCAGTGAGAGAAAACTGCCCTCCCAGGGTAGATAATATCTGGAAGGAATGAATATTTGGGAAAAGTCCCAGTGCTGGTTGGGTGCCAACCAGTCCCCACCTTCTCCGGCCCCCTCCGACCCGTTCCTCCCCTTTCAGCTTCTCTCATTCTTATAAAAACGCCACAGTCTTTCCCTCACAGCCTGTAGCAAGCTCTGTCCCCGCTGCTGCTGCACAAGGCAGGGACACCGACCCGCAGGACCGCGAAGACACCATGAAGAGCCTGCTGCTTCTCTCGGTCCTGGCTGCCTTGGCCGTGGCAGCTTTGTGCTACGGTGAGAAAACTTGCTCTCTAGTTTGTCTTTTCTGCCCCTGACTTCAGTTGGCTTCAATGTTCCCTCCCCCTCCTCCTCTTCTTGCCCTGTTCTCGATTATAATCTTAAAGTATCATTGATGTAACATTTCCCAAGTCTCAACCCCTACATCTGTTTCTTCAAATCTTTCCCATATTCTAAATATCCAGACTCTTGTATGCAACTTATCAGGCACGTCTGTGCTTGGAGTAAGTCACTGTAAACCTGGAAACGTTGCTATTTCAGAAAGAAGATATGAAATTTCCAGCCCCTGACTTCCCATTTTTAAGAATGTTTATTTAGACTTTGGTAACAATTTAAAGATATTGGTCGAATCACTTACCTTTATAAAATCAGTTTGGGTGTGAAATGTTAAATATAGTCCTCTTTAGGGGTAGGACAATCTCACGAACTTATTCCATGTGTTTAGTGAACTAATTTAAAAAGAAAGTATTACACTTAAAGAATTTCAGAGAGAAATAGATTTCATCATTTCTATTGGCAAAAGGTAATTTTTGCCTGGTTTTTGTACGTTGTTAAATATATCTGTGTCTGTTCTAAGTTTATGAAAGAAATCTGAAGCAAAATTATTTAGATCATTCAGTTTTAGGTTTCAATAATCTGGGTATTTTAGCTGTTCTTAAGCCTGAATTATATGAGCAACTTTATGTATTGGGTTTGTAACTCCTGAAATTGTTCACAAGGTTTCTGTACCAGACGATTTGGTTTCTTTGTCTCCTTTTGAACTTTTCAAGCAAATTCATTTGCTTAGGGATGTAAGCCTCTTGTTGCCAAATTTACCCACTGGGAATGTAGACAGGAGAGTAGTAGAAAGAAGAGAACTTCTGCTTTGGCTTCATCTCAGTTCTTTCTCTGAACTGGCATTGTGCCGAGTGTGAGCTGGGAGCTGGAGCCAGTGGTTTTTGTGGCTGCCAATTTAACACAGGTTCATAAGAGGCTTTTGGAACCTCTTAGAAGCCTGTCTTGGTAGAGCCCAGCTGAGCATCTGCCTAGCCTGCCTGGAGAAAGCTGGCTGTCTTCTAGACCCTTCTGTCCCCTCTTTAACCCTGCTCTCAGACAGGTCCCAGATTAATCAGAGAAGCTGGCTCTCTGGAGGCTTGTGTGCACCACTTAAATGGTCTTATTCCACTAGCCTGAAAACCTCAGAGCCCAACTTGGGACATGTTAGCCAAAACTGTTCACTAGCTTCTTCATCATCACAAGAACTGCAGTGTAGACATATCCACAGCAAGGAGCGAGCTAGAGAAACAACTCAAACATCCTAAATGCCTGCGATTTGTAATCACCATATTACTAAATATATTCCTCACATCTTTGACGCTTCCCTCTTCCTCCTTCCCTAAAACTATTACAATGCATGATAAATGCCAATAAAATGAATTTTTTTTCATTCCAGAATCCCATGAAAGCATGGAATCCTATGAAATCAGTAAGTGAAAAGTTTGACTTCCTTATTTAAATCTCACGTATTAAAGAATCTCTCCCTATTCTTCAACAGACAAAATAGTAATACATATACCAGAGAGAAAAAAGAGGACCTCTATTAAAAAACTAAAATTTAAACGCCAATGATTATAAAAATTACCAAACGAACAATGGTTTTTAAAGCTTGAAGCAGTGTAATATGGCATTTAAACTGCACTCCACGTATTTAGGAGACATAAAATCTCATTTGGAAATTTTAAGTCGGTACCGCATCAACCACACAGACAGAAAACAAGCAGTAATGACAAATGGCAAAGTATAGTCAACTGGGAGACCACAGATGTCAACATTCTGTTAAATGTTATTCAATTTCTGAACTTACAAAGACTGAGTATAGGAGGAACATATCACATTCTCAATTTGTTCATCACTTTTATCACGTTTAAACTGTTCATTTACTATTAATCTCACAGTGTGCTTGACAAGTCCTTAGGAAAGAATTTCTCCTCAAAGGAATTAAAAAACACATTGACTAGGAATCCCAAAATTGCAAAAGGCAAAGTGATTGCCCAAAGGCAAAACAAACAAGCAAACTTGCAGTGGCCAATGTGACAAATCTCTAAGGCACATGTATATTATTAGTAATAATATCTTTTTATCAGGCAGTTTATGAAATCTACTAATCTTCCCCTTTGTTTTTTGTATATCTCTAGTTACATAAAATGCATGAATTAATGAAATTTCAAATATATGTATGTTAGGGAATATTCATGGAAATATTTTCAGCTACTCTTGCCCTAAAACTGCAATTATTTGTTTCTGTTTTAAGGTCCCTTCCTTAACAGGAGAAATGCTAATACCTTTATATCCATGCAGCAGAGATGGAGAGCTAAAAACCAAGAGAGGTAACAAAACTCAATGCGGGGGGTACCACTGAGATCTGAAAGGAGTGAGACACAGGTTTTTTAAACTATATATATATATTCCTAACTATATCACCCAAATCAAAGAATGTAAAAACAATATACAGAAAACAACTGAATTTCTAGACTATTTTGTGAAAGACTCCGAAATGAGAGGACAGAGAGAAAAATTTATTTTTATTTAAAAAAAAATTCTTCCTATTCCACCTTTCCTCCCTCTTCTTCAAATATCTCTTAATATTGGGGGGGGGGGGGTAAACAGCCTCTTTCTCCTAGATTTTCTTATTCTTTTCTCTTCCTTTTTCTTATTTCTCCACTCTCTTGATGCTTCTCAATCTGGGTCTCTTTTCTTCCCCTTTGTAGGATCCGAGAACGCATCAAGCCTCCATACGAGTTCAACCGGGAAGCCTGTGATGACCTCAAACTTTGTGAGCGCTACGCCTTGCTTTACGGATACAACGCGGCCTACGATCGCTACTTCCGGCAGCGCCGAAGCGGCAAATGAGATGGGGAAAACGTCTCTCCCTGTCCAGAGCCGAGGGCCTGGTGTTGTATTCCCTTGCAGTAGCATCACTGAACCGTATAAACACATACAAATTGCTTGTTTCATAAATGTTCTCATCTGGCTGCTCCCCTCCTTTCTGCTCTCCAATTGATGAGGAATGGAAGCGCCATGTAGCGAAGGTCCAAGGGGAGTGGCCGCGCGCGATTATTAACATAATAAACTTCTGGTGGGATACTTTCATTTTTGTGAGTCTGATTTCTTTTGGGAAAAAGGATGAGATATTTAAATCAGAAGAGTTTCTGTTCATCATGTTCTAGTGTTGCTTATAAGCATAACTGCATAGAAAGAATGAACCTTTAGAAGACAATCACCCAGCCATAATTTGTCTGGACTCTACCTTGGGGTCAATGAATGATTGCTTCCTATTAGGTGTCTTCAATGATTTTTCAAACAGATGATGAATCCTATGATTTTCCTGCTCCCCAACTTTAAATGGCCCCTAAATTCCTTCTGCGTGGATTTCTGACTCTGTATACTGGCTCATCACCTTGACCTGCATGTTATTTCCTAAGATACCACAGTTTTGACTCTTACTTGGGCCAAGAAAATATAGTTAGTTTTAGAATCACCAGAGATTTATATATGATACAATCGTGGAATTTTGGAGGCAAAAGATGCTAGAGTTCCTTTAGGCCTGATTTGCTGACAAGGAAATCAAGTTCCAGAGTCATTGCTTAGTAGTTAGAGACAGAGGTCAGGCCTTCTCAACCCCAATTTTGCCTTGTTCTTTTCTGCCTTGTTCTTTTCTGCCAAGAGAACTCGTTCATACCCACCATTTACATCCATTACTTCCGGTAGATCCACTGCCTTCATCTCTCTTGTGGAGTATCTTCCTACTCCTTCAAAATTCTGCACAAAAATCAAGCACTTTATGAAAGCAGTGATGATTAAACGCACGCAGTTCCCATCACACTACTCAAGCCCTTTGAGAATTTATGTAAAGAGTGAAGTACAATGTTATTATTCAATTCATGTTTTGATTAAAGTTTCTTTTTATGCGTATTTGTTTGCATTATGGTAATTTCTTTGAAGGCAAACACTGTAACTGCAATTTTTTTTTCTCTCTCTATAGCCTTGTCACAAAGATTATTCAAATCTGAATAAACAACAGACTAGTCATGCCTGGGAGTGATCACCCAGTCCTAAAATTGTTAGATTCATCAAAATAATATGTGCTGTATAATTTAAACCATTGTCATATTAATGCAATGATGAGTGTTTTAGAATTTTCTAAGCCCTTTTGCATACTCATTAGATCTTACAACAACTCAGAAGATGGATAATATGTAATAGATGGTAAAATGAAAACTGAGGGAGATAACTTTCTGAATACATCTCAGTAGATGCAGGCTAAAAGACAGTGGATCTCATCTTAAAAGAATTAGTGTGGTGCCGTTCACACTGAGGAATTATGCCCTGGCCACCAGGAATATTGGCAGCTGCTCCTGCCCAGCTAAGGACTTGAGTGCAACTCTCTACAGATCTCTAGAGTGCTCTCTGCATGCATCTTTGTCTTCTCTGATATTGCTAGCCACCTTTCTGAACTCTCAGCTCTGTCTCCTGAATTTAGAAGAACCATATAGTCTGCCTGAGTTCCATTTCTGTCTGTCCCATAGCCTCAAAATTCTCCAGGAAGTTGAGCAGCTATAGGGCTCACCTCTTTTGTTTCCCATCTCTTATTCATCAGTGTCAAGTAATCGAAAAGGCAAAATATGGAGAAAAAAGAGAGAAAAAGCATAAGAGAAAAATTTAAAACAAATGGCAAAATAGAATTAAACCTATCTCAATAATTTCTTTATATAGAATCTAAACAATTCAATTACTTTTTCACTTGTACATATGTCATAAATCTTATAGTACATTTTTATTATTTTTGCTTTAAACAGTCAATCATTTTAAAAGGTTTAGATAATACCAAATATTTCATACATTTACCCATAGTTTCCACTTCCAGTGCTCTTCATTTTTTTGTGTACATCCAGATTTCCATCTGATGTCATTTTCCTTCTGCCTGAATGACTTCCTTTAATATTGGATTCTTTAAGTTTTGGAAGTCTTCCTTCACATTTGAAAGATAATTTCATTGTATACAAAATTCTGTTGCAAGTTTTTTTCTTCTAATTATTTTAAGATGTTTATCCACTGTCTTTTAGTTTGCATTATTTCTAATATAAAACCTGTTGTAATTCTTATCTTTATTCCTCTATATGTACTCCATCTTTTATCTCTGGCAGCTTCCAAGGTTTTTCTCTTTATCCCTGGTTTTGACCAAATTGAATGTAATGTAATGCACCATATTGTGATTTTCTTTATTTTTCTTGTTATTGGGATTTATTGAGCTTCTTGGATTGCATTAAATATAGAAAATTTTCAGTCATTATTTCTTCAAATATTTCCCCTCTTTCCTATTCTTTGGACACTGCAATAACATATACATTAGGTCATTTGAAGTTGTCCCACAGTTCCCTGATATTACTTCTACTTTTATAAGTTGGATTTTTTCTGTGTGTTTCATTTTTTATACTTTCTTTTAATTTGTCTAAAAGTTTACTAACTTCCTCTGAAGCAATATCTAATTTACTATGAATCCTGTTTAGTGTATTTCTCATCTCAGACATTTTTGTTTTCATCTCTAGAAATCTAATTTGGGCGCTCTCATATTTTCCATGTCTTAATATTTTTAATATCTTGAAAATTGTTATGATAACTCTTTTAAAGTTTTCAACTGCTAATTCCAATATCTGTATCATTCCTAGGTTGGTTTTTTGTTTTTCTTTGTTTGTTTGTTTTTTGGGTAGTTTCCCTGGCTGGGAATCAAACCCAGGCTGCAGTGCTGAAGCTTAGCAGCTACACCACCAGGGCAGGGCAGCCCTTCTGGTTGGTTTTAATTGGTTGATCATTCTACTCATTATGGGTCATATTTTCCTATTTTTTTGAATTCCTACCAATCTTTTATTTGATGCCGGACATTATAAATTTCACTTTTTGTGTGCTGGATATTCCCATATTTCTATAAGTATTCTTGAGCTTTTTTCTGGGATACAGTAAAATCAATTGGGAAAAGCTTGATGATTTTAAGTCATGTTTTTGAAGTGGGACCAATGCAGTACTTAGTCTAGAGCCAATTATTTCCCCCACACTAAGGCAAGACCTTCAGAGCACTTTACCCAATGTCACATGCCTGGGTGGTAGAAATAGGCAATAATCCCAACTCTGAGTTAGTGTCAGCCACTGTTTCCTCTATTCTCCTTGGATGGTCATTTGTTCTCATAAATGTGCCAATCAGTTCTCTGCTGTGTACATAAAAGGTGTCTCCCACAGATTTCCAGAGGTCCGTCCCTCTGTAGCTCTGTCCTCTGCAGTATTTTGCCATATGAACTATAGCCACCATATTCTCCCAAGACTTTTAACTTCATCTCAACACAAAATAGATTCCATCCTGGTTCCCCCTCTCTGAACCAAGACCTGGAAAATCTTTTAAGGTCATAAGCTGGGACAATCAGGACTCCTTTTGTTTATTTTCCATCTTTTAGGGGATGGGAAAGTATCCTGATGTCAGGTGCCTTGAAGACCGTTGTTTTATATGGCTTGTTTGTTTCCTTATTTCTTTCTGAAGAGGAGGTAAATACCATCCCTGAGGCTTTGAGTTGGCTAAAAGCCCATTATATCAAGTAGGAGTACTTTGAATGGTCATCCCTGCCTCAGTGCTCCTCCATAGAATTGGCTGATGCCTTTACTGCATAATATTTCAAATTCTGACTCTGCCTAGTCCTACTACCCTCATCCTTCTTATATGTTGTACCCAAGGGTTCTCCCCAGTAAACCATCTGCACAAAAATCTTTGAGTCTTAGAGTCTATTTCCCCGGGAACCACATCTATGACAATCAATCAGATGGCAAATAGTGGGACCAGGATCTTCTAGCTCCAAACCTCTTGTTTTATTCATTGTACAACACTATATTCATAGTTTTTGAGCTGGTAAGCAATTCAGCAATAACTTAATTCAATCTCCTTATTTTACATTAAGGAATTTGTGAGCTTAGAGACTAATAATTGTTGTAAGGGCAGCTAATTCCATTCTCTTGAGAAATGTACTTGTACTGACCTCATTAAATCTAATTTCTTAAGCCAAATTTTAAAAAGAGTTATGTGCAAATGATCTATATATATTTGTACCAACTTCCCATTGTGAATAGTCACACTTTCCAATCTGATAAAGCCATGTTTAATGTAGTTTGCACCTTAGTCAAAATTTTAGAGTAGCCACACTCTCAGTTCTCTTCATTTTTTTGTATAAGATCTCAGGCACATGAAGTGATAAGGCAAAGGTCTTATCCTCTTCCCCTTTCATCATCTTGGCATGAATTCCCAGAATAGTACATCTTTGGAACAAAAGAATGTCTAAACACAAGCAGAATGCTCTGTCCCCATCCCATAAAATCAATTTAGCATTTTAGTATAGTGTTTGATACTAAGGACTTTGAAGGTAGGCCTTCCAACTCTACTGCTTAGGAGTGTGTCATTCTTGGGCAACTTAATTAATCTCACTAGGACTCAATTTCCTTACCTGTAAAATGAGATGATTCTAGTACTGACTGACCTTAGCGTTGTAAACATTAAGTAAATGAATACATGTAAGGTGCATGAAACACTGCCTGGCATAAAATAAGTACTTAGTAATTGTTAGCTATTTCTACTGTTACTTTCTATTGTACTATTACTATTATTGTAATGCAACGTACTATACTCTGGATATTAATAAATGGCAAGGCAATACCTCTATGGAGGTTCCCACTTATGCCTTGAAAGCAGCCAGCAGGGCATATAGTCATAAACTCAACACCACTGCCCACCTTGTACTCACCACATTCTTTCTCTCTTCTCCACCATGCCTTATCTACCTATGCTGATGAAGCATGCAATTTTAGAAAGTTAGACCAGGGAAGCTCATTTTGGTTTAAGGAAAATTCATGCTTTTAGCTTTCATGTTAAACTGGATTTGGAATTCTTGCAGCTATATTTTTATACCGTCATAAAAGTATTCATATTAGGATGGAATTAGAGTTTAAACTTACGTAGTAGTAGCAGCATATTCAAACACTATTTTCATCCCTAGCTCTACCTTTTCAATAAAGGAAAGCTGCACATAATCTATTGTTCTACATCCAAGTTCTTGAGTACATTGATTATCCATCATTAATAGCCTTACTTCAATTCCTCAGTCCTAATGTTTTGGGCCCCCTTCCTTGTCATAATACCAAAATCTAATGAGAGTAAATTCTGTACTGAACTCATTTTGTTTTGGAACCCTGAAACTTTGCCTAGATTACTTCTATTTTTCTAGGCAATAAACTAGGATTCCATTTTATCCTAGGTGGCCTTCTTCTGGCAATAGACATTGCTATGTGTCTAGTGCCAGATATACTTTCTGCCATGCCCCCTCCACCAGTAAGAATCCCTGGCAGTTGATGTTAATTCAGAACAGAACATATTAATTCACTCTGCTTTTTCTACAATAACAGGGCCCCTTTATCCAGGATGTGTTGCACATCCTAAACTATCAAGCATTACACATTAATACGTTTCTAATGCATAGAATACATGAGTCTGAAACTAAGGTATAGAAGCAAGAGTGGCTCTATTTATCGTATTTTGTATCCCACATGATGAATTTATATTTTCCTTTCCTAAAATTCTAATATCTGTGGATCTAGAAATCCTAGATCACTTAGAACCCTTACACCATGTGACATTAGAAGAGTCCCATTTAAGCTGCTGCCCAATCACTTCAAATGCTTGTTTGTCAAATTTTTCAAATGCTTGTTTGTCAATAAAGCAAGGCTTTTTATACTAAAAGACTAGTTAACAAGTACAGGAGTCATCTTTCCTAATGAGTGTAATTGAACATGTTCATCAGGAGAAGGCAGGGCTTCTGAATCTAAGAAAGAAAAAATGTGTTTGATACCCAGGTAATCCATTGGAATATCTCTTGATATTTCTCTGCCCAGTCATGATAGTAAAGGAACAAGTGTATCAGCCAGAGTTTGAAAAGGGCACAGTGACAAGTGTCAGGAATGGGGGTCTATTCATTACCCAGTTAGATACCTAGACCACCAGATACGTTAAAAGTGACAATACCTATAATGGGTAATTGAAAAAAAGACAATGAGTATTAGTACTGCACTTGCAACCAGCTACAGCAGCAGGGGCTGTAGTTTGTCCCACTAACCTGACTTGCCCCTAGGAGTAAACAAGGTACCAAATAGGAAAAGATCCAAATAAGAGATTATAGAGTTGGGAAAGAGGAGATAGCTGTTGCACGAAAAAATGGGAAATGCATTTCTCAGCCAGAACATCCAGGAAAGTGTGACTAGAATCTATGTAGCAGTATAATTTTTCCTGGGAAAGAGACCAACCCAAATCTGAAGGAGCTGTTCCTGGAACTCACTGTATGAAATAAATGGACGTTCCAGTGCAAGTGTGCACTGTAATCGATGCTGCGATGCTTCATCCAGAGCCCATCTTTCACCCATTCCCTCAGACGCTGGCAGCTGATGGCATTCAACTGGCTGAGTTTCTCTTCTAAAATTGCCCTTGGCTGCAGAGAACAACTTGCCCCAAGTCACATCCCTTTCTGGAAACAGCCTACATCCAAAAATGGGGCAATGCAAGAGTGTAGAGATCAAGCCTTCTTTCCTAACACTGACATGTTTTTGGTCTTGTGATGGCTTCTTTCTTTCTTCTTCCTTTCCCTTGTTAGCATAATGTTTAAAAGCCAGAATGCATCATGGCTTAATTGCTCAGTTTATGCATACACGTATACACACACACACACACACAGAGAGAGAGAGAGAGAGAGAGAGAGAGAGCAGAGGTCAAATATGGGAACTTGTTGGTGACCTCCAAATTCATTCGAAGCTTGGCTCCAATTTTTCTGATCTGAAAATGCAACTTCCAAACATCCTCAAGTATGTCCATGTTAAAAGTACATCATAAAGTTTATCTGTGAATTTCTTTAAAGAAATGAACTGGGTGACCTGTTGGGGTTTCTTTTTTTTTTTTTTCCATCTTTCATTTCTCTGAATTCAGGCATTGAGAGCTAACCAACAAGCAAGAAAGCCAGGAGCATAAGTCATCTGGGGTTGTTAAAACATGAGGTTAAGCTTTGAAAAATACTATTCAAAAAATATGCTCTTTTCTCTGTTAATACAGGAGATTTTTATAGTGTTTGCCTAGAAACACTCTGACTCCTTTACTTTGGAGAGAGAAATACACAAAAATTGTCTCTACTCATTTTATCTAAGGATAATGACCACCCCTTTTGACCGCAAACCTATAGTAAAGTAGGAAAATTATTTGTACACATTTGGATACATGTTTTTAAACATTCTGAGAGAGAATTTTCCTCCTTACAAGAGCCTTGGATAGTTTCCTAAAGGATATTATTTTGTATTATAAAAGTAGTCTAAGAAAAATCGTAAGTGCTGTAAATTACTCCTGGAGAGAATTAGACCTCAAACATGAGAAGATGCCAAAGAAGACATTACACAGCTAAGAAAGAGGAGATAAATTTTCACTAAGCTGGTAAATACATTTCTATAAAACAGCACAGTACCCAGGAAAAGGTGACTATAACTACAAAGTTTAGTTGAAACATATGTACCAAAACAATTCATCTGTTTGAAAACATAGAAAGAAATTAAAAGTCAGAAAAAATAATGGAGAAAATTTGGACCATTGTTTCCCAAACGAATATCCTAAATAATAATGTTCCATTCAGTTTCTTATTAAAAGTTGTTTTACACCCAAATCTATTGTTTTTATATATCTCCTCTTGGAAACACACACACACACACACACACATATATTGTTTTTTATATTAAACCCCCTGTGTGGTCCATCAATAAAGTAATCTGTTTGAGTCTATTCGACGTAATAGGTTCACAAGATAATTTGACGATAGAACATTCTTTTCAAAAGGCATTGATCAGCATCTTGCATAACCGTATTTTAGATTTACTAGTCAAGCCCAACCTCTCAGTTTTTCTTTCCATGGCACGCCTAACGTGTACTTAGCATTTGACAAATATTTATCCTATACCTACTCTACGCCATACGATACGACCACACAGTAGCAGATGGTCATTCTGTTTGCACTTAAAGAGTTATGAAAGTCTCTATATGACATGATATCCCATTTCATTTTGGATAACTAATTGTTAGGAGAGAAATGTTTCTTATATTGAATCAATTTAAACAGTTTGACCTTAATTCTTCTCTTTAGAATGAGACAGAGTTATATATTCTACTGTCTCATTTCTCTTTTTGTCTTTTCAAAACTTTCATATTTGTGTGTTGCTCAGACACCTTTATATTCCCATGTATCTTTATTTTTTTCTTTTCATTTTATTTTATTTTTTATCAAACAGAAACACAAACTCTATTTATTTGTAAAATAAACTCATTTTTTTTTTTCATGACCATGGTGACCTGGTATATCAGCCATGAGAAAGGCGTGGTGACCAGGAGTTCACAACTGTAGGCTTTGTGCACTTTTAAAAATTAGTTAAAAAAGATAGAGCTTATGTTTAATGTGGTTACCACATTAAAAAATAAATAAATAAATTATATAGCTTTGCTGTCTTGGAATCATGGCAATGTATCACATGAAATTGGGTCCTTTTTTGCATTGATGTCAAAAGAAAATTTCAGTTCATTTCTGAATTTCTCACAGAGGGAATTTGTCTGTAAATTGCTGCTGAATTGATGTGCTTCTGGGGAAAAGGAGGGCCCAGGGCTTCTTACTTCACTCTCTTGCTTATGTCATACCCCACCCCAATGTATCTTTTTCTAAATATATACTAGTTTATCAGCATCTATCCTATAGGCCCTAAATGTGAAGCACAACACATTGTCTGATGGTCTCAGAGTGCAACTAATTGTGACTGCTTATGATCCAAAACTTGCTGCGTCGGTAGGAGAGTCTAAACCTACATTTGTTTTCTCTCATAATTGCTTCTCATGGCCTATGAAAAGGGAGTTTGGTGTTTTTAACATAAACAGCTAGCAAGTCACATTATCCCCAATCCTGTTCCTGTGAGTACATTTTATAATATAAATGAAAACTATATTTTTCTCCCTTTCTAAATGTCATCTTGTTGAATTCAATAGCTGAAATAATTTTGTCATTTATTTTATTAGCTCTTTCTTGGAGATTTGAATCACCTGAAAATTTGATAAGAATGTCTTCATCCATGTCTTTGAATATGTTGACCAATGGGGATTAGAAACAGATTCATCAGGAGAAAAGAGGGAGGGAAGTTCTGGGAAGCCAGCCCTAGAAAGGGCTGCTTGGCATTACGAGTCACTTCAAAGCAAGTTGCATTACGTGCTGTGGTGCATGCATCTTCATTAGTTTAGCTTGCTATATTGGAGATCCCAAGGCACGTTTAGAGAGCCAGTAAGTTTATTACATATGCTACCTAAGATCAGTAACTTGGCCCTGCTTGCTTTATTCTCTTATTCAAAATGCCTAACTGAGTTATTAGGGGCTACATCATGGTTAGCTAATATTCAATCCAGTATAAACCCAGCTTACTGGGCCAAGAGGACAGAGGCAAAGTTCATTTAAGGTTTATATTGAATCAGATGAAGTCTCCTGGATGAAATGCCATTTAGAGGATTTCCCAGGCCAGACCTCACTCTTCTCCTCACTCCAGAGTTTTGTGTCCTTGTTGGGCGGGTACAAATTGTGCTCTGGCGTAGGAAGCCCTGACCCCAGGGCAGTGTGAGATGGAACTATGACAAAGAAGAAAAATACTCTTAAGCATCTATACTTTTCCCTTCCAGTTTCTCTTTTTTGATCTACTCTCTCCCAACTACTGATGGAAATAAGTTTGGCTTTGTCTTTCCAAGGAGATGTCTGCATTTTAAAAATGGAACTTGGAGAGCACTATGTTGACATAAAAAAATTAGTCTTGAATAGTGACCTTAAAGGCAGCAAGACAAGCTCTTGAACAAGTTGTTTTGGGTCATGGCTTCCAGAGTACCTCCCAAATCATATTATAAAGTAGCAACCTAGTCTAACAACAAGGAAAGAGGCTTCTTTTCACCAGCCAAAAAGCTAGGAGGTTTTTCAAGCTATGAACCAAATGTAAGGGAAAAAGAGGCCCAGACCAATTGGTCCTGAAGGAATTCTCTAGAGAAGGAGGAACCTTATCAGAGGAACCCTGGGAATTACTCATCATTTCTGGAGTCCCCTGCATGTGCTCAGTATCTGTAAGAAGTCAAGATTGGTTTGAAGAAGCATGCTAGTCCTAACCTCTAGAACATCATCTGTAGATACAGACAGAGAATAGACATATTTGCACTTACACATGTGACAGAGAGAGAAAGTGTGTGTGTGTGTGTGTGTGTGTGTGTGTGTGTGTGTATGTGTGTGTAATGAGAGAAAGAGGAGAGTTGATAACCCTCCTCTGACCCAGCTCAATGCAAACCCAGTTCAAGATCTCCAGAAAAGCTCTGTCCTTAATTCTGTCCACACAAGCTCTGCCCTTAATTCTGTCCACACAAGCTCCACCCTTAATTTCATCCTGGGAGACCTGTATGTATTATATTAATTTTCCATATTTATAAGTTAATTTATTTTAAATGTTATGTAAACATGCATTATTTGCACTCACACTAACAGCATCTATGGGTTGTAGGCAAAGCAGGTACAGGTAACCCTGTATAATATGGTTGTTAGGTTCCTAAAATGCCGTGTTAGGCAAATCCATGTTATACAAAACAAAGAACTAGCACAAAAAAGGGGGTTAGATTCCAAAAATTAAAAACACATATTATTATATTTTTATAATTAAGAGAAATATCCTTATTAAAGCAGTGTTCACCAAAAGTATAACATATTAATATGTATTAAATGTCTTTTGCTCTTAAAAGCTCTTATTACACTCCATGTTGTTCAGGGATTTCTCTAATTCTCAAACCCTGTTAGAGTGAAAGCATGACGTGTTGTACAAGGGTTTCCCCCAATTCTTGAACCATGTTATGAAACTGCCTTGTTATAAGGGAGTTACTTGTATTATTATTCATAATCAAAAGGTGTGAAAACTAAAAGTTAATGAGGTAAAAATCAGTTAAGTTAGTAAGGTAGAAGTAAAACGAGAACTGGAATTCAATTTTCAATACCTGAAAATGTCCTTATCCAATACAGGTAAGATGCTTGGGAGTCTTTCAGCAAAGGCAAAATTAGAGATGGACAATGTTTGCAAAGTGACCAGACTTTCAACAGCATAGAAGACCCAACCCTAATGCTAGAAAAAAATGTTGAGAATGAAGAACTCCTTCACAGGCATCTTTCGGTTTCTGATAAGACTTCCTTGGGAATCATAAAGTCACATGTTTGAAATAGTCTAAAAAACACTTTTAAGTGATAGAGTGTCTATCTGTTGCCTTGGAACAAGCTAGATCCCTAAACCAAATCAAATAATTCTATTTTAATTTTGCAAGATGGAAAAATAAAACTGTGCTTCAAAAATATTTATAGTGTTTTTTTTTCCTTTGCACTCAGTGACCTGGAAGATGAAAAGAAGGCTGTGAGCCAAACCAAAATATGCCCATGGTTTTCTACAAGCTGAACTGGGTTTTCAAATGCTGCAGTTAGAAAGTTTCAAAGTTATAATGCAGGTCTGTGTCTGCCTGGTGTATACATACCTTACCATTTTAAACATTCTTTATATTAAAAACAAACCTATATTACTTGCAGATGCTAAATAAGATCTTGACAGGATAAACTGGGTATTTAGATATTCACGTTCTAGAACTGATCTTATGTATACTACAAAGTTTTTTTCAGGATCCATATTTATAAGCCTCTAGGTTTCCAAGATCGTTCATGAAAGACCACTCCATGTACTTAGTTTATCTACCAAAGAAGTTTTCCCAGTTCTGCTAACTCTGGTACACATAAACCTGGGCTTTTAAAAAAAATTAACAAAATGGCCTTTTTTTCTGACTTCTATTACTAAATGAAATGCAAAATAAGCCAAGAGATGGGTGGATGTACTAAAATGAAGGTTTCTGGTTGTTCCCCAGTTGGTGGCTACACTCTGCTTTGTTTCCACAACTCATCATTAGCTGATGTTTTACTGGGCATATGTCTCTTTGGGAAGGGTGGGTTAGAAAGCTTACTGCTTCCTGAGAGAGCATGAAATGTAAGTCCCCTTCATCCTGCCTGTACCTCTCTCAGCTTAACTGGGGCTTATTTTCAGTATCCCTTGCCCTGTCTTCTTGTGTCCTAGTCACTAGAGCTAAAGAGAGCCAAGAGCAGCCCCCTCCTTTGTTTGACCTCTACTCACGCAATAATCTTACATGCACACCCATCCCCTTTAGAAAGTTCAAATATATGTGTCCCTCAAATCAGAATGACTGTCTTTATCCTGGCTCATTTTATGGCTCTATTTGACAGCCCAGAGATGGGCTCTGGAGATCAGGGGCACTGTGTCTAGAAGAAAACAAACATGAAAAGGAAAGGGACTTAAAACTAAGCTCTATGACCGATGGTTAAAGAAATGAGCATTGTCTTGCTTAGAGCAGGGCTATGTGTGTAACATCTAGGTACAAACATCCCAAGGTATAACATGAGAAGAAGCAAAAGGATTTATGTTAGCCTGAATGTAAGACTACGAACAAAAGGTAAAAAGCACAGGGAGAAAATTTTTGTATCGATGAATGCAAAATCTGAGAGACAAGTTCAAATTTGAAAAGGGCTGTGAAGTAAGCTTCTCATCATGGGGATAACACCACTTGACAGAGACAAAGAGAAAGAGCATTTCTGGAGCAGATTGTCAAATAGATTAGATGAAATTTCAAACCTTAATACTCTATAATTTTTTTAAGTCTTTACAACATTAGTGACTATATTCCTCATACTTATTTCACATCCCCATGACTATTTTGTGACCACCGATTTGTACTTCCTGATCCCTTCATCTTGCTTACCCATCTCCCCGAACCCCTCCTATCTAGAAACCTTCCGTTTGTTCTCTTCATCTAGGAGTCTATTTCTGTTTTGTCTGTTCATCTATTCTGTTCTTTAGATTCCACATGAGATCCTATGGTATTTGTCATACTCAGTCTGACTTATTTCAATTAGCATAATATCCTCTAGGTCCATCCATGTTGGTGCAAATGAAAGATTTTGTTATTTTTTACAACTGACTAATACTCCATTGTATAAATGTACCACAATTTTTTAATTCAATTATCTATTGATGTGCATTTCAGTTGTTTCCATATCTTGGCTATTGTGAATAGCCCTGCAGTAAACATAGGGGTGCATTTTTTTCAAATTAGTGTTTTGGATTTCTTTGAATAAATACCCAGGAGTGAAATTGCTGGGTCATAAAGTAGCTCTATTTTTAATTTTTGGAAGAAACTCTATACTGTTATCCATAGTGGCTGCACCAGTTTACGTTCCCACCAACGGTGCACAAGGGTTCCCTTTCCTCCACATTCTTGCCAACAGTTATTGTTTGTTAATTTATTGATTGTAGTCATTCTGACAGGAGTGAGGTTGTATCTCATTGTAGTTTTCATTTGCATTTCTCTGATTATAAGTGACACGGAGCATCTTTTCATGTCTATTAGCCATTTGTATTTCCTCTTTGGAAAAAATGTCTATTTAGGTCATCTGCATGTTTTTTAATTGGAGTTTTGTTTTTCGTTTTGTTTTTTTTTTCAGTGTTGAGTTTTATACATTTTTTATAAATTTGGGGTATTAATCCATTATTCAATGTATCATTGGCAAATATCTTCTCCCATTCAGTAGGATGTCTTTTCATTTTGTTGATGGTTTCCTTTGCTGTGCACATACTTTTTACTTCGATGTAGTCCCACTTGTTTATTTTTTCTTTGTTTCCCTTGCCCAAGGAGATATATCAGTAAAAATATTATGAAACCTAATGTGTGAGAGTTTACTTCTTATATGATTTCAAGTCTTACATTTAAGTCTTTAATCCATTTTGAGTTTATTCTTGTATATGGCATAAGAAGGTGGTCTAGTTGTATTTGTTGGAATGTATCTGTTCAGCTTTCCCAGCACAATTTATTAAATAGACTGTTTTTATCCCAATGTAAATCCTTGCTTCCTTTGTCATAGATTAAATGACCATATAGACATGGATGTATTTCTGGGGTTTCTATTCTATTCTATTGATCTATGTGCCTGTTTTTATGCCAATACTATGATGTTTTGATTACTATAGCCTTGTAGTATAGTTTGATACCAAGTAGCATGATACTTCCAGCTTTATTGTTCTTTGTTAGGATTGCCATGGCTATTCAGGGTCTTTAATGGTCCCATATAAATTTTGGAATTTTTTATTCTAATTCTGTGAAAAATACCATTGGCATTTTGATAGGGATTGCATAGAATCTATAGATTGTTTGGGGTAGTATGAACATTACTGTATTAATTTTTCTATCCATGAGCATGGTATATGTTTCTATTTACTTATATCTTCTTTAATTTCTCTCCTCAATGTCTTTTAAGTTTCAGAATTAAATTTTTTTTTATTTCCTTAGTTAAATTTATTTTTAACTACTTTTTGTTGATGCAATTTTTAATGGGATTGTTTTCTTAATTTTTTTTTCTGATAGTTCATTGTCGGTGTATAAAAATGCAACCTATTTCTGAATATTAACTTTGTATCCTGCCACTTTACTAAATTAATTTATCAGTTCTAACAGTTTTCTGGTGAAATCTTTAGGGTTCTTTATATATATAGTATTATGTCATCTGCAAATAATGATACTTTTTACTTCTTCCTTTCCCATTTGGATGGTTTTTATTTCTTTTTCTTGTCTGATTGCTGTGACTAAGACTTCCAATAGCATGTTGAATAAAAGTAGTGAAAATGGGAATCCTTGTCTTGTTCCTAATCTTAAGGAGAATGCTCTTAGTTTTTTCCCAGTTAAGTATGATTTTAGCTGTGGGTTTATCATATATGACCTTTTTATATTGACGTATGTTCCCTCTATTCCCACTTTTTTGAGAGTGTTAATCATAAATAGATCTGATTTTGTCAAATAATTTTTCCACATCTATTGATATGACCATATGGTTTTTATTTTTTACTTTGTTTATGTGATGCATCACATTAGTTGATTTGCAGATATTGAACCAATCTTGAATATCAGAAATAAATTCCATGGGATTGTGGTGTATGATCTTTTTAATGTATTGTCAAATTTGATTTGCTAATATTTTGTTGAGAATTTTCACATTTATGTTCGCTAAGGATATTGGTCTCTAGTTTTTTGTTCTGTTTTGTTTTGTTTTTGTTTTGGGGTTGTTTTTGTTTTTGTTTTTGTTCTTCTTTGTCTGGTTTTGGAATCAGAATAATGGTGGCCTTGTAAAATGAGCATGGAAACTTTCCCTACTCTTGGATTTTTAAAAATAGTTTGAGGAGAATAGGTATCAATTCTGTTTTGAATGTTTGGTAAAATTCACCTGTGAAGCCATCTGGTCCAGGACTTTTGTTTATTGGGAGCTTGTTCATTACTGATTCAATTTCACTGATAGTAATTCAGATTTTCAGATTTTCTGTTTCTCCTTGATTCAGCTTCTAGGAATTTATACATTTCTTCTAGATTGTTCAATTTGTTGATGTATAGTTGCTAATAGTATTTTCTTAAAAATTTTTGTGTGTCTGTGATGTCCAGTGTCACTTCTCCTTTTTCATTGTTGATTTTATTTATTTGGGTTTTCTCTTTTTTTTCTTGATAAGTCTGGTTAAAGGTTTGTCAAGTTTGCTTGTCTTTTCAAAATAACAGCTCTTGGCTTCATGGATCTTTTATATTTTTTTAGCCGCTATTTTGTTTATTTCTGCTCTGATCTTTAATATTTCCTTCCTTGTACTCATTTTGAGCTTCATTTGCTATTCTTTTCCCTTTCCCTTAGCTGTAAAGTTAGACTGTTTATTTGAGATTTTTCTTGTTTCTTGAAGTAGGCCTGTATTGCTATGAATTTCCCTCTTAAGACTGCTTTCACTGTGTCCCATAGATTTTAGGTCATTGTGTTTTCATTTTTGTTTGTCTCAAGGTATGTTTTGATTTTGGTCTCATTGTTGACCAATTCATTACTTAGTAGCATGCTATTTAAACTCCATGTTTTTGTGTGTTTTTCAGTATTTTTCTTGCAATTGGTTTCTAGTTTCACACAATTGTGGTCAGAAAAAATGTTAATATTATTTTAATCTTCTTAAATATATTATGACTTGTTTTGTGGCCTAACATGTGGTCTATCTTGGAAAACATTTAATGTGCACTTGGAAAGAATGTACATTCTGCAGTTTTGGGGTGAAGTGCTCTAAAAATATCAATTAAATCCATCTGGTCTAGTGTGTCATTTAAGGTCACTGTTTCCATGTTGATTTTCTCTCTGGAAGATCTGTCCATTGGTGTCAGTGGGGTGTTAAATTCCCCTATTGTGATTGTATTAGTGTTGATCTCTGCCTTTATGTCAGCCAACTTTTGCTTTATGTATTTAGGTACTCTTATGTTGAGTGCTAAAATATTTACTAGGATGATGTCCTCTTTTTATGTAATGTCCTTCTTTGTCTCTTATTATAGTCTCTTTTTTTAGTCCATTTTGCTTGATATATGTATTGCTATTCCATTTTTTTTCTCATTTCTATTTGCATGAAATATCTTTTCCCAACACTTCACTTTCAGTCAGTCTTGTGTCTTTAGATCTGAAGTGGGTCTCTTGTAGACAGCATTGTGCATGGGTCTTATTTTCTTACCCATTCAGCTACCTTACATCTTTTGAGTGAAGCATTTAATCCATTTATATGTAAAGTGGTTATTGATAAATACATAGTTATTGCCTTTTTGTTATTCATATTTTTGACATTTCTTTGTTTTCTACTTTTTTCTACTTAAAAAAGTCCTTGTAACACTTGTTCTAATACTGGCTCTGGTAAGGAATTGTTTTAGCTTTTGCTTGTTCTGGAAGCTCTTTATTGCTCCTTCATTTTTAAGTGATAGCCTTGCTAGGTAGAGTAGTCTTGGTGTGGCCTTCGGTTTTCATCACTTTGAATATTTCCTGCCACGCTCTTCAGGCCTACAAAGTTTCTGTTACGAAATCAGTTGACAGTTTATGGGAGCTCCTTTGCAAATAACTAGTTGTCTTTCTGTTGCTGCTTTCAGGACTCTTTTTTTGTCTTTAACCTTTGTCATTCTAATTATGATGTGTCTTGGTGTGGGTCTGTCTAGGTTCATCTTGTTTGGGACTCTCTTCACTTTCTGACTTATATGTCTATTTCCTTTGCCGTGTTAGGGAAGTTTTCAGTCATTATATCTTCAAATACGTTATCAATCCCTTGCTCACTCTCTTTTTCTGGTACCCCTCTGATGTAAATTTTGTTATGCTTGATGTTGTCCCACAAGTCCCTCAAACTGTGTTCATTGTTGTTGTTTTGGTTGTGGCTGTTGTTGTTGCTCTGATTGGGTATTTTCTGCTACCTTTCTCCTAAAGTTCTGATTCAATCTTCTGTTTTATCTTATCTACTGTTGATTCCTTCTAGTGTATTCTCCCAGAGAGGGCAAATCTTCCTCTGAGGGGGTCAGCCCACACACAGCAGCTCATACATGATAGGTATAGTCAATCCTCATAGTCAGTCAGCCTGGTAGTCAATCCCACAAACTGATGTGCCCAAAGCAATGAAGGCTCAACTACAACAGAAGAATGTACACAATACATTCAAGGGACACTCTTGAAAAAGAAGCAAAGGAGTTCAGGGAGACTGAGTCATTGAACTACACAGGACATATACTAAATAAAGTCACCCAGCAAAGACTGTGAGACATAAGAAGTCTACCTACTATATAGAAGCAAACACAAACAGGCAGCCAGAATGAAAAAACAAAATAAAACAAAATGTCCTAAGTAGAAGAACAGTAGAAACTTCCAGAAATAGAACTAAATAAAATGGAGGCAACCAACCTATCAGACACGAGAAAATAGTGACTATAAAAATGCTTAATGAACTTAATGAAAATTTCAACAAAGAGATAGTAAGTGTAAAGAAGGAATAGAAACCATAAAAAAGAACCATTCAGAAATAAAGAATACAGTAACTGAAATGAAGAATATACTAGAAGGAATCAACAGCAGATAAAATGGAACAGAGGATCAAATCAGAAATTTAGGAGTAAAGGTAGAAAAAACACCCAATCGGAACAACAACCACAATCACTAAAACAACAAGTGGCATATTCAAAGGATGGTCTCAATAGGGCTAACCAGGTACTGCTCTGTTGTGGTATGAAAGTGGCTTCTGGGTATGTTATATCTGGTGTCTCTTGGGAAGGGTTTCCCAAGCAGGCCAATTTCAGCCTTTCCTATCATTGGCCTGGGGCTACCTAGTAGAAGCTACAAAGTTATATGTGATGGGCTGCTGTCTGTGCTAGACCTGGAGGCATGTGAGGGTAACCTCAGTGTGAACCAAGGCTGGTTGCCACCAGTATTGGGCCTGGGGAAAGTTAGCAAAAGGCCCAAGGCCCCCTATGCTTATTGCTACCTACTGGCTGCCCATAGGACAATGCAGCACTAGCTGGGTGGGGCAGTGTGCCAGGGATTAACAAGGTGTAGCTGGCGGTTTGTACAAGGTTAATGCAGATTCAGTTCTTGGGTCTGTGAGCACTTTGCAAAATTTCCTGAGAACACTGCAGCCACCCATCACTAGCCTCGGGCTCACAAATCCCTGAGCTGCCCAAGAGAAGCTACAGCAGGAGGTGTGGTTGGCTGCTCACCAACAAAATTTCCTCAGGCCACTGCAGGCCATCTGCTACTGTAAAAAAAATCCAAAAAACAAAAAAACTTCTACAGCTTGTAGAGTGGGGCTAGCCACTCAGTAACTGAGAATGCCCCTGGCTATATAGTACTAGCTGTGTGTGTGTTGGGGGAGAGGGAACCCAGGATGTCATCAAGGTGATGTGCATGTGTGGATTTTACTGGACCCATATGGTCTCAGATTTGGGGGAGGTTTCAACACAGAAAATATGATACCCTCCTATAGGCTACATGTGAGGCAGGCTCCACACAGAGACAATGGCAGCTGTTTCTCCAGTCTTCACACTGAAGCCACAGAACTCAGTCTGTCTTTGTATGTCTCTGGCACCTCTCAAGTTGCTGCCCCTCCACCAGAGACCAGGTGAGTGTTTGCAGGTAAGTGAGTCTGTAGACAGCCCCTTTAAGAGGGCATTTGGAAATGGCCTCCACCTCACGAGGATGGACAGAGTTCTCACTTATTTTCACTGCCAAATGTAGAAATTTCCCTTTCTGGCACAGGACCTCCACGTGGGGCTGAGACCTCTCCTTCTTCTGGGGGGACCTCAACCACCGAGGTGTCTCTTCCAGTTTCCAACCACTATCTGTACATTTGGAGTCAGCCCATTTTTGTGTCTCTCCTACCAGTCTCGATGTGGCCTCTTCTTTATGTCCTTAGTTATAGGGGTTTTGTTCAGCTACTCATCAAATGATTCTTGAGGTTGATTGTCCTATAATTTATTTGTAATTTTGGTGTAATTCTGGAATGCAGTAGGCATAGCGTTTACCTAATCCACCTTCTTCAACCCTCTCCCCTAATATTCTGTGAATTTTATCTATGCTTAAAGGGGAGAGATACCTGAAGCCAATACTTACATCTATAAAATGAGCAGTCAGCCCCCATTTCATTCAGAATAGGGAGAAGGTTATATGGTGCAAAATGGGGGCGGGGGGGGGGGGACCAAGCAGAAGGAAGTGAGGTATTCCAGGACAAACAGAATGAGCATGTGAGGATAGGTAAATAACAATATAGTTATAATTATGTTGTTAGATTAGTGAATCATCACAGAAATTAAGTAATTTGCATTTTAGGCCCTATTCTTGACTCTTTGTTAATAGCAACAGACAGCATATAATTAAGGTGAAAATATTTGGAGCTTGGGTTTTGTGTTTTTAATATCTAATATTATATCATTTTTTAGGTCTCAAAATCATAGCCCTGGGTTGTGAATTAAATGTGCTCAAATGGAAGTAACAAGAGTTTCACAAGAAAGGAGAGAAAGAAAGAATTTCTATTACTCTCTATGTAGCTCATGTCTCATAATCTCAAATGTAATGAAACTATGTAATATAAAAATGTATTACACATTTTATTTTCCTGTGGTCCATGTGATGTAGCAGAAATGATTTGGAGGTTAAAAACAGTAGACAGCAGATGTGGGTCATATACCTCATCCTAACATATACTAATTATATGTTGCTTAAAGTAATTTAGCCTATTTGACCCACAGTTTCTTCACCTAGAAAATAAGTTTAATAATATCTGTTCTACCTACCTTATGAGTTATTATGAGGATTCAATTGGATAATGAGAATTTTTGGATTGCTAAGTGCGTATTTAGTACATGGAGGGGAGGGACATATTCATAAAGAGCATTCTCAATCCAGGTTAGATATTTTTATCTATGCTACTACATACTTCTAGATATAGAATTTGTAAAAATATATGCTGGAAAACCACTTTGTAGCAAATCCTAAGTCACTTTTCAAAAATTTTCTAACATTAATCTTTAAAATAGGAGTTTCTTATATACTATAAACATAAACATGAAAATATACTAATTTATACATCTCCGTGTTTTCTAATAATTCAATACTTCTAATCTAAATCTGAAAATGGAAGACTCTTCATCATACAAAGGAACAACTCAAGGAAAATCCTAAAATAAATTCATTTTTATCCAGTGTCTCTCATTTCCCTTTTGTTTGCCCTTTCTTCCGCCATCACCCTTTCTTTCTAGGTAAAGGGTAGCCCTGTATCAGAACTTTCAGCGCACACCCCAATCCAGAATCTCCCTTTAAGAAAAAAATCTGTAGTCAGTCATGTGTAACCTGATATAAAAAAGTCAATGTATCAACCTTTCCATAGACAATAGCCTTTCCAGCTATCTCCCCAGCCACAGCCTGCAAGCCTAGCCCCTAGTTAATTTAAGAAAAAGCAGGCCCAAGTGAGCAAGTAGAGAAGGTCATGTGCTTAATTGTTCACTCTTTCTGTCCCAACTGTCTCCAGAACCTCACAATTTGGATCAAGAGAATCATACCAAGCTGTTCCATTGGGCCAATAAGAAAACAACACTAACCCTGAACTTTTAGTGTAACTAGCTGTTTTCCTGGTGATTAATCACAAAATGTCAATGTTTATGTAACTGTAGTCAAAATCCAGAGGTACCAGCTTACCCAAAACTTTCCTTCTCAATTACAGTACAGTTCTGTTTTTGTACACAATTTACATGAATGTAGAACTGTGTGGTTATATTAAGCGGGCTGGAAAATTATGTTTTCCTTAAAGGCAATTAGGGTTTTACCTAAGATCTTCCAGCCTGAAACAACATTTAAAGGCACTTTTTTTTTTTTAATTAAGGAAAAAAATACATTAATCAAGTAGTGAAACTATATACCAGGTCCAGAAAACCTATGCTATGTCTCAGTTAAAATATTCTGATTACTCTCTACACTTGAATAATAATGTGATGTCCACCTAGTAACATTTTTACAATTAAATATAATAAATATACATTGAAATCACAGAACATCTATTTGCAAAATGTCCATGTATTTTCTTCTATAAGAGAAAAATAAGCTTGACAACATTCATAATTGCTTTTAAAAAGGAGAAGTAAACAATAATAAAATGTTGAGCAGTTGCAACTTAAGAGAATTATTTAATTTAAAATTAAAAAAAAAAAACTAAAATCCCCTCATCTGATACTTAAACCTCTTTTCTCTCCACCCCAAAGTCTTCACTAAGTAGTCAACTAACTGATGGAATACAAATGAAAACATAGATATCTGAAAAGTGAGGTTATTTTTCTGGAAACTGTTATGCTGATAGATGATTTTGACTAGTTCAATCTGATGACAAGCTTATAGTGCTAAGAGCAACAGAGATATCAATTTGGGTCTGGCCAACTTCCTTCTAAACAATAATAATCATAATAAAATTTTAGTAGGAATTGCCATTCATTGAACACTCCTTACATAACAGACACTGTCTTAAACACTTTGCAAACTTAGTTTATTTAATCCTAATAATGACAATTTGAGGTTGATAGTATTAACTCCATTCTCCAAACATGTAAGCTGAGACTCAGAGAAGATAAATAATATGCTTAGTATCATGAGACTAAAAAAAGTAGCATCAGGAATGAAGCCCACATCCGTTTGTCTCTTGAACAGTGTCCTTTGATCATGCAAGGACTTGAAAGAGATAATGCCACTGAGAACTTAAATATCAAGGCTGTAAATCTGGCCAAGAGATGTTAAAACTGTGTCTAGACTTCATCCAGATGGGATCAGACAATCACAAATTCAGCACATCAGGGTCTCTGAACTTGACAAACCCTGTCAAGTTAAGAAAAGTATGCTGAGAGTCAGAAAAAAAGCCACTAGGTACTATAGATTCATACAAACAAGAATCAAACACAAAACCCCTTCTAGATTAAAAAACAAACAAACAAACAAACAACAACAAAAAACAAAACAGACTTGTACCAGGACTTCAGGAAAGTAGATCCAGAGTGCAAGGTGTCATAAACACGAGTCAGACAACTGAGGACAAAAGGACAAAACATCCCTCCACTCCCTTCACCCCAACAAAGGATCTGGAGAACAAGAGAGAACAGAATAGGAAGGAAGACTGAAAGTTACTTTAGTTACTTTGAGCTCCAGTTCATCAGTAAACTGGGAGTAATACTGTTACCAAAAAGGATGGTTGAGGGACATTACAAGTGAGATTAAATATATACAGCACTTAACACAATATTGGGCATATAACAAGTATTCAATAAATGTTGGTGATAGTTTTATTGGTTTACAGTGTCTCACGTTGAGCAATATAGTGCAGTTTAGTGCAAATACTCATTGATTGGGCGTCAGAGGCCTGGTTTAAATATTTTGTTTGCTTTGAACTAACTGAGCAATGTTGGACAAAGCACATTGCCCAACTGAGTGTCAATATGCTCACCTGTGAAAAAAAGACTATAATACCTACTCACAAATTGTTGGCAGGATTAAGTAAGAATATATTAGAAAATGCCTTAGCATAGTCTTTGGCGAGCATAGATTTACTCACCCATACGAAATATGTGTCCAACAAAAATTTATTGATGGCCTATTCCAGTGACAGAAACTATTATAAGCATAAGGGATAGAGTAGTAAATGAAAGATATGTTTTCTTCCCTTACCAGCCCAGTCTTTGAAAATGTTATTTAAGTAATGGTTTGATCTAAACTGCATATTCATAACACTTTTATATCAGAATGAGTATTTATGAAGTTGTTTGACAGGTTAAAATAAAGAGGCTAAGTATGCATAAATGTGAAGTCCTAAAAATTAGCTAGCTAAATGTACTTCAGATTTATACATGTGTAGGATTGGTGATATCTGACTTACTAACAGAAGTTCATATGGGAATAACTCATGATTTCTAATAGGTGCAAATTCAAAAGAATAACATAACTGCCAAACACACACACACACACACAAAACAAAACACAATAAAACTGCCACCATAGGCTACAGTGGAAGGAGAGTGTTCAGAACAAAAGCAGCCTTTAGACCCATTGATTAGACACATGTGTGGTGTCCTGTTGGCATATTTCTCAAGGGTCATTGACTTACAAAAATTCAGAAAGAGAGAGACGGCCAGGATAACAGAGTTTGAGGAACAGTTGCGTCAGAATGTTGGGTCTGGAAAGAAAAAAACTTGAAATAACAAAACAGCATCTTCAAATATTATAAAACAACAGTTATGGGTGGGGCAAATTTGGCTACCACAGATCAGAGATTATTCAAAACAATAGTGAATGAATTGGGATTAGATGAAACTGATGTAATAAAATGTGTTATTTGATTAGGTATTACATTTGGAGTAAAATAGACCGAAACATTTCCCGCTCTGGTCAGTGAAAAACAAAATAAGGTTTGTACCATTCATTGTTAGGTAATGTAAGAACATTTGTAACATGTCTCAGAGAAAGGGAACAGTAAAAATTCTGTTAGCATAAGGCCAGAGTTACAGATATTATAGAATAAGACCAATATTATGCTTGAATTGAATATTAATTTTTCAAGTAGAAGACAAAAGTTTTTCAAAGAAAATTAATCTTTAAGTTGGTAAAATGGATTTGATGTCAGATATTTATAGAACCTAGAAGAAAAATAACTGTAGCATGGATTCTCTGTCCTCACCCCTACTCTATGAAAATAGAGCCTACTCTTCCTACTTCTCGAGAAATAGCAATGGATAAGTAAACTTGAACTTCACCTTACTTCTTAGAGAGGCAATACCTGGGTAGAGGAGAAAGGCCATTAATTTTCAGTAGAGGACAGAAACTACAAAGTTTTCAAATCACAGTCAGGGCTGAGGATACTGGAAGTTAATTATATTTCCAAGGAGTAGTTTCTGATCCCAAAGAAACAGGAGATGGGATAAAAAGCCATGTCACTGATGGGGTAATAGGTTAAAAGAAAGCTTCAAGAGGCAGACATCTGAGGCACACTACAACCATCAGGAAAAAAGTAGGAGTCTTCCTCCCTGAATTACATCCTCAGGAGTAGAGGCTATCATGTAGGAAATTTTAAAAGGGGGCTGACCATACAGGGTACTGATATAAACCTGGTAAAAAGCCCTCCAGCTCATTGTATCTTAATGAACAAAATGGAAATGTGTAAAGAAAAGATTATTGAGTGGAAAACCATTAGAGCAAATGTATACTTATTGTAAATCGTGATATCATGGAAACGCACACAGCAGAAGTTGCTGTGTCAAGAATGTTAAGGAGGAGTTTCACAGTGGGTGGAAGATAATGAAAGCAAAAAAAGAGAGAGAGAAGAAGAAGAAGAAAGATTAGATAACACGTTTCATGATGAAACAATTGATGCCAAGTGCCTCCTAACTGAGAATGGTACAACATTACTTCCGTGAATACCCTGCCAAAACGTCATAACCTGAATCTAATCACCAGGAAATAATAGACAATCCCCAGTTATTCTACAAAATAACTGGCCTATAATTTTCAAAAATGTCAAAGCCAAAAAGCGAAATGAATACTGAGGTAGTTGCGATTTAAAAAGATTAAAGAAACTTGACAACTAAATGCAAATTATGATTCTAGAAAAGAGCTCTAGAAATAGAGGTCATTGTAAGAACAGCTGATGGAATCTGTATACGTGTTCCTGCCACCTGGGGTTCTTGCAACCTCTCAGGGTGGAAATCAAGAAAGGCTACCCCCAGAAAGTTCAGGGAAAGGAAAGGTTTATTAAGCTCACGCCCTTGGGAACCAACGTCGAGAAAGGAAAGGTTCGGTGGCTCCTCGAGAGAAGTTGGGGCAGGGCTTCAAACGGAGCTGGGCGGGGTAAAACCTATGTCTAAGCATGTGAAAACGGAGGGGTTTTTGGCGCCTGCACAGTGAGATTACATGCTTCTTCATGTGTCGTGTGTCTCAGGAGCGTGGTAAATCTCCACCCTTGGGCATGATCTTTAGCATTTAAATTAGGAAAGGTCACCTTAGGGACACAGTTGGGCCTTACTGCGCATGCGCATTAGTAGGGACAGTCCCTTGTGGCTGGTAGGCTAATCTTTGTGGTTTGCTTCCCAAGGCTCCTTGATACACGTTAGTGGCAACTTAGGGCAGATATTCTTGTGAAACTTACCAGGTTCCAGCTATCTGACCAACTCAACAATAGGAAGTCGCCCTACTGTCTCATATGCACTGTGGATTAGATAATAGTATTGTATAAATGTTCATTTTTTTATTATTGGTAATTGTATTGCTGTTGTATATGAGAATGTTCTTGTTTTTAGAAAATAAATTCTAAGGTATGTAAGTATGAAGGACGTGAAGGGGACCAGAATAGGCCACCTCCAAATATGGCATGTTGGCATGTGGATTATTTTGAGCTGAAGCTGTCAAGACCCAGCAGACTCAGGAAGAACTTTTACTTCCCCCTTAACTGCCCAAAAGAATTTAGATAGGGGGCCTGTACCAGGACAAGAGCTATCATTATAACAGAGAACATTTTTGTCTGTGAGACCTGCATGACAGGGCAAAATGTCTGATTACCAAATACCTCCGCTCTCTTCCTGTGAATTGCCCTCCGCCCCATTAAAGCCCCAGTCCCCTATCCTGTTCCTTAGCTCGGGATGACACATAGTCTCAGGTGCCTGTCTGCCTTTGGGTCTCATTTTTATGGCGTCTCTGCACATACAAAATTAAATTCGTTTTTCTTCTGTTAATATATCTTACATCAATTTAATTTTTAGATCACCCAAAGTATACCTACAAGAGAAGAATAAAAACTTTTCTGCCCGTACAGGTGTTAATTAAATAAGGAGGCCATTAGATTGAAGTGGTTGTAATGCTTTTTAACCTACTTACATGAGCCAGAATTTAAGCCTGTAAAGGCCTCAAGGTCAAGAAATCAAAACCTAAGGACAACCAAGCACAAATAGCCAACAAAGCTTTTCCAAATAAGACAAATGCTTAATCTTAAGTTCAAATGCAGCTGACCCTTCAACAACACAAGTTGGAACTGCACAAGTCCATTTGCATGCAGATTTTATTCAATAAATACTTTGAACAATTTTGGAGATTTCCTTACTACCATGACGCAATCATATCAATTACACTATTCTGCCATGAAGCAATCATATTGCTGCTTCTTCATTATCAATGCGTGAATTCAGTATCAATACACTGCTCAAATTAATTTTTGCTCAAATAAACTCTTAAAATTTTTAATATGCCTCGGTTTATCTTTTAACAAGGAGCATGTAGTGTCAGCAACTTAACTCTCAAGTGATTTAGAAAAAAGAGAGTGAGTAATAGAGTGGGGAAAATATAAACAATCAACGAATGTGGATAGGGCTTTTGACAGTTTCTTGGATATATGTATGTTCCTTGTACAGCAACTTGCAATGTTTCTGGAAATTTAAATTTTTATCTAAATAAAAAGTTATAGAAAATATGACAAGTTCAGGCTTTTTTGCTCACTTCTCCAAGGGTATTGAAGGTAAAAGAGAACTGACAAGTTAAAATGTCAACACCATTCTGTCAAAATTTAGGGTCTATCAAATTATATTCCTTTGGATTACAAGGACTTCTGACAGTAAAATACTCCTGTTAAATTGACATAAGTCTGAAGAAATTCAACAAGATCCAAACAGGAAATTCTAAGAGGCATTTCCAAACCTAAGGCTAGTGGTAAAAGATACATTCCCCGCCAGGCAAATCTTTTTAGTGACTATTTCAGCCCACGCTCTGAAAGTAGCTTTAGAAAACCAGTCTAGAATGTCTAGGATTTATTCTAGAAAACTGGAAACATCTTTGCTTATACATCTGTTTACAAAAAATAATGAATAAAAATTAACTTTCACTTTGTTGTACACTCCTTGAGTTCTTGGATTTCAAATATCTGAGTAGAGTATAAAGACAGCCAACCTTCTTTGAACACCAGCTAAGTGTCAGCGGCATTAGGAATCTGAGGAGCACAGAGGTAATTACCTTGGCCAAGGTCAAACATTAAGGAAGTGATAAAACTTAGGAATTGAACCAAAGTGTCTTTCTTAAGAGTCCATGTTCTATTCAGTAATCAATCTGCTCCCAAGATATTTTATAGAGTATCTCAATTTTATTGTCAACGCAGCCCAGCAACATTGGTATTATCAACTCCACTTTTACATACAAAGAAAATGAGATGAAGAACTAACCTAACTTGTTCAAATTCACAAAAGCTGGGAAGTCATGGAGGCAAATGGTCGACAGTTTTTTGTGACTTCAAAACCCGTATTCCTTTTACCCATCAAGATAGCACAAACAGGTTGCATTTGGAAGAACTGGGTATCATCAAGAAAATGAAAAAAAAAATTATGACAGAGTGAACCCCAACCTCTAAATTAACTACAATTAAATTATGAGAACGTTCATAAAATAGTTCTCAAGGCAAAAGGGTGATTTTAATGGTTCTAAACATTGTCAGAAAACTTTTTTCATCTTAATTTAAAACTGTACACGCACTCACACGTTGGACCTCTGACCTTTCCCTATCCTGTTTATTGTGGTGTTCTCACTCTCTCCTTCCTGCATTCCTGAGTCTCCTCTTCCCTTCCCTCCCTCTCCTCTTTCCCTTCTTCTCTAGGCTATATAAAAAGGTTACAAAGGTTCCTGCTGCCCCCTCGTGGTCTTACTCTGAAAATGGCCGTCACATTAGGAAAATCAGCAAAATCTTCATAGACAGACAGGAATAAAAATGACACACTCCTTTAAAGTTTTTGGGCCACCAGTGTGAGAGGAAAGGGCCTGTTGTCATTGACAAGTTATTTAACCTTACAGGGCCTCAGCAAATGCACTGTGAAGTGAAGATTAAAATATCTCCTTTTCACATTTCCCTTCGGGTTGAGATAACACAGTAAAAGGTCTTGAAGCACAGTACACTCTCAGTAAAAGGTAATTATTAATTCCTTATTTGCTTTTGACAACTTTGTTAAGTTGAGAAAACTGAGGCTCATTACAGCTTACTCACTTTTTTAAGTTAACTCAGCCAGCAAGCTGTAGAACTAGATCCATAATCCAGGTTCTCAGACTAATTCCAGTTCTCTTCATGACACCTCAGTATCTCAAATTAGCAGTTGATAATAAGAAATGTTAAAATTTTTTAAAGCCTTAAAGGGATATTTTCAAACACTCTTGTGTTTTTCATTAAGTCCAAAATATGCATTTTATTTAAAAACACAGATCTCCAGAATGTGTCTTAAAATTGCAAGTAACACATAAAAATTTATGTCCAAAACGTGTTCAAAAATCATTACTTATAATAGTAAAAAGTTAAAATAAACTTTGGTAAAAATTGATAGTTATTGGCACTTACTGATCAGTTTCTTGATACCAGATGCTGTTTTAAGGGTTATGAATGTATCAAAGCATTCAATGAGGTACATACTATTATTATCCACACTTAACATATCAGGAAATTGAGGAACAGAGAGGTTAAGGATCTTGCCCAAGGTCAAGCATTAAGGAATATTGAAGCTAGGAATTAAACTGAGGTCTTTCTTAAGAGTCCAAATTCTATTCACTAATCACTCTGCCTCTGAGACAGTACAGTCCATGAATCCACCCCATATTCCATTGCATGGTAACACCTATAGTGGGATATTATGCAACCACAAAAAAATTATCTTTTCAATAAGTATTAAATTATATGGGAATATGCTTACGTTAAAATGTAAAGGGAAAAAACAGTATGCAAAATTGCATACTATATTATTTCAGTCCTAAAATCTAAATCTAAATAGTACCTTTCTCCGTGCTATGGGTTATGGGTAATTTTGTGTCCTCCTTTATATGTCCCTACATATTCTGAACTTTTGTGAAGAGACAGAACTGCTATGATCATCAGAGATTGTAGATTAAAAAACATGTTCTGGTGCTTAAAAAGAAAATACCAGAATGTCCAACAACAGGATTTAGTTTACAGTACAATAGGGAATCAGGAAATGTGAATGGAAAAGATTTGCAAGAAAAACAAATACCCCAAGAGTTGGGAATAGAGGAAGGATGTTCAGACTAGAAAGGGAAGTGTCTGAAGAGAGAGAGTTTAATAGAACACCAGTGCTGGAACAGTTTAGCACACTGGGGCCTGCTTTTGATTGATGTCAGCTGTTCAGAGGCTGTCCTCAGACAGTAGTCATTAGGATTCACCACAGACTAAAGTAGTGTGGAGGGATCTGATGACTTCCCAGATGGGAAGAGCTCTGACCCCAACAGGTATAATTTCTGGATTGGGTAGTTTGAAAGTTGCCCTGGAAAAATAGCAAAGAGAGAGCCTTCTCTTGGACAGTGACCCTAAAATGTGCTCTGCCTCCTGACAACCTCTTCCAGGCAGGGCCTATCAGCAGCCCCAGGTCAGCGTGGCATAGACCCATTTTGGAGTGGCATCTTCCCAGCAATTGCACGATCCAATCACATCACTCACAATGAAAGCCTGCCGCTCAAGATAACACTATTTGGCCCCCAACACTACACAGTGTGCGTCTTTTTCTGCCTTCCTGAGAAAGTTGAGGCCGAATTGCTGAGCCTGACCCTTAGCAAGCGTTTGAAATTCCTCCGCATACAGATTAGATAAAGGATTTTTTTAAAAAAACAGGAAACTAACTTCAGTTCACTTTAGAACTTCTTGTTTGGTGCACAAGTCTGGTTATTTCAGAGATTTCAGCTTTGTAATAAAGTTGAAGTTGATCTCTTCCCTCAAAGAAAAAACTGCTAGTTAGTGGTGGTCAACGAAAGTCTGGACATAGGCATTAGCGAGGAATGTTCTCGCTGAGACTCCCACAAAGATAAGTTGAAAGGAGAACTCTGAGAACTTATTTCAGGATGAAACTGCAAGAGCGAAGAAATACTTCTAACACAAACAAATGCTATTCCTTGACCAACAGATGCAGGAAGATTCTTCTCCCAACCACTGCAGCTCCTGTGAGGGGAATCTGCCTCCTTAACGTGCCGCTTCCGCTCCTGCTGCTGCTGTTCTCTGGCCTGCAGAGACCCACGGTGAGTTCCCAGCTGGGGCGCAATGGAGGAGGTAATTTCTTATCATCAGAGCTCCAAGAGGGTGTTCTTCTGGTGACAATTTTTCAGTGACCTATAGGCTCTTGAATCTAATCTCATTCGGAAATTTCAACAAGAAATACTAACAAAGAGTGTGGGAATGAATTATTTAAAATTGTGGAATTGTTTACACTTTATAAATTTGGCATTATATAAACTGGTACAGCATTATTTTCTTGATTCTTCAGAAAATTTAAGTGAGACACTGCTTTTGTAGGACAAATAATGCAAAATAAACCAGGTCTATTTGTTTTTTTAATTTACTTTTTTATTAGTTTCAGGCGTACAGAACAACATAGTGTTCAGACATTTACATAACTCACAAAATGATAACCCCAACAAGTCTACCACCCACATGACAGTGCACATAGTTATTAGAACATTATTGGCTATATTCCCAATGCTATACTACACATCCCCATGACTAATTTTTTAAATTATAGTTGACATTCAGTATTACATTATACTACTTTCAGGCATACAACTTGGTGGTTAGACATTACATAATTTATGAAATGATCCCCCCCAAGAAGTTGTGTCCATCTGACACCATAGAGTTTTTGCAATACTACTGACTATATTCCTTATAATGTACCATATATCCCCATGATTCTCCTGTAACTACCAACTCGTATTTCTTAATCCCTTCACTTTGTCACCCAGCCCCCTAACCTCCCTGCCACTTAGTAGCCACCAGTTTGTTCTCTGTATCTATGGGTCTGTTTTTGTTTTGTTTGTTTTGTTCTTTAGATTCCACACATAAGTGAGATCATATGGCACTTATGTTTCTCAGTCTGACTTATTTCACTTAGCATAATATCTGCTAGGTCCACCCATGTTGTCGCAAATGGTAATATTTCCTTCTTTTCATGGCAGAGTAATATTCCATTGTATATATGTACTACATTTTTTATCCAATTGTCTACTGATGGGCATTTCAGTTGTGTCTGTATTGTGGCTATTGTAAGTAGCACTGCAGTAAACATAGTGGTACATATATCTTTTGAATTAGTAATTCGGATTTCTTTGGATTTGGAGTGGAATTGCTGGGCCATAAGAAGGCTTTATTTTTCATTTTTTGAAGAACCTCAATACTATTTTCCATAATGGCTGCACCAATTGGCAATCTTACCAACAGTGCACAAGGGTTCTCTTTTCTCCACATCCTCACCTGTTGTTTGTTGATTTATTGATGATGGCTATCCTGACAGGGGTGAGGTGATAGCTCATTGTGGTTTTAATTCACATTTCTCTGATGATTAGGGATGTCAAGCATTTGTTTATGTCTATTGGCCATCTGTATGTCCTCTTTGGAGAAGTGTCTATTCAGTTCCTCTGCCCATTTTTAAAATTGGATTGTTTTCTTAGTGTTGAGCTATATGAGTTTTTAATAGATTTTGGATATTAACCCCTTATTATATGTATCATTGACAAATGTCTTCTCCCAATCAGGAGAATGTCTTTTTGTTTTGTTGATGGTTTCCTTGGCTGTGCAAAAAAACTTTTTAGTTTGATGTAGTCCCATTTGTTTATTTTTTCTTTTGTTTCCCTTGCCTGAGAAGAAATATCAGTAAAAATATTGCTAAGGGTAATGCTTGAGAGTGTACCACCTATGTTTTCTTTTAGAAAACCAAGTCTATTTGGCTGTAGACTATATTATATGGACCAACTCAAAGGAAGTATTATCAAGTTCTGTATCATGAAAAGGAACCTAATGTTAAAAGATGACAGACTACATATTTGAGATTTAGTAATATATTAAAGTTTTAGAGTTTATTATAATAAGATTTGATAAAACATGATATTATTAATTTTGTTTTAGCTTAAATAGATTCTGTAGGTATTTGTAAACCTGCTGTAAAATTGTAATTGGTTATGACACATGGCAGTAGGGTCTTGTTTTCCCCCTTTCCACTGTCTCAAGAAGTATTTCAATGACTACAATTGCCAGGTTGTGATCTGACATTCCAAAAAATTTTAACATAAAGAGCTCTGTTTTCTTTTCTATCTCTCTCTGAGGTGGGGTGGAGGGCATTTCTGGTTGCTTCCTTAAAATGATCTAGAAAACATTCACTAACAACTCATATTGTAATTGCACTTGAAACAGAGAGCCAGGAGTAAAAATTAAACATACCAAAAAAAAAAAAAAATCAAACATACCAAGTACAGAACAACTTTACATGAATCCCCTCACTTATTCAGAAACCTGGAAAACATGGTCATTAACTTTATCATCACTTCTAATAAAATAATTGACACAAATAATCATATTTGCATGCTCAAAGAAGAGTTACTGGTTAAAATTACTTAAGCAGTCTTAAATTTTTGTTTTAGTTTATACACAACTAGATGGTTTGTAACATAAATAACAGTAAAAATAGCAAATGGTATGTTTTTTGAGTTCCAGGCATAACATCCTTGACATTGCCTGGTTGGAATCTTACCTCTTAATATACGAGGGCTGGAAAGTACCCAGGCATATAAGCTGAAAAATAGAGGCATTTATGGCTGGATTTTTTCCAGATTGCCCTCATGTTCCTTAATGAGGACGTTTTCCCAACTGTTTGTTAGAAGAGCATCGTTTCTTTGCCAAGTGGAAAACACCGTGGAATACAGATCATTGAAATACAGCTCTTACATGATGGAATGATGGTACTTAACTGTATTCAAATCTCTCACTTCGGTTTAACATGCACTAGATATCAATAAGTAATATTCAGTCGGCTGTCCATTAGAAAATGTGTTTTTCCCACTCCTGGTTTCCAAGAGGAGGGACTTTCTAGGCACAATCCCAACTCCTATTCAACCCTTCACTCACTCTGCCTCCCTGGAGGCGGGCTCATTTAGTTCGTTGGTAACATCAGCAAGAATAACTGGATATGCTGCGCTTGGCTCTGTTTTTCTTCCTTCCGGGAGCTAGCCCGATGGCGAAGGGCAGGAGTTCTGTGTTTGTCCGTGATGAGAATCTTACCTGGGCAGGCCACAGTCCGGTACGCCTGTAGCTGAGTGGGCACGTCTGCCTCATTCTGGGGTTTATTCTTAACATGCCCACTCCCCATCAGACCAAATGCTGCACGTTCCCAACAGGACATTCTCAGTAATAAAAATGATATTTTAGCCTTCATACTTGCTCTTTTCTTCCTCATTTTTTCCCTCAGAATCTAGGCAGGGGGGGTTGGTTGCTATTTACTGGGCATCCCCTTGGAAAACCCAAAATACTCATCGCTTAAGTCTTTTCTTAAATAAAGTTCAAAGGTTTACTATAGCTTTTAGGGATTTATAAAACAGATGTTCTTTAAAACACCCATTAGACAATGAGAAGGGAGCCTATAGAGAAGACAGAAAGTATAATTCAACTTTAAGGTTATTAACTGTTTTCTTCAACATACTCAATATGAAAAAAAAAAACACTGTGATTTTGGTGATACGAAAAGGTCACTTCCTCCTTGAGGAGAGGAGTACTTCATGAGCTTTCAGTGATATTTATCAAACCAAATTCAATCGCTGCCACAGGTCACTGATACAGGAAGGACTACAGCAGTGTACTAATTTTGAGTGAAACTTACTTCAGCAATTACTGGTTTTTGAGGATACTTGGCCTTATAGAGTACAGTAGATCTACTGCCACATTTACCGTCTGATTTTAAAATAAAGTAAAAACTTTTCTTCTTTCATAGGCTGCAATTAAAATCAACTTCAACTTGGTACCAGATTCCTTTGACGATCAGTACCTAGGCTGCAGCCAACAGGTCATGGAGGAACTACGCCAAGGGGATTATTTCACAAAAGAGGTAGAAGCCCACAGGAATTATTCCAGGGTCTGGCATAATGCTCACTTAACCTGGCGGAACCAAGAGAAACCCCTTCCTAAGAATATGACTGTCATACATGCTGTGGCCATCTTGGTTTTTACACTGAACAAAAATGTTCACTCTGACTTCACTAAAGCCATGGCCAGCGCTGCCGGGTCTCCATGGCAATATGAACATCTATTCCATTTCAAGTATCTGCATTACTACCTGACCACAGCGATCCAGCTGCTGAGGAAAGAGATTGTCATGAAAAACAGTTCTCTGTGTTACGAGGTGCATCATGAGGCTGATTTCTACTTGGAAGCCTCCACGGGCACCACCATTCGATTTGGTCAATTCTTGTACTCCTCCCTCCTAAGAAAAGAGGCACAGAAGTCTGGGAACCACACTCTGTTTACCATATTTACCTGCCTGGGTGCACCTGTACAAGACTTCTCTCTCGAGAGCAAGGTCCTGATCCCTCCCTATGAGTTGTTTGAAGTTGTAAATATGAGCTACCACCCACAAGGAAACTGGCTGCAATTGCAGTCAACTGGAAATCTGAGCACGTATAACTGTCAGCTGCTAAAAGGTATTATTGTTGTTGTTGTTGTTGTTGTTATTATTATTATTATTATTATTGATTTATATTGAATTCATTCTTTTCAGGATCACAAATTACTGTTCTTGTATAAAAGTTATTTTTCTGAGTGGGCATGGGGGGGGTGGGACCGAAAACTTAGAAATTGACCTTCAGTATTGGTGGAACTGACATATGAGAGAAAACTTGCCTTATTTCTTGGTTTCCCCTTTCTTCTTTCTCCTAAGTCTGGAGGAAAATATATTTCTGCAATGGCACTAATATAGGGGACATTCTAGAAAGAGAGAGTAAGCCTCTACTGGAAAAGACATCACATAACATACAGCATATTTACCTCATCCCTCCCATTTGTTTTTTTTGTTATGGTCATTTCATGGATGAGGAGTGCTAAAAGTAAAGCAAGAGGCATGATTTAGGTGTTCACTCTTATCTGTTAATCACCTTCTGTGCTCTGGGAACTAGGATAGAAGGCCCTAGGCAATGTAAAAGGAATAAAGCGAAACTACTATCCTAGGAGGCTTTCTAGCCTAATGAGAAACAGAAATATAAACAAATGTCTACACACAAAAGTACAAAGTAACACACCCAATGTTTAAGCAATGGTTGTGGCTACTTAGGCCGGAAAGCTACTCATTCTCTCTACAGAAAAGACAGAAGACAATAGTAGAAGACCACGTGGGACTTGAAGTAGAAATGGGGGTTTTCAGTGAAAGAAGAAAGGAAAAGCCATTTAAGCAGCAAGGAGCAGATGCTGAATCACAGACATTTCAAACAGCCGAGTGATGGCAGGGAATCCCCAAAATGCTGGATGGCTAGAATGTAGGACTGGGCTAGGACTAGAAAGCGAGTAGGAGAGGGATTGGGGTGAGAGAGTTCTAATGGAACCTAGTTGTAAAAATTCATGTATTTCATGTTCAGGACTTTCAAACTTCATGCTGTCAGTAAAGAGAAGTCCATTAGAAGTTTTAAGTTGTGGAACACCAATTAGCTTAATATTTTAGCGAGAGTACTGATGATATTGTGGAAAATGAACTGAAGCAGAAGAAATCAGAGATACCACAATGCAAAAAGAAAAAAAAAAGTTAAGCTTTGTTTTAGAAAAACACGTGGCTGATTCCGTTTTATCCTTGTATGTTGCCAGCCACAGTCATTTCACAGAGCGGTAGTTCTGTAGCAAATGCTATGCCGTGTTTGATTCAGAGAAAAGAATGTCCTTATCCACATGTGCTGTCATGCATACTCACAGTTCACTGCAAGCCAGCTGCAGGGTCTACCTTTAAAATATCCCTGAATCTTTTTCTACTCCACCATTACGGCTGCTGTTTAGAAATTCACACTGTCAGCATTTCTCAGTATGTCAGGGCTGTAGTGTTACAAAGGTCCTTAAACTGACATCCACACTGAGATCCAGGGTCTGCTCACCCTGGCCTATCTGTAAACACAGACCAGGGGAGAGATGTTCTACCAACACTTTTATCTCCTCCCTCCTCCTGTTGGCAGTGTGATAGGCAGTGAGTGAAATGCGTTTCTGCCCACAGACCCAAGAGATTAGTGTTTTAGGCAGTTAAGGGGAAAATAGAAAACCTTTCCTGAGTTTGCTCTTGATTGCCTTTAACTCAAAATAATCCTCATGCCAAAGAGCCATATTTTGGGGTGATATATTCTGTTCTTCTTCATATCCTGCTCAGACCTGGTTTTCTAGATAAGTGTTATGTCTCACCTCATCTCTCTCAGGCACCTAGATGTAAGACCCACCTCAGCGTAGGAAATTCTCAGATGGTATTCTGGAGCACTAGTATCTAATTTCTTATGAAACTGGAATCCTCTCAGGACATGTTTCTTATCCTTTTGTTTTTATTACCAGCGGAAATCATTAGCTAGTCTATGTCCCCAAAAGTCTTTATGAGCCAGTGACTTCTATTCCCTCTCCCCTCTTCATCTGATGGATGTGGTATTTGAAAGACAGCAGAAAGGCCTTTAAAACTGGCCAGCAGAAACACAGTGATTCTCCCAATGAAGAGACAGTAGATTAAAGAATATCCCTGTCCTTCGATTTATTTAAAAATTGGTTGTTAACTTGTAGCCACAGTTCTCAAGTTCAAAGAGTTTTCAGAAAACTGTCATCTTCATAGAATCAAGAGGTCGAATTAGTAGCATCACACATTTAAAAGAGTCAGTTTGCAAGAGAGTAATTGTTTTAGACATTCTGAACAGCTTTCCTTTCTAATTCTTCTCTCACCCGTTACATGACCTATGCTGGTTACCATAGAAACAGATGTTTTCGTGCCCATTGAAAGACGGAAAGTATGTTATGTTAGTTGTTTGCCCTTAAATGTTGCTTCTTCAGCAAAATAATCGGTGCCAAAAATCTGTACACACACAAATACATACTCTGTTCTGTGTCACTGGATTCACAAAGAAGAGAGATTTATTTGTTAAAATGTTTCACATAATCAAAATTCTTAAGCATGTTTCCAGAAAAAATATACTCAATTGTTTGTGGAAAGCTTGGTTTTACATGTTAACCTTGCCAGTTACTAGCAGTGAGAACATGGGCAAATGGCTTAATCTCTCTGGGCCTGTTTCTTTATATGTAAAATAGAAATAATTTTTAATAAAAACCTCTCTTATAAGAATCTAGGGAGAATAAAATGAATTCATACATATAGAAGCACTTAGAATAGTATCTGACACATGTAAATAAGTACTCAAAACTTTTTATCTACTATTACCATTATTATTTATTCTATTAACTTCCTGTTTACTGGTTTTTGTTTGTTTTGTTTTTTGTCTTCCTTTTCACCCTGGGCTTCACTCTTCTCAAATTAGTTTTCCTTATTTGAGGTATCACATTCACCTTGAAGTAGTGTCTGTCTCAGCAAATGGGTAAAAGAATGAACACGTAATTGAATGTGGTCTTGGAGACCACATAACCTGGTGGAGAGAGAATAGGCTTCAGCACCAGTAAGGGCTGGACGTACATTAGTGGCTATGTGGCCTCACATCAATGACAACCTCCGAGCCTGTTTCTTCATTTATAAAATGGGGGCAATAATTGCATAGAGAGAATGTTGTGACAGCAAGCAGTATACACCCTCTCAACTGAAAAACTCTGGGAAAGTACTTTGCACATGGAAGTGGGATAATAGTTTAATGGCACATATGTGTGTGTCAGTGATACTGACAGTAAGAATAGAAAAAGAAATCGGAGCTCCCCGGTGGTGTAGTGGCTTAAGGCTTCACAGCGCTCTCAATGCTGCAGCCTGGGATCGATTCCCAGGCAGGCAGCTACCGAAAAAAAAAGAATAGAAAAAAAAAGAAATAATGCTTACCATTTTGTGTATGTCAACTTTCTCCTAGATAACATTCGAAAAGATTAAGGCTCATTTTTCTCTGCATTTTGATAGAAAAAGGCTAGAGATAGCATTTGTCTCCAAATACTAGATTAACTAGAAACACTGCATGTCAGTTTTACCTTTTTCTGCTTTTTAAAAAGAGATTGCATATTTCTTTCTGAGTAGTCATATAATTTATAGATTCAGGCTTTATGAAATAAAAGGTATATATTACTCCCCAGACTGCTTACCTTAAGGCAGAAATGAATTAAATTAGATTATAATGCACCAATAAAATGACATTTGTGTGACAATTTGGTTTATAAAAGACTTCCACTCACATAATCCGTTTAATTCCTACAACTGTCTTGTACACTGGGTTTTTGATCCCACTATACTAACACTTAAGGTTAGAGAGGTTAAATGGTTTGTGCAAGATTATAAACAGTTTATAAATGACAAAAATAGTGCCCTTTCCCATGTTTTTGAACAAAAAGTCCAGGACAATTTTTTCTATAGGTTGCTTTCAGGAAATGTATTTGTTCACTCAAAAATGGTACTGAGACCCTATCATTTGTTTCAGTCTTCTGTGACTGCGACTCTTTACATTATAACTCACTTCACATATACATAAACACAAACACACAAATGTATATGGAACAAGATAATAGTTAAATCTTTACACAGGCAGTGTAACTCTAGTGGTTTTTTTATTCTAACCTGTTTTATTACATTATTAAAGAGTGATGGTTGTGGCCTACAAAACTGATGTCGCAGAGTTTAATAAATTACCACCTCCAATTTGAAAAATACTGTACAGAAGACATAAAAAGCATTAACTAGATAGGTAGTCTAGAAGAGAAGTAAAGACAAATACAAAAGTAAAATTAATGTGAGTTATTCTCAAATGAAGATTTTGAAGATTGTAATTTATTTAATTCACAGATGTTTGTTCGTTTATACACTAAATATATTGTCTGTGTAAAAAATAATAATAATAATGTGAGGTAGAAATGAGAATGACCTATGAGAAGTTGAGAAAAAATAACAAGAGAGTTAGAAATGTTACCTTAACCTGAAAAATAAAGTTGAAATAAGATTTTTAATATCCTATTTATGAAAGGGGGCTTACGAGGTGGTTTTGAAGGATGATTATAATTACAACATAGTAATGTCTATATGTTTTTCTCTTAATTGGGCATTATCAATATAGCAGTGAAGTAAAGTGAATAATAGTGGTGGTGACCATAGTATTTCCAGAAACCTTGAGATATGCTCATTTTACAGGTCAGAACACTAAAACCCAATGAAAATAATTAACATGGTCAAGTCAACACCAGAACTGATCACTTCCAAAAATCCTAATCATTCTCTGCTATATTATTTCACTATCTATCAATATTTTCTGGTAAGTCTTTGGTAGACTCTTAACACATTAAAAAGTGATAAAGGGTGGGGTTGGAGGTCCTCGTGATCGCTAGCCTCAGAGAAGGGAAAACAGAAAAAGTTTGACAATCATTTTAATGTTTGACCTGCCTGAGTGGTATTATTAGCCCCTAGGTCCCCGTGAGAATTTAGGTAATACAAATTTAATACACACTTTGACAAAATCTTAGAAATGTATATGTACTATTAATTTTCCTTGTCTACTCTTATTGGTAAAAATTGGAAGGTTGAAAATTACTGTTGATATATATAGAATTTCAAATAGGAATTTTAGGAAACAAAAGGGAGATTATATATTAAATAATGAAAATGGGAGGTTATTTCTCTATCATCTGGTCACCCCATCAACCAATGTAGTCAAATATTGAGGCATTCACAGAGTTGAATGTTTTCCTAATTTACACATCTTTTCTACCCTCATAATCAGTGAAATTTGGTTGAAGAAGATTGAGCATTTTTTAAGAAGTTTCCATTTTCCATCTCATTATATATCTACATCCCATTCTATTCTCTGACAACAATTTTTTAATATATTCCAGTTTTGTTTCCAACAGCCGTACCTAACTGGCTGCTAACCTTTCCTTACTTTTTGTGGTGGGCATATATGTGTAGACAGCACACACACACACACACACACACACACACACACACAGCAAGATTGTGTGAATGTGTTTTCCCACCTTATAATAAAAAAAATTCTATGAAGACATGCAGTATATGGAGAAACAATACAGTGCTTGAAAATATAGAATTGGGCCAGTCTGCCTGAGTTTGAATACTGCTTATATATCATACTAGGTATGTGATGTTTGGCACATTTTTTCACATTTTTGTGTCATAATTTTATCAACTAGAAAATTAGAATAAGAATAACTACCTCATAGGTCTGTTGTGAGGATTAAATGAGTTAATTCATAGCAAGTGCTTAAAATAGATCCTAGCATAGAATAAATTACTTAATGTTAGCTTCCATAATGGAGATGAAGATGATGATAATTAAGATGAGGATAATGGTGATAGTGATAATAATAAAGGCTGAATATCAGGAGATCGCCATCACCAACTATCTGGGTAACCTGAAATACATCTCTTAACCTCTTGGTGCCTGTTTCATCATCTGCAAAATAAGCCAGTGGAGTTCTGTAAAGTTAAAAATATCTAAGCACATACTTATTTAAATGTAGCTCACTTTAAATATCCGTATTAGAAATTTTCTAAGTTAAAAAAAGTTGATCAAAGGAGAAAGGAGTTAGATAAAAACAAATCTCTGCTAGCTAAAACATCTCTATCTTTTTTATTTGTTTTTACAGCTTCCAGCCTAAAGTGTGTCCCTGGTCCTATAGTGACTGCTGCTCTCTCTTGTTTGATCAGCACCATCATCTCCAAAAGTGGAGTATAACGGAAACTTGTCATTTGCTTTTCCTGTACCCTTTACTTTATTCCAGTCAGAGTACCCAGAATACCCTTGGGAATCACTCTGCCCCTCGGCCACTATCAATTGATGCAGAGCTGACTCAACCCACTGTCTATGAGTGGGCCCTTAACTCAGCATATTTCTTCTTTATGGACACAGAGATTTATGCTGGGATAGAAAATGAACCAGTCAGACACAGTGAAAGCAGTAATAAGAGGGAAATTTATATCATTACAGGCTTATCTCAAGAAACAAGGAAAAACACAAGTAAACAATCTAACATCCCCTCTTAAAGAACTAGAAAAAGAAGAATAAAAAAGCCCAAAGTCAGCAGAAGGAAAGAAATAATAAAAATTAGAGCAGAACAAATGAAATAGAGAACAGAAAAATGATAGAGAAAATTAATGCAACAAAGAACTGGTTCTTTGAAAAAATCACTAAGATTAACAAACCCCTGGCTAGGCTCACCAAGGGGCAAAGAGAAAAAACACAAATAACCAAAATTAGAAACAAAAGGGGAGAAATTACCACTGATACCACAGAAATACAAAAGATCCTGCGAAAATATTATGAAGGACAATATGCCACCAAATTTAACAACCTTGAAGAAATGGACAAGTTTCTAGAAACATATAGTCTACCTAGACTGAACCAGGAAGAACTGGATATTCTAAATACACCAATCAATAGTAAAGCAGATTTCTCTCTTTTTTTTTTTAATTGGGGTGACATCTGTTAGCAAAGATTACATAAGTTTCAGGCATACAATTCTACAGTGCATTGTCAACTTGATGTATAATAATTTCACCACCTAATGTGACTTCTCTTTCCATCACCTTATATTTAGCTTCCCCCCCTCCTCTCCCACCTCGTCCCCTTTCTCCCCTCCCTGACCCACTCGTCCCCAAATAAACATTAAACTATTGATTGTGTCCATGGGTTATTTGTTCATTTCTTTTTTTCTTTGTTGCTTTCAGTTTTATATTCTGCATGTGAATGAAGTCATACAGTTCTTTGTTTTTTCTGTCTGGCTTATTTCACTAAGCATGATGATCTCCAGGTCCATCCATTTTGTTGCAAATGGCAATATTTCATCTTTTCTTATAGCTGAGTAATATTCCATTGTGTATATGTACCACAGCTTCTTTATCCAGTCATCTGTCGCAGGGCACTTTGGTTGTTTCCATGTTTT